>OU343218.1:41434060-41633033 GCA_910596185.1 Chrysanthemum makinoi | reverse complement strand
GCCTCCCATTTCAGATCATATAGTCGCTTCATATCAACATAGTTCCAATCCTTTATATCCTCGACTTTCAAATAAGCCATCATAGCATTTCGCTTTTAGCTAAATTAGGGTCTTCTTGGCATATATCTAATGTAGAGTAGTGATCAGAATGGTTCATCACGATTCAACTGCTCTTGCAACTTCTTAGTCAGCTTCTATACTTTGAGCTTCTTCAGCTTGAGCTCTTCTTTAGCATTTAATTCTTCTTGAAACTTTCTAGCAAAGAAACTTCATTCCTAGCAACTCAATTCTCTAAGTTCTCGCCAAAGTTAGTTTCTTCTTCTTAGTTACTACCGTAACACCTTCCCTTTATCCTTAGGATCAATTGCAAGTTGAGAAGTTCTTGTTGTTCTTCTGCAATTTTCTAATAGTAACACCACCTCTAGGTTGTGATAAATCTTCAAAAATTGTAGCAATGAACTCATCATCACTTGCATTATTAGGTTTGAGTGTAGCTTCCTCCTCTTCTTGTATAACAATAGAAGGACCATTTTCCTCTTCAAAATTCAATACTTCTGGAGTTATTACCTCTTGTCTAAAAGTATCTTGCAAAGCAAGACTTTGTTGTTCAGACCTTGATCATCAAGACTTGAACTTGAACTTGTTCCTCTTGTTCCTCAAGATCTTGAATGATCTTTTCTCACTTTTTCATGTTCTTTAGTACCTCCAAGGTTCTTCCTTCTCAACATCATCTTTCAAATTTTCTTCTTCTAAATTCCTCCCCAATTGGATGACGATCTAGTGTTGGTGAACCTTTTGGCGCTTATGCTTCCTAGACTGCCTTTGCTCCTCTTTTCTTTGATTTGACCTGTATAATGAAATTCTTGAACCAATGGCCACACAAAAGTTTTTAGTCGTCAAATTTCAGTTTCAATTTCTCAATCATTCTTTGAACTTCAGTGAGTCTTTTCTAATTTAACCAACTCCCTTATCAAAACATAATTATCCAATGTTATTTCTTCAGGAGGTATGGTATGTGAATCTTCTCCCTTGAATGGTGAATGTTCCTCCGAGTGAGAAGCAGAAATGATCTTTGTGGAGATGGAGATGGTGAGATCGCAACATCTTCTTGAACTTCAAGATTGGAGAAGCAAGTACTTGTGGAGATGCAGTACCTTCGTTTGATACAAAATTTTGTGGAGAAGCAGACTGCATGCAAGATTTGTAGGTGCAATACTTGCGATGCTACCTTCAAGAAGGCCATCATCTTCATCGCAGCTCTAACAGCAGTAACAACTTCCATCATGGAAGTAGTTAAAGGAGTATCCGACCCCTAATAAAGCACTCCTTTTGCCATAAAGGTAAAAATCTTCGATTGTTTGAACAATGTGCAATAAATCAGGTTTTTGGCACATCACAAGTTGTTATTTAAGAAAACATGTATAAACCTTGGGTACATTAGCCAAGTAGATCCATGTGAGATATGTAAGAGCATTCCATCCAATATTAGCCTTGAGAAGTTAAAAACCCTATCTCAGAAGCTAACCCAACTATAGAAGATGCTATATTTGACCCAAACTGCTCCCAAGAGGTACTCTTAGCACTTATGCAATGGAGCAATACATGAACCAAAAAATTTAATGAGGACAAAATAATGTTTTCTAAACGCTGTTCTTCAAAGATCCTTCATAACCAATATGTCGAAAAGTATCCCATATCAACTTATCAAACCGTATGAGCCCCATCGCATCATGGAACAATAAATCTTCTCGATGGAGCTTTGAATCTTAACAGCTTCTTCCAAAGAATGTTGATCTAACATAATATTCATCATTCTCCATGTTATCCCTAGCATTAGCCCAAAATTCTACACACCGGCTCAATTATATCTGCCTACTAAAAAGAGCATAACCGATGGCGATCTAGTAAGATAATCAATTATATCATAAAAGAGTATACTTGCTTCAGTCTTATCCAAATTAGCCACCATATTGTGCTTTGAAACAAATTTGACGATTAGCCATGATTGAATATGGATATAGATAATTGAATAATATAGAGGAGATGAGAGAGTTATGGAAAAGATTCTAATGTATCAATATGAGAGGGAAAATCGAAAGCGCTATTTATAGGTGAGATTTGAAAAATCACGTTCCATAAAAATTGTTACCAAGTAGCATTAATTACCCTCAATATAACCGCGAAACAGACTTTAATAAGACAAAAGTACTTCCACGTAAGCACTACTTTCCCAAGCAAGATTTTCCATGCAGACTTTCGTGAAAACAATACTTTTCCACATTCTTCAAAGATAAACTAAATATACATAAATATCCTCCTCAAGCAATGCATGGACTATACTAATACTAAATAGTCCTCCCTTTAAATGTAGCTCAAGAGTTAATCATGCCAATGCTCACCACCAAGTGATTGAATCAAACATCAAAGCCTTTGGTAGTAAGTCAGCTACATTATCATCTGTGAACCTTAACCATTAATGAGCCTCGTGATTAGCAATCTAATACCTACATTAAAACTCCCTTTTATGCCTTTTGTTAGACAAAATTCATTCATCGACCTTGTTCTTGAATTCAAACCCATTGTCACATCTAATAATCGAACCTTGAGTCTCATTGATTTTCAAGGGCTATAATCGTTCTAATAACATCAAAATTATCATCTTTAAAACCCAAGAAAAATACCCAACCTAATTCCACCTAACTATTACAACTAAGCGCATTTTTCTTGTTTAAACTTGCCACTAAATGTGACCAAACAAATCCATATGTAACAGCTTCAAGGGTTCTCTAATAGTTCTCTCTTCAAGCTTCTTGCAGAAGCTTTTGTGTTGTTTACCTTTCTTGCATGCCAAGCATGATTGATCATTCTTGTAAGTCTTTGAAGGTAAACCTCAAGATTGCCTTGACCGCTTTGTTGATATTCTTGAAGTTAACATGGCCCAATCTTCTATGCCATTGATGTGCTTCTTCAGATGTTGCTTTAGCCACCAAGCATGTGGCTCTTCCATAAGACTGTAGACTTTCAATGTCTAAACTATACACATCATTTGTCCTTAAAGTAGTACCAATTCACATCAACAGGCTTAAATTCAGAGGAAAGGATGAGACATTCTGTCTCTGTGAATAATAACACAGATGTTTTTATCACAAATTTGAGAGACCTATAATAGGTTGAACTTAACTCCTTCACATATCTAACATTCTCAAAATCTATAAGCCCCCGCTTGATAGTTCCTTTTCCAAGTAATCTTTCCTCCATTGGGACCATTCCCAAATGAAACTCTTTCCTCCACTAATTTTCCTAAAATCGACAGATCTCTTTGTCTCATGCCATACTTCCAGAGCAACCACTATCCACAATAAGATGATCTTTAAGCTCCTCTTGGTTGTTCCTAACACAAAGAAAAGAGTTAGTGATTTTAGGAACCCAAGCCATTAATGACTTGGTTCTCTTGTGGAGTTACAAACTCAAGTTCTTTGAGTATGTAATTTCCACTATCTTTCAAATGATGATCCGTAATTATCTTTTGATCTTAGCATGTGGTTTTTCAAAACTTTCTGGTTTTTCAACATAACTCTTTTACAAGTTTATTTGTTTTTCTTGTATCACAAAACATCGATTTTGGTTGAAAGTATTGTTTTGTCCTAAGTAGTATTTCTCCTCTTAACCCGGTTTAACACGTGGTTCCCTGGATCTAGATCCCTATGTGAATTATAATACCTTCTAGGTTGATAGTGAGATTCCTAGGTTACTATTCCAAGTAGTGTGATCGCATCTTGTTTTGTCCTGTACTTTGAGAAAGTATCGGGTCAGAGTTAATGCATGGAAAAGTACCGTGAGATACCGAGGGTTTTGAAAAAGATCTTCTTTGATGTGGGATTCTATGATCCGGTGAGAAGTTTCGTGATTGACCCTATTTGAATTATTCCAAACCGTTTGTGCTCTCTAGGTTTCTCGCTGACGACTGTTTGAAATTTTCTTAAGTATTCCGAGTGATGTTCACAATCCAATAAGATGAGTAGGACTAAAACACACAAAACACGCTTTTGACCCATTTCCAAAGTGACTTCTTCTATGTCTATGCCCAAAATTATTTTGCCTTTTTGGTGAATGATTAAACCTGTTTTGACCAAAGTTATCCCCAAAAAGGTTTAGCAAGCACTGCTTTTGAAAAGGTTTTGAAGAAAGTATCAGCTGTGGAGCAAGACGCTGAGTTGAAGGCTCGCTTACTTTGAACATTGTTTTCAAGCCTTCTTTGGTTTTTCACCTAGATTGAGCTACAAGCTTTTTCCTAAACTCTAGACCGTCTACTTCAAAACGAGAAACATCGTGCCTAGGGGTTGATGAATGCCGCTGGATGGGGACCAACATGATAATCATTAGCTTTTATATTCGTGAGGTGAGTCACTTATTGAACCCTCATTACTAGATGTATCTACATAATTAATGAGTTCTTCATCACTAGTGGTTATATCCTCATACTCACCTTCATCCCGATTACTAGATTGGTTTTCTTCTAGTTTACTAAAATCCATTCCAAAACCTAATCCGGTTTTAAGGTAGGCTCTTTGCTGTTTTTGAACATAAGAAACATGTGACGTACTGCATTCTCCCTGCAAAGAAACTTAGCTAACAAATCATCTCTTTCCTTAGTCGGCTTCTATTTCGCAAATTTTACAGTTAATTTCCATTCACTAAGTTTTAACTCAAACTCCTAGAAATTATATTTTTCATTTCAAGCTACTTATTAGTTTCATGCTAAAATTTGGCTTCCATAGACTCTAAGGTTATTTGATAACCAAACTACCTCAATCTAGCCCTAACACAATTATCTCTTTCAATCACATAACTATTAAGTAATTTTAGATAAAAATCATAACAGCTTGAGTTACCTCAGAGATAGGAGACTGATTTGGTGAAGTAGCCACCATTGCAAGAAGAACAGGGTCATCTTCACTTTCTTTGCTCCAATAGAATCCTCCAAAGCCATCATCAAATTCCAAAGCAAAGATGTTCAGTTCTTCAAAGAAAACAATGTCACCCAATGTTTCCATCATTCTTCAACAACTTCTTCCAATCGCTACCATACAAGAAGTCAATGGTTCATCATCAAATTCCTTCACCCAATAACCGATAACTCTTGAGCAACCAAAGCCTTTGTTTCAAGAATTGGAATTTTTAAGCTCCAGCTTTGGCTTCTGATGTCCCTGCTTGCTTGATACTTAGCAAACCCTTGCAAAGTGACCAGTCTTTTGACAATTGAAGCATTCAATTTTAGATTTGTCAAAAGTTATGCCCCGTTTTGGTTTGAAATCAATGTTTTTCCTCGCTTTCTTCTTATGTACTTTTGATCCTTGCAAAGGATCATAGCAACTTGCCACCTGATATCAATCTCTTCAAGCGCATCTTCTTCAATCTGTGCTAGATCTTCTTCATAAGTGACAGTAAGCTAGCTTGCAAACAAAGAAGGACACATAACTTCATCCGAGGGCATAGTGGTAGTTGGTCCACTGAAAGCATATGAGGGGAGTGTAAACAAGAAGATTTTGAGAAACAAGACTTTGAGAGAGCAATACTTTGATGGAAAATCACTTTTTTCTGAGATGATAGAAAGCAATATCGTGAGACTTAGAATTTGTTTGACCACTCATCTCATGCTTCATACTCTTCTTTGATGATAGAGATCATCAAAATCCATGACATCCAAACCTTGTTGTCCTCTAATCATTGTAGCAATCACATGCCATGTAGATGAAGTACTTTAGAAACTCAAATTAGCATCCTCAACCGATATTTCCTTGTATAATCTAACACAAGGAGATTTTAAAACCTATCATATGATCAGTATTCTCTCTCTTCACCAACGTGAAAGTTTTAAACCACTGTTTCAAAGAAATTTCTGCATCTTCTTAGAGGCTTCATTCCTCCAATTGCCCCTGAGCAGCCCTTAGTGCTTAGCACTCTTTAGCATCATGAAATTTGAGAAGATGTCCATCCTGGTGCGCGCATAAGAGAATGTTTAGTGCCTCTCTGATTTCTTAAGGTTGTCACGTAAGACCTGTTTTTGGTGCTTTGGGTTGTCCAGAACATCAATGGGTTCTGAACAACTTCATTCCTTAACAATTACATTCCATAGAGCATGGTCCGTAATGGCAATATACCGCCTCATCTTCATGCACCGAGATCATATTCTCCCTTCTTGATAATTGTGAAAGGAGGTAGGTGATTGAGGGTGGTAAAATTTCTTACATGACCTGAATATTGTTGTAGTAGGTTTCTTCCTCAGTCGAGTTTCACACAAGCTCTGATACCACTTGTTGGATCGATATACTTTAATCAAACTAACTTAACTAGTTTGTTAAGGTTTAACAACCTCGGATAAATCCTAAGTTATTAACAAAGAAACACCGAGCAAATTTTATCGGCACGCTGAATTTACTTAACAAAGCTAAGAAGAATAACTTTTATTATTAACTCTAAATCGCTTATTATGCATATACACTAAAACAACTCTAAGATAATCAACTTCTCTAAAACACTAATTAACTTGTGAATTCGGAACTCTAAAACTCATAAATCATCGCATACCAATCTAGGAGTCCTGTTATAGGCTCAAGGATATCCTAGTCGGTTTACAATTTGTAACCTTGTACGACAAGTAATCTAAACATAGAATACAATACTTTCCATAAACTTAATATAACAGCTTCTTTGTTCTTGCGATTTTGACTAAGTAGCAAGACTTTGACTTTTATCTTTAGCAAGATTCTTTGACTCTTTGATCTTTCCAAGATTTCGCGTTTACAAAGATTTCATATCTTCGACTTTCTATATTCTCGTTTACTTTCATATCCCAACACTTCTTACACTTGCCATTATCTTGACCATGTAGTAGGCAATGTTGAAGCGAGTTTCGGTCACAAGACAATAAATCATGAAGCTTAGACATGCATTGGGGTGATCCTTGTTTCCCACTAGACACACCACATTCTCCCTTATCACATCTTCCCATTTTCTATATAACGCATACATCTCTCGAGCTCCATTTGGAAAGGATATCTATAGATCACTTTCGACTTCTAGTAACTCTTGATGATGCTCTTGGCATAAACACTGTATCCCCACCGTTGCCTTGATTGTTGCGTGATAAATGTCGTGATGATCAACCATAGAGTGTATCTCCGCAATCCACCACTCATTAGAATATTATGCAAACACCATCATGTGGAACCCTATTATTCTTCTTCAAACTCTATAAGTGAAAGACTAAACGTCATTGATGGTGAATTCAATTGAGATGGACCCATCATCATTTCTAATTATACCAATTGTCTTGTAGAATTCAAGCACAAAGACCGAAAATTTCCTCGCTTATATCCACAAACAATCAAACCCAATAGTTCCAAATACTTCCCTCATGTCGATATTTGCAAGAAATGATGGATCAACAACTCTACCTTCATGAAAGAGTCTCCTTTCAAGCAACTTAAAGGCTTTCCTATCATTCTCGACTTAAACCATCTTTCCTATGGTACATGGGTATGTAGTGAGCGGTGTCTTGGTAATCTTGTTTCTTGTTGCTTGGCATGATTGTTCCTAAACAATACAACCACAATGTGGTGTTAATTGAATAGTAATCTAGAGGTCTTGATCACAATTTTGCTCAATTCATTTTTATTGAATTCAAGAAATGAGTTTAATTTGTATTAACAATGTTAATTTCTTTGATTTGGTTTATCTTAGAAAACAATGTGGCAACAAATTATGACAAACCCATTTGAACCCAACCTCTAAAATGAAGAACTTGAAATCCTAGTAATCAAAGAATGAAATCAACAATGTAGTGAAGATTATACTTACACAAGTGATTGTTATGCTTGAGAGAGATGATCAAGTTGCTCCTGCGGAACGAGTAAGGTTTTGTTCGTGAGTCGTTAAGGGGAAAGTAGTTTGTGGAACATCCACAGTGATCATTCTTTCATTTAAGCCGCCTTTGCATATTGATCCCACTCGGATCCTCGCTTGGGATCCAAGTAGTGTGTCCAGTGGATCCGCATGACAACAAAAAATCACCTCAAGCATTCCTTGATACCTTTGGTTTGGGAGTTCTAAAGCGCTTAGAGTTTTGATGTTTTAGGTTCTAAAACTTGTGGTTGATGTTTTGACGATGTTAAGCTAATCTTATTTGACGTAGTTTCCTTTTAAAGAATTAGTCATAATTCTTGGGAAGCTTTTCAAACATTATAATAAAATCCCATTTTATTATAACATAAGAAGTTTCATATGGATATTTATTGACATAGATGAAGTGTCAATAAATTCTTTGTGATGAATAATGATTGATGTTATCATATAACTAAGATATCATTATTATGAGTTGGTAATGTAGTTTAAATAAGTCGGAGAACACTCATTTGATAGGGACTATAATAAAAAACAAACTACGAGAACAATTTCTAATAAATCATGCAACTATCATTTTGATAATAACAATAAATGTAAGTAATTAGAGATCATACTATGGAAAACTAGAAGGGGGGTTGAATAGTTTTACCAATTTAAAACTTCCTTTTAAATATTTAGATCGACTTATGTCAATCTATTTGATTGTTTATGTTGGACGTTGATAGATAGATATATAAACGTGTAATGAAATATAAAGAGTAGAAGCACATCACCACAACACGTTATTTATAGTGGTTCGCTACAAGGACACCTTCCTTGCCCTAATCCACTCCCGAAGTCACCTACTCGAGAGTTCAGAAGTACCTACACCAACTCCTTGTGTATGAGAAGCCTTCACTACCGCTGTAACCTTTTTTCCGTACAAAGCTAAATACCGAAGTTCTTTCACACCAAGGCTTAACCACACCTAACACAACGTCCGCTACCCTTTATATGCTAGGCTAACCACCGATTTCTTTCACACCTTAGGAGAACTAATCCTATCACAACGTCGCTTACCCTTTATTAGGTACTAGGCTAAGCACCTAGTTCCATTACTATGGAGGAAATACTACCCTTCATGACACAACACCTAATCTCAAGGAGATCTACTCCTTGTTACAACACCATCAAGGATATCACCATCCTTGTAGATAAATAAATACATATATGTATAACGATGCACCTCATCGATTATATGACCTAGGCATTCTTCCCAAATGCTACTTGATTTGATTCTTTGGCATCCTTCACTAATGCCTTTGACACAATGTTGGCACCTTCACTAATGCCTTCGTCTTGACACCTTTAGCATCCTTCACTAATGCTTTGAAACGGATGATGAGCACCTTTCACTAATGCTTCATCTTGACACTTCTAAGATTCTTCACTAATGCTGTCAACCCAACATCTATGGAGAAAGGAAGAACTATCAACAAGAGAACCTTAGTAGTCTTGATGATGACTAAGCATGGCAACTCATGGACTTGAGCTTGCATCGCTTCAAGAAGTGGTGATCTCTCTTTTAAGAGGAACCTAGTAGATCACACAAAAAACAAAAGACAAACTACATAGATCACTTAGATCTGAGGTTAGAGGGTTAGAATACTTTGGGAAGTATGTGTAAAGTCATGTGTAGAGAGGAAGAAATGGCTCTCTATTTATAGTGAAATTCTCTTCTGTCCTCGAATCCAACGGATCCCACCACAAGATCCTTAGTTACAAACGCTTAGGATCCGTGGTCCACTCCTGTTTGCCCATGGGTATTTTTGGTTATGGGTCATGGGTCATGGGTTATGGGTTGATCCATGGTTTTCTTTCTAGATACAATGAACTTGGTTAAGTGGTATATATAAAACCATGGGTTATGGGTCAAACCATTTGCTAGTATTTACCCATTTAGTATATATTTGTATTTACCCATTTTAGCATATACTTAGTTTTTACCCATTTTAGTATACTTAGTTTAAGTATATTTTTAACCCAATATGTAAACACTAGTTGTTGTACATATGTATCTAAATCATAAAATCACTCATACTTGTTTTAGTGTTTTATGTGAGAGCGTAAGTGTGTTAGAAAACTATTAACTCAAACTATTTATTTACTCTATTTGTTTGCTAAAATGATTTTACATTTGTTATCGACATTAGAAGATCGTGAAAATATAAATAAACGTTTTTACGGCTTATTTGTATTAACAATCTCCTCCTTTTTGTTAATGACAAAACATAAAATTATTTTAAGGAAAAGCTAAAATTCGTAAGAGTTTGAATTTGTAGTTTTACTTCTCCCCTTTTTCAAACAAAAAGTGTTAAAAGAAACTAACACAATTCTTATAAGAAAAAGGTAAAAAATGTAAAGAGAGCAAGTGACGGAATGGTACTGCCTAACTCCCCTTGACGCAGTCCATCCCTATGTAAGCATCATGACATAAATCTAAAATAAACCAATTGTGTTTGCAATTAAGTTTGCAAATGGTTCGCTAAGTGACGAGAACGCGTTCCCTGAATATTGCAAATGTTGCAATGGGGTGTCATGAAGTGTAATCCAAAATTAGATTAAGTTGCAAATGATTTTGCAATGTCGTTTGACACAAAGCTCCCCTAGCTTTATGGTGTCAATATCTTCATGTGTATTTTGAATAACTACAAAACAAAGGTTAGAAAACAAGAGTATAGTGCATAATTTCCTGCAAATGAGACTCAAGTTAGTAAAAATTTGTGCTTCTACGACGGATCCCACTGCCTCAAGGAGGGATCCGCCTAGTTATCCGAAGGATCCGGCTATCTATTGACAAGATCTTCTGCAAAGAAGGAAATTAGGAATTCTATTTTGAGAAAATGAGATATATGTACAATATATCAAGCACAACACACAAAATAATCATAGCATATAAGTATCCATTCAATAAAACAAGAGACACACAACCAAATCTCTAAAAACTAAGAGAATGAACTAGCCAAACAAGTACTACTAATGCTAATCTCATTACGAGACTTAGAATGTGACAATGTACTTAAGTCTAGGGATGAGTGGACTTGTTGAATTGATCCAACTTTGCAAGAAGATGATTGAACATGAAATGTATCTCATTTCATACTTCTTGAACAAGTCCTTGAGTTTTTAGACAATTTGGGCAAATATTGTCTTTGGCCCCGAGAGAAATGGATGTTTTGAGGGGCCTAAAGTGTGTTGAGGGTCTTCATTTTGAGAAGTAGGAAGAGGTTCTCAAAATGAGGGTGGTAATGGAACTTCTTCCATATGATCAAGGTTGTTCTTTGTCTCCCATGATGGGCTAGTTGGTGTTGTAGGTGGTTCCCGATTCAATGAAAAGTTTGGTGAATGGGAGGTTCTTGGTGGTGAATGGAACAATGAATATATGTTTGGATGAGGAAGGCTCATTCAAGGAGTAGTCTATTTTAATGAATGAAGGTTTTGATGGCTTGCTAGAACTAGCCATGTTTGGTTTAGAACTAGATGATCCTTTTTTCTAGTTGGAAAGGTTTGATGCTAATCCCGCGTCTCTTTAGCTTTTGTTGAATGGGTTTGATGAGGTGGGATTCTAGAGTCATCATTTCTAATGGGAGATGTTTCGGTGGATGAAATTTCATGGATCATTTGACCCTTTCTTTTGGATGATCCTATGTTTGAGGAGTTGTTGCTAAGAGCCTTTGTCATGGTGATGAAAATGCTAATGTGAGCTTCTAATTTCTGATTTTTGAAAGGTAATTGAGGATGGTGCCATAAACCTAAGATCGTTTGGTTTATAAAGAATAATTTGAATTTGGGAATTAAATTTTTGACCACTTAGAAGACTAAGCATGCTCTTGAGGTTTTGATCAGCTCTAGGAGGATAATTAATGTATGCTAAGAGTGGTTAGAGAACCAAAGGGTGACTTGAATTTGAATATAGAAGTGATTATGCATTCGTGATCTACGATCCCGTATCCTTCCCTTTCAAGGGATCCCTACCGTTAAAGACCGTGGATCCGCTATCGACAAGGTTTAGGTGAAATCATTATGCTTTTGTAAGGTTTGTTATTTATGGATTTCGAGGGTTTGACTTAATTTTGAGGTCTTTAGCTGTTGGATATCTCAAATCCTTAACCATAACAAGTAATGGTGCTTAATGATGGTTTTGGCCAAGAAAATTTGACCTTGGGTAGTCTAAATATATGTTTGACAATGATTCCATTTGATTTGATGTGGAGAAATGGTGATAACAAGTCCTAGAAGTCAGATGATGTCCTAATAGGAATTTACTAAAATCCTCAAAATAAGAAGAAATGAAACCATTTTGACCTTAATTTTGATTAAAAGATGATTGAGATCAATTTGCTAAAATTGAAAGATATACCTAACTAAGTGCTATCAAGAGTGATAGATAATGTGTGAGTGTTAGAGCGAAATTATGGTGAGTTTTGACTAGTTGAAAAATCAAAAATATTTCAAAGATGTATCCTAGATAGGCCATGGATGAGAGTGAGATTTTCAACTATTTGAGAAAAACTTAGTTGGCTCTAGTATCTTATGTTTGACTTGTTGGAGATATCTAGATTGTTTTGATGTACCTAAATCAGTATGTATATCGATAACATTTAATCCCACGGTTCTCTCGGGAGGATCCGCTTCTAATACAAATGCCGATCCGCCTACTACAGACGTGGTTGCCGTGCAAGTGCAATTTGCACTTCTTAGTAAATGCTCTCCTAGTTGTTTCTATGGGAACTAAAATATGCAACACACGTTTACTATGATGTATGGCAAAGTAGAGATAGCTAGAATTCCTAGGATGAGTGACGCACCATATCAAAGGGTCGTGAAATCTCATTTCCCAAGTACCTACGTTAGGATTGTTTAGTGCCATGATATGGCAATACCTACAAACTACAAGCATAATTTAAAATGTTTACAAACCATTTTTTGAGATTGTTCATCAAAAGTTTGATTCTTCAAACCTTACCTTTCTCCTCCTTCTTCACTTCTTCACCGCTTTTATCAAACTTGTTAATAAATAAACCGTAAAAACGCGTTATAATATTTTGGCGATTCAGGTTTTGTTGATAACAATCATAATGTTATCTTAAGTATAATTATAAGGATACATGTTATTTTTGTAAAGCATTTACATATAGCCATTTAAATACAAAAATGTAATAATTAAGCACTTGTTGTAATAGTTTATTAGATGGGTAAAACCATAAACCATGGATCTTAACCCATACCAAAGAATACTTGATACAATGTATACTTAGATACATTGAATCTAGAGAAAACCCATGGACCAACATATAACCCATGACCATAACCAAAAACCCATGGGCAAAGAGGAGCGCATCACAATGGATCCCTACGATTACACTAGCCGGATCCCAAGTGGAAGGGATCCGTGGAACAGAGGAGAAATTTGCCTATAAATTAAGAGCCATTTCTTCATTCTAACTCACCCCTCTTTTTACTAAATCTCTCATACACTCTCATTCTCTTCTAACATATAGATCACTTGATCTAGAGAGTTGCTCTTCTTTCTTTCTATTTGTGATCCTCATATAGGTCCTTCTCTAAGGCGAGATCAGGAGCATTCTACAAGTCATCCAAGCAAGGGGTCCTTGATTGATTTGTCCACCGCAAGATTTGAAGATCTTGTATTTGATATTTCACATATTTGTTTGTAATAGTTGTGTTGGTTTGGTCCACCGCTACGACTCGGTATCTAGCTTTGTACCGAAAAAGTGTAAGCAACGCTTGAAGGCTTCTCGTACCGAGTGAAGGAGTTTGTTGACATAGTGCTTGAACTCTAGTAGTGACTGAGTGGAAAAGGAAGGTGACCTTGTAACCGAACCACTATAAATCGGTTGTGTCATTTCTATCCCTTAACTTTATCTATTTGCTTGCATTATCATTAGATCTATACGTTCTCAACATCCATACAATTTCACATAATATCGAATCTAAAAGTTTTTGAAATCAACTAAAAATCGGCAAAACTATTCAACCCCCCCTTCTAGTTTTCCACAAAACTATCTTCACTTCTTTTTCTTTAAGAAATTGGCGAAGCATTTGAAGATTCCCTTGGTTTGTTGCCATTCGGGTGATTCATTGAGGATGTTTGGCAATTGGTTGATGTAGTCCAAGGGGTCAAGATCGATATTAAGAGTGGGTTGCTACTACTCCCTTCACCTCCACCTTCTCTTGCCTTTCCCTTTCGTCCGAGGAGTCCGTGGGTGGGTGTGGTCCTTGCCTTCCACCATAAACCTTGTTGTTCTACCTTCGGTCAATGGTACCATAACCTTATTGCAAAAGCTATAATCAAGGGATTGTGGAGAAGGGTCTAAAGCAAAGATGAATTTGGCGAGACGGGTTAAAAGCATTACGCAAGCAAACCATCTTGTCCATGTTTCTAACACTTGCCATTCTTTTGACCATGTAGTAGGCAAGGTTGAATTGAGTATTGGTCACTAGGCAATAGATCATGAAGCTTAGACATGCGTTGGGGTGGTCCTTGTTCCCTACTAGGCACACCACATTTCTCTTATCACATCCTCCAACTTCCTATACAATGCATACATTTCAGAAAGCTCCATTTGAAAAGGATCCCTATGGATCACTTTTGACTTCCTTGTGACTCTTGATGGTGAAGCTCTTGGCATGAACACGCCTGTCCCTCACCGTACGCCTGGGATCAAATTGTAGCAAATATCATGATGATCAACCATTGTGTGTAGTTGTTCCAAAGACCATTCATTCGAGTACATACAAATGCCTTGATATGGAACCCCTATAATTCTTCCAAACTCTATAAGTGAAAGACTAAACTCTCGCCATTGGATGGTGAATTGAGATGGACCCGTCATCATTTCTAATTATCCCCATTTGTCTTGCAAAACTCGCACAAAGACCGCAAATTTGTTCGCTTATATCCAATAAACAATCAAACCCAATAGTTGCAAAAACTTCCCTCACGTCGGTATTTGCTAGAAATGATGGATCAACAACTCTACCTTCATGAAAGAGTCTCCTTTCGAGCAACTTAAAGGCCTTTCTATCGTCCGGACTTAAACCATTTTTCCTATGATACATGGGTATGTAGTGGGCTGTGTCTTGGTAGTCTTGTTGCTTGTTGCTAGGCATGATATTCCTAAACAATACAACCCCAATGTGGTGTTAATGGTGAATAGTAGCCTAGAGGGTTTGATCACAATTTTTGCTCTCATCATCTTTGTTGAGTTCAAGAAATGTGTTTAATTTGTATTAACAATGTTAATTCTTTGATTTAGATTATCTTAGAAAACAATGTGGTGACAAATTAAAATAAACCCATTTGAACCCAACTCTTAAAGATGAAGAAATTGTAATTCTAAGAATCAAGGAATTAAATTAACAATGTAGTGAAGATTATACTTACACAAGTGATTGTTAGCCTTGAGAAGAATGATCAATTTGCTCCTATGAATGCACTGGGTTTTGTTCGTGAGTCTTCGAGGTGAGTATTATTGTGGAACATCCACAGTGATCATTCTTGATCATATACTGTCTTCTGTTGCACGGATCCCGCGGATCCCTCTCATTTGGGATCCGTCTAGTGTAAACCAAGGGATCCGGCATAACAGCAAAAATCAGCTCAAACATTCCTTGATAACTAAGGTTTGAGAGTCCTAAACAGCCTAATGTTTTGGTGTTTAAGGTTCTAAAACTTGTGATTTGAGGATTTTGAAGATTTAGTACTATTCCTATTAGACGAGGTTCCCTTTTTAAGAAATAGTCATAATTCTTGGGAAGCTTTTCAAACATTATAATAAAATCCCATTTTATTATAACATAAGAAGTTTCACATGGAAATTTATTGACATAGATGAAGTGTCAATAAATTCTTTGTGATGAATAATGATAATGGTTATCAAATAACCAAAATGTCATTATTACGAAATCGTAGTGTAGTTTCTACAAATAAATCGAAGAATACTATTTTTGATGATGACTTTAATATAGATAACTACTAAAACAATTACTAATAAATCATGCAACTAAGATTTCAATAATAAAATTAAGAGCAAGTGATTAGTAATCATACCTTGGCTAAATATTGTTTTTGCGAAAGGAAATATTTAGATAAGTTCTTTATGCTCTTCTTGGTAACTCCAAATCCAAGTATGGATAGATAAATTCTTTATGCTCTTCTTGGTAACTCCAAATCCAAGTATGGATAATGCTTAGGGAAAAAAAATGTTAGAGCATTCTATCATTGTCTAACAATAAACAATATAGTGATTTTAAAATATGACGAAGATAATCCTTCTTTGTAGTTTTCAAACATACATGGATCCTATAGACCTTAAATGATATTTTGCTTTATTTTTATTTACCAGGGACTATTTTTGACAACTTTTGAAACTTGGGGGACTAAAACTGCCAATTATGCAAACTTGATAACGCTTTTCATCCTGATGGTATTTTTGCATTTTAAAACACATAAAACACTTATTTGTGATATTTTTATCATTTTGATGCTTTGACGGATGTTTTTGGATGCTTTTGACAGACTAAATGGTACAAAAATGATGAGTATTTGCATACTCATCATAAAGCGAGCAAAACCACAATCAATGGTTTCATCTTCGAATAAAAATTGGTCATATTGTTGAACAAGAAGATCAATTTTGTTATCCTTGACTTGTGAATTACCTTGGTGTGTAATAATTAAAGATTCCCAAATATCTTTGGCGGTTTCACACATAAAAATTCTTTCATATTCTTTTCTAGGTAAAGCATTATAAAGCATCATTTTAGCTTCATTATTTTTAGTAACTAGTTTTTGTTCATCAACGAAATATCCTTTGTTGTAGAACTAAAATTCCCTTTAATATAAACCAAAGATCTATATCTTTTGACTTTACATATGTTTCAAAATGGTTTTTCCAATAGATAAATCCATTGGTTTCAAAGAGTGGTGGTCTTTGCATAGATTGCCCTTCTTTAAAGTTTTGAATCCATGGATCGTCAAGTTTATAAAATACGTTATTTTAGAAATTTTGAGCAACGAGGCTTTGATACCAATTGTAGAAACTAGAAGGGGGGGGGGTTGAATAGTTTACCAATTAAAATCTTTGTTTTGAAACTTATTGTAAAGATCAATTGATATTGATCTTAGATATGTTAATGAAATATGCAAGCAATATGTAAGAAGTAAATAAGGAAAGAAATGATCAAACCACAACAAGTTGTTTATAGTGGTTCGCTCTACAAGGACTCTTTTTCCTTGCCTCTCTCCACCTCGAGTCTCACACTCGAGAGTTTAACTTCACTAGTCAACAAGCTCCTTTCAACGGCGGAGAAAACCTTTACACTTCGCTTACACTATTTCCGACACTAAGCTAGATGTCGAGTTCTTTCCAAGGGTACAACCACTCCCACCCACAACGTATTTTGAGGACTAAAATCTAACCACCACATCACAAGATTATGATAGTTTGGTACAACAATGAAGTATGAATCAACACAAGATCATACAACACCAAACAAACAAGACTTCCAACTTCGCGTTGAAGCTTGAATGTGACTTGATCTTCTTTGCTACAAAAGAGATCACTAATATGATATGAAACCTGTTAGAAAGGTTAGAGAGAATATATGTATGAGAGTATGTTAGAAAGGATGAAAAACTACTTGGCTTGGCATTGCTATTTATAGCCAAAGTGGATAGGAGCGTCCACGGACCGTGAACCCTTAAAAGGGTTCCGCCTGTACCATTTTGTACGCCGTCCGGACACCAAGATATCAAATCTTTGCAAGTCAACTCTATCTAAGTGAGATTGTGCAAGATATGTAGAGTACAAATCCACACAAAATATCTAATGAAATCTTCCAATGATTTCCATGATGCATTACATGATGTCATATGTTGTATTTCTATTTATAGAAATATAGTATAAGTAGTGTTTGGTTCTAAGAACCTAACACATTCTAAAATCTACTATCATACATAATGATTAGAGTCATATCAAGATGTTACTAATCATAAATGTAAATGCTTGAATGATGAATATATTGTTTGAAAAAAGCTTGTTTTAATATCTATTAAACTTGACAAGCTTTAAGCTTTTTTTAATACTCCCTCCGTCCCATTTTTATTGTCTCATATTGACTTTTTTAGTCTTTATTCTTCAACTTTGACCATAATTATTTTTGTTTGTGTTATATAATACTTGATGAAAATATATGAATGGATTGGGTTTTAAATGTATTTTCATTTGGTATAACTTTCATCAAGTATTATATAACACAAATAAATATATTAACGGTCAAAGTTGAACAAGAAAGACCGGTCAAAATCAAAGTGGACAATAAAAATGGGACGGAGGGAGTATCTATTAAACTTGACTAGCTTTAAGCTTTTATACAAATTAAATTTACTTTTGTCGTTAACAAAACTTAGGTAAAGATCAAAAATATAAATAACGTTTAATGACGATATTTGTATTAACAATCTCCCCTTTTGTTGAGGACAAAATATATAAATTTTATTTTTATAAAAGATACAAAGTTTAAAAGTAAGAGTTATAAAAATATTAGTTTTAGAACTTGAAAAAAGAGAATGATAATGCAGTGTATGATGTTTGACTATTATGAAAGTCAAAGTATCTACTAGTTGATGTATGATGTTGACTTTTAGAAAAGTCCGTGTATGTGTTGACTTTTTAAGAAAAGTCAAAATATAATCAAGTTCTATATTTTCTCCCCTTTTGTCTCAAAAAAGAAGAGGCTTATGAATGTAATGAGCTTTCCGTTCCATTATCTCCCCCTCGATCAAAGCTCCCCCTAAATTGGGTGCTTAATGGGAAGATACATGGATTGTAAAAATAAAAGCTACAAAAAAAATGTTAGTAATAATGATCATTCACAAGCATTTCCAAACACTATGTAAAAACACCAACAATATAATAAAACAACATTCATTAGTTAAATTTTTCATGAATAAAGATCATGAAATGGGAACACAATGATGTGTTTTAGTACAAGAAAAAGAAAAGAAAAAATAACCTAAGAAGAGAAAAACTAGAAATGTTAATCTAAAACCATCCTAATTTGATGGTGGATGAGAAAGAGCGTTGAGACGCTCAAGGATGTGATTGAGGATGAACCTCATTTCTTGGAAGTCAAGGACCATAACACGGGTCCTATCAACGGTTTGGGCCGTTTGCTCACAAGTTGAGCAACCATGCCTAGGGGTAGTATGTTTGGGGAGGTTGTGGTGGTGGAATGTAGGATGTGTTGGTGTTGGTGGGCATGATGGAGGCAAGCAAAGCACTTTGCATTTGCATTGTCTCACTCAAGTGAGAGTCCACCATGCCTTTGAATTGGTGGAGGTTGTGGAGTTCGCTTGAATCTTCTCTCAGGATTTGCATCCCACATACACTCCTCAATGTCCTCAAGATGAGGGGACATTGATGTGGGAGTGAATGATCCCATACAAAGGACCATGAATGTCTTTGTGAATGAGGGGGAAGAGAAGAGGTTTAGGCCCTAATGGGGCGTTTGGGTCAAGGGATGACCGAGGTGACTCATGAGCCATCCGGTCAATTGAGCCAAAGGATGGCAATGGTGGTGGATGATTTGGCCTAGGAGGCAAGTCATCCAAGTCCTCCAAGAAAGGATTTGGGGAAGTTGGTGGAGTGGAAAATAACTCCATGGGAATGAGAGTTGGAGACCTTGGTGAAGGTGGTGAGGGTGTTTTGAATGTTTGGATGGGTGCCGGTGGAGGTGAAGTTATGTTTTTTTGTGGTGGAGTGGTGATAACAATGTGTGATTGAGTAGGTGTGGCTAAGGTAAGGTTTGTATCATCTCGGATGGGAGATGAGATTGAGTGGAGAAGACTCGATGAGGAGCTAAGATGAACAAGCAACAAGGCCTCACTCTAATTCTAGCGGTCTTCTTGCAAGGTTTTGGAGATGATTTTGTCATTTTTGACTTTGGTTTTGCTTTGCAAGTATGAAGAATGAAGAAGGTGCGAGGATGATCATGGTAAAACCTCTCAATTTATAGAAGTGAAAAATCATGGAGAAATGTGTTTGATTTGATGTTAAACCATTGAAGAGATGAGGTTCCTAATGATTTGGAAGTGGGTTGAATGCTAGTCATATCACCCAAGTCGAGCCATTCAAGAGAGATGGAGTGAAGAAGAAAAGATTTTGCACTAATGTGTTCTAGTGACTTTTGGCGCAAAAGGGCTCCTTGTGTGGATTTTTCAAATTTTTGAATTTTGGTGGGAAATGGATTTCTTATATACCTAGGTGAATTATACTAGTTCTAATAAGAGTATAAGCAAGTTAGGATTGATTTATAAGCATTGGATGGTAATTTGGAATCACGAAATAGTCGAAATTCGAAAGTTACCCGGAGGATCCACCGCACCAAAACTTACACGCGGAACCCTAAAAGGGTGCCGCCCGTCCTACTGCACGGTATCGGCGCAATAATTTTCATAACGACGGTACCAAAATTTTATGGTGCCGCCCGATCCGTGAAGTGCGTAAAATGGACAGAGTTCGTTTTTAGGTATCGGGGACTTTTCCAAAACCTGAAATTCTTCTCAAAACATGTTATACTAAACATTTCTAGTTAGAAAAAGCGGATAACATATATATAAACATAGTGGAGCATGTATTTTGAGCAAGGCTTATTGATTTTCACATTATAGTGAAAATGGGTAAAATTTGATAGCATACTTGCGCTATCCCCCAGCATGAAATTGTTAGCATTCACCATTGTTTCAAGTTATATTATCATCCTACATAATAAAAACAACTAAATTGTATCAAACATTAATGATAATGTATTGTTCCAAACACTCCTTAAAAGTACCCTTATTTGTCCAACTTCTTGTAAATCTTGTTCATCATCCTACCAAGGCACTTGAACATTCCCTAGTTTGCTTGAACTCCGTGATTCATTCTCTATTTCGGGAAGAGACGATAATACTCATGAGGCGGAAGACGAGAGCAAGACCATCCCCTGAGCTATTTGATGATGATGATGATGGAGTTGGAGGTTTTGCTCTCTTGCCTTTGTCTTAGCAACTCGTGCATCACTCAAAGGTACAAAGATGTGAGGGATGAGCTCATAGTGAAGGTGCATCCCTTTTGGTGTGGGTGGAATTGGTGCAAAGTTTCTATAGAGACGGGTGAGGAGCATCCCGTATGGAAGAGCAACCGATCCTTGAGTTGGAATATCAATCATTCTCCTAGCTATGTAGTAGGCTAAATTGAATGGTTGACGGGTGGACAAGTTGTAGAGCATATGAAAAGGCAAGTATGTGATCCCTATGTCCTATGGTGCTAATGACGTTGGCTCTAAGTAGCTCCTCCCATTTCTTAAATTCGGCTTAAGTTCATTTAGCTCCATTCCATATGGATCTCGGTTTACCTCTTTTCCCTTTCGGGTAACTCGGGTTGTATCACCTTTTGGGTTAAAAAGGTGTTCACGGATGACATCCTTGTCGGCCAAACGGGTTTGGTAGGGTAGAGCGGTCATTGATAGCATCAAGAGCGGTGAGTGACCATTTATCCGAGTAGAGACAAGTTCCTCGGTTGGGAATTCCTAGCACTTGAGCAAAGTTGGCTAAGGTGATGGTGTAGTCGTTTTGATTGATTCTAAACCTAAGACAAAATTCATCATCGTCTTCATCACTAAAGCCGTTCACACTAGCATAGAATTCTAACACAAACCTAGGACAAATTGGTTCATCGATGTCAAGAAGACAATCGAATTGAATGGCTGCTAGTTCTTCACGAAGATTGGTGTTTTCAAGGAAGGATGAGTGAATGGTTCTACCCTCATGGAAATACCTTGATTCTAGACCCCTAAATATTTCTACTTGTTCCTTGGTAAGTCCTTTGGTTTTGTGGTGTTTGGGAATGTAGTTAAGGGTGTCTTTGTGATCATAGAATCTTGCGGCTACCATTGTTATTCCTAAGGACAAGAGTTAATATGTTAAAAATGAGAATAAGTTTTAACGTTTTTGGTTCTAGTGTGTGCCTATATGAAAACAATTTGGAGTTGCGGTTATCTCGACTCATTTTATGCACAAAGATGGTTTTAGTGGGTTGTTTGGCAAATACCATGAGATAACCCAAATGCTCCTAATTCAATGTGGCTTCATTTGAATATACCGGGAATGCATATTAGTTATGCAATACCTTTAGTATTCAAGAGCATGCAAGTGATGAAAATTTAACGTTCCTATTTGTATTAGCAATGAAAAATTGTTTTCCTACAAGTGAGAAGCTTTTCAAAACTTTTGACATGGGGTGTTTGGTTGTTTGAATAAGGCCTTATATTCATTATCTATCAATTAGTGGGAAGCATGATTTGTTTATGCAATATGATAATGTAGTACCTAATTTCAATGACTAGTTATGCAATTTGCCAATTGAATTCATATTTGGTATAAAAGCATACATAAAACCCCATGTAATGATTTGTGATAGTTTTGTGCATAAATAAGAATCCTAGACTTAGAATTAAGAGATGAAATGTAGTTAGGATACTTACAATGATGTTATTCTTGATTAGTGAGTGGAAGATGACAATAATAAGCTTGGTTTAAGTTTTACACGTTTTGGTAAAGTGGGTTTTGAGGAAGAGGATGATTTGTATATATAGCTTTTGTTTCAGAGACCACGGACCGCACGGTACCAAAAATTTGGTTCCATTTTGTTGTCGCTTGGTCGCGGGCTGAAAAGTGTACAAGACAAATTTGTTTTAGTTTTGACTATTCTAATGTTTTGGGCTATGTTTATCCTACATGTTTGGTTCCATTAACCCTAAACCAAGTCTAAGAAGATTAAAAGGTTCTCGTTTAAGAGGCTTAGTTAAGATGTCGGCAATGTTGTCTTTGGAGGATACTTTCTCGATTGAAATGTTTCCTTTTTGAACATTGTCGCGAAGAAAGTGATGGCGGATTTCAATATGTTTTGTACGAGCATGTTGAAGGGGATTCTTGCTGAGATCGATGGCTCCTTTGTTGTCGCAAAGTATCACAATGTCGTTGAGATGAATTCCGAAATCTACGAGAGCTTGCTTCATCCAAAGAGCTTGTTGACATGCCTTTCCTACCGAGACGTATTCGGCTTCAAGAGTTGAGATGGCCAATGCCGTTTGCTTCTTTGCAAACCATGAGGTGAGACAATGTCCAACAAAAGTGCAAATACCACTTGTACTTTTTCTATCGACATAATCACCGGCATGATCCGAGTCGGCATACACTATGGTTTCTACACCTGTTCCTTTGGGATACCATAATCCTAAACACGTTGTTCCTTTAATGTATCTAAAAATCCTTTTTAAGGCTTCTAAGTGTGATGCCTTTGGGTTTTCTTGAAAGCGAGCACATAGACAAACACTAAACATAATTTCGGGTCTACTAGCCGTAAGATAGAGTAGGCTACCAATCATTCCTCTATATTTAGTGTTATCTACGGATTCACCTTCCTCATCCTTGGTTAGTTTAGTGTCCGAGGACATGGGTGTTTTAGTTGGTTTGGAATCTTCAAGACCAAATTTCCTAAGCATGTCTTTTATATATTTAGATTGGTTAAAAAATATGCCATCTTCTAGTTGTTTTATTTGAAGTCCTAGAAAGAAATTTAACTCACCCATCATACTCATTTCAAACTCGTCGTGCATGATTTTAGAGAAATCATCACATAATTCTTGACAAGTTGATCCAAATATAATGTCATCAACGTATATTTGAACAATGATAATATGTGATTCCTTTTTCTTGGTAAAAAGAGTATTATCTACTAATCCCATAGTATATTTGTTATCAATAAGGAAAGTCTTTAGTCGGTCGTACCAAGCTTTTGGTGCTTGCTTAAGACCATACAATTTTGAGTTTGAAGACGTGATGTGGTTTCTCAAAGTCGGTGAAACCAGGAGGTTGAGCAACATACACTTCTTCGTTAATAAACCCATTAAGAAAAGCACTTTTAACATCCATTTGAAATAATTTAAAATCATAGGCACATGCATAAGCAAGCAATATTCTAATAGACTCAAGCCTAGCTACCGTTGCATAAGTTTCATCATAATCAATCCCCTCTTGTTGATTATAACCTTGCGCTACAAGCCTAGCTTTGTTTCTAGATACTATCCCATTTTCATCCATTTTATTTCAAAAAACCCATTTTGTTCCAATTATAGTTTGATCTTTAGGTTTTGGAACTAATTTCCAAACATCATTTCTAACTAATTGGTTTAATTCTTCTTGCATGGCAATAACCCATGATTCATCTTTTATTGCTTCATTTATGGTTTTGGGTTCAATGGTGGATACAAAACAAAAATAATTACTTTGATTTTGGGCTTGTGACCTTAAGGTTCTTTGATTAAGTTGTCCTATGACTTTTTCTAAAGGATGACTTTTAGATTCTTTGATGTTGACAATTTCTTTATTTAATGGTTCATCTTCCTTGTTATTATTAATTATTTCTTGACCTTCTATCATTTGAGTTTCAACTAAGTCATCATCTACCAAAGGTGATGTCTTAGAGGGAGGTGGACTTTCGTCGAATGTTATGTTCAACGATTCCTCAACTATCATTGTTTCTTTGTTTAGGACAATGTAAGCTTTACTAGTTTGAGAGTAACCAAGAAATACACCTTCATAAGACTTTGGGTCAAACTTGGTGAGATAATCCTTAGTATTAAGAATAAAGCATTTACAACCAAAGACTCTAAAATATCCTAACGTTGGCTTTTACCTTTATAGAGTTCATATGGTGTTTTGTTTAAGAAAGGACGTAATAAGACTCTATTCAAAATATATGTAGAAGTGTCAACGGCGTTACACCAAAACTTTTGAGGAATGTTTTGTTCATTAAGCATTGTTCTACTCATTTCTTGAATTGTTCTATTTTTACGTTCTACTACTCCATTAGATTGAGGTGTTCGTGGAGCGAAAAAGTTATGTGTTATACCATTTGTATCACAAAAGTTTCCAAATTGAGTTTCGTTGTCAAATTCACGACCATGATCCTCGGATACACAATTTGACTATCAAGATTAGGTATTTTAACTTCAAAGTATTCACCATTTAATAAGCTCTTTTTATGTAGTGGTGTAATAACCTTGAGTAATCATCTACTTTACCAAAGTGATAGGTCAAAATGCTTGGTTTTTCGATGGTCCCAAGACTCCACCATAGCAAAATCACTTGCATCGCACATGAGTTCAAAGGGTAAATCCCTACCGGGGCAACTATTTTGGGTGTTTCCAGAAGTTTTTCTTTAATGTTTGAAAAGCTCGATGCACTCAGTGAGCAAGATAAAAGGAGCATCCTTCTCAAGGAGATGAGTCATAGGTCAGGCCATTTTAGAAAAATCTTGTATGAATCATGATAAAAACCGGCATGACCATAAAACTCCTAATACCTTTGACGGTAGTAGGTGAGGCAATTTGTAAATGACATCCACTTTCGGCTTTGTCAACCTCTCAATCCCTTGCTTTTTTGAAATCTTATGGCCTAGGACACCTTCTCGACCATAAATGGCTCTTTCTCCCAATTTAGACAAAGATTGGTGTCTTCAAACACCGCTTTAAGCATTTTTTCTAAATGGTAGAGACATGTTTGAAATGAGTCCCCAATGACCGAGAAGTCATCCATAAACACTTCCATTGTTTCCCCGATCATGTCGTGGAAAATTGCCATCATACATCGCTGGAACGCCAGATGCTACATAAGCCAAAAGGCATACGCCCCAGAGGCAAAAAGTTCCGTATGGGCAGGTGAATGGGTCTTTTTTGATCTTTATGGATCATGGGGATCTCAAAATACCTCGAGAAACCATTCAGGAAACAATAGTATTCTGCCTCGCTAATCTCTCAAGCATCTGATCCATGAAGGGTAGAGGAAAATGGTCTTTACGGGTGGCTTCATTAACTTCGACATAGTCAATACACACACGCCATCCCGCAACTCAATCGAGTTGGAATTAACTCGCTTTCCATTTTATTTTAACAGTTATGCCACCCTTTTTGGAACATGTGGATGACACCAAACCCAAGGACTATCTAGAGATCGGGTAAATTAAACCTGCGATCAAGAAGTTTGAGAACCTCTTGTTTGATAACTTCATGAATCTTAGGATTCACCCTTCTCTGATGTTGGACTGCTGGTTTGAAGTCATCCTTCATCAAGATTTTGTGAGTACAAAACTCGTGGTTGATAATTTTATGCCTGGAGAGTTTCCAAGCAATTGCTTGCTTGTGTGACTTCAAGACCTTTATGAGAGCAGCCTTCTCCTCCTCCGTTAAGTCCTTAGCAATTATGACGGGTAACTTATCATCACCCTCCAAGAATGCATACTCGAGATGAGGAGGTAGGTCCTTAAGTTCAACCCTCGGGAAATTCTTCAGTAGATGTTTGTACGGATCTGATTTCTTCAATCGTGATCTCTTTCGGAGGGAGTGACGGTAATGGATCTTCATTTAACAATTGCTCAAGATAAAGGATATCTCCCTCCGAATCATAAACACCATCATCAATTCCTGGCGGAATCGATTCATCATTAGCAAGAAATTCATCGATCTATTCTAGAAAGAAGTCACCTCCCTCAAACGGAGTAAGAGAGGGGGAAGAATCGGCAATAATTGGTTGAGAAGATGTGGTGGGATCCCCACTCACAGAATTATGAAAATAACCAAGAAACTCTTGAGAGTACTCCGGCTCTGAGCAATATCAATTACATCGATTCGAGTTAACCGATTCAAGCATCATAGTTTGACGAGTACCTCGAAGTTTGATCAAGGTTAAAGGTGACAGCTTCATTACCCACACGTAATGTGATTTCTGGCTCAAATACATCAATGAGAGCACGGCCGCTCTCAGGAATCCTCGCCCAACAATGAGGGGAACCCGATGATCGCATCGAATCAACAACCACAAAGTCAGCCGGAAAATGGAACTTTCCTACTTTCACGAATACATCCTCGGCGATGCCAAGAGGACGCGATATAGAACGATCTGCAAGCTCAAGAGTCATGCAGGTAGGAATAAGTTCTCGAAGAGAAAGTTTCTTCCATACCGAATAAGGCATCAGATTGATGCTTGCACCAAGATCGGCGAGGGCAAAGCATTCAATCATTCCCGGAAAAACACAAGGAAGAAGAAATTTTCCAGGATCTCCAAGCTTCTCGGGAAGCTTCTTTAACAGAATTGCTGAGCAGTTCTCGTTCAAAGGAGTTTTAGCTATTCAAACAGCTTTTTCTTGTTGCTTAACATGTGTTTGAGAGTCGATGCAAACTTGGGCATCAGCATGATAGCATCCGCAAAGCTTATGTCAAAATGTAGTTCTTGGAAATTTGAAAATTTTTTTCCATTTGATGACTGCTTTTCGCGGAGCTTTGCTCATTTAAACGTGATGGGTAAGGAATAGAACGTTTGGATTTGGGGTTGGGTTCAATCGAGCCATAGGAGGTTCAAAAACAACTCCTGGTTTGGATTTGGGTTTCGGGACAACTTGAGGATGGACATGTGCTGTACTTTGTGAGCTAGTAGGTTGCACTTGGTCCTTTGTCGCCTCAGGTTCACTTTCCACTACCTTCGGAAGAGAAGAAGAAGAAGAAGAGGTAGTAGGAATAGCGGGTCCATCATATGAAGCACCACTTCTGGTTGTGATCGCCTTTGCACCGCCCCTCGGATTAGCGATCGTGTTGCTAGGTAAAGTACCTGAGCCCGAGGGTCGATCATTAAAGATTTCTTAATGTCGAAATCTGCTAACCAACAACCTAATCATTTCCTCTTGGGATTTCATGAATTGCTTCAACAACTCATCAGATGATGGTCCAGTTTGAACAATGGCTTGATTTTGTGTAGGAAAATTCTGGCCTCTATTGTTTGGATTAGGGCCTTGATTTTGGAAATTTCCTTGATTATTGCCATGAAAATACCCTGGGTTGAAATTTCCGTGACCTTGGTTTCTATTAAAATTTCCTTGGTTTTGGAAATTTTGACTTTGATTTTGAAAACCGTTATTCTGACTAAAATTACCTTGGTTTTGAAAACCTTGGTTTGTTCTATTCTGATTTTGATTACGGTTTTGGTTTTGGTTGAAACCGGGTGGTCCAGGGTAGTGGTTAGGACGGTGGTTCGGGTCCATAGGAGCACGGTATTGGTTGCCTCCTCAATTGGAAATCCCGCCCACAACGTTTGCTTCGAAAGGGTTACCATCGGTGGCCATACAGTTGTAATAGGCATGGGGGCCACCGCAAGTAACACAAACTTCCACTTTCTTAACTTCAGCAGGAGGTGAAGTTTGTGGAAAAGAAACTTTCTTTTGGTTGGAGAGAACCAAAGCTTGAATTGCTTCCGTGAGTTTGTCAATCTTAGCATCGGTGCTAGATTGACTCACTTCGCGATGAAGTAGAAGGACCAACATTGACTTGGGAAACAACCGGTTTGCTTCGTGCAGTGCGGACTTTAGACTTGTTTTCAATTATCGCTAAAGCTTCTTTTACAGTTTTGCTCAAGAAATTTCCTCCAGCGGAGAAATTGAGAGAATCTTGATCAGATTGACTCACTCCATTATAGAAAGTATCGAGTTGCATCAACTCGGAGAAACCATGGTGAGGACATTTGCCGAGCAACTCCTTAAAACGATCCCACGATTCAATGAAGGATTCATCAAACTTTTGTGTGAACTTGATGATTTCGTTTTTGAGACTCGTGGTTTTAGAAGGTGGATAGAACTCGTCACAATTTCTTCACCAAATCTTCCCAAGTTTCAATCGATTTAGGGGGTTGTTTTTCAAGCCAAATCCGGGCTTGTCCCTCGAGGGAAAATGGGAAGAGAAGAAGTTTGACAGCATCGGTAGGGACATTCTTGTATTTGATGGTAGAAGCAATCTTGTTAAACCATCGAATATGAGCATGAGGATCATCCCTCTCAAAAACATAGAATTGACTTGAGGTTACAAGATTTAGTAACCCGGTTTTGAGTTCAAAATTTTCACCACAATGGTCGGAATAACAATAGCATGTCCATACCCATCGATGGGTGCCTGGAGAAGCTCGCACATAGGACGTTCTTCCGCCATGATAACGAAGTAGTGCAACAGTCCGGATCTCAGATCCGACTGTGGGGCAGAACGTCTACGATACGCCTTCTTGGAATCCTGACAAGCTCACGAAATGGGCCTCACCAGACCTAGAAGAGCGATCGCAGTGAGCATACACTAGAGTTGACTCTAAGAAATTTCATAGTTAAGGGAATTATGAAAATTGGGTAAGAAGAATCTTTTTGGGTTTTATGGTTTTAAGATGTTTTTGGATTTTTGGATTTTTATAAGAAAATATAAAAATATATAGATGGTATGAACAAGGAGTGAATATTCAAATCACTAATCTGCTAGATGTAAGATTGTTAGCACAGCTCCCCGGCAGCGGCGCCAAAATTTGGTCGGTCCCAAACGGTCAGGTTTATTACACAAGTCAACCACTTGTGAATGGTCAACCGTAATAAAAGTCAGACAGGTCAAAACCAAAGCAATTAAGTCCGGGAGAGTTTAGTGTTTCCCCAGTGTTAAGTCCCAACGAGCTATGCGATTGAAGCTAAACGTGTAGTGATCGGGTGATATTGAACAGGAAGAGGGTATGATAATACTAGATAACAAAGGAAAAATGAAAGAAAATTAAAAAGCTAAATTATATTAAATAAACGCTATCAATATTTTTAAAATTGAATTTTCTTAATTTTTCTTTTATAAATTTGAATTAAAAACTAATTTTAAACTTTAAAACTAAATTAAAATACTAAAAATTATGAAAATTAATGGGAAAATTATAAAACTATTTTTAAAAAATCTAAAATAACTAAAGAGAATTTTCAAAACTAATTTTGTATTTTTCTGATTTATATTCTAATTTCTATGATTTAAAAACTATTTAAAACTAATTAACTTGCTAAAAATTACTATTTAAACTAGGAAAATTATGGAAAAATATTTTTTTGGCTTTTTATATTTATCTTAATCTATGAAAATTGAAAACTTAATTTTTTGAAGATTTTCTGATTTGTTTGTAATAAAAGCTATTTAAAAAGTCCTAAAAACTGATTTAAAATAAGAAAAATAGCAAATAGTGATGAAAAATTATGAAAAATTCAGGAAAAGTCTAAAATAATTTTCTAATTTTATGAAAAATATAAAAACTATGGCTAATGTGAGAAAATATGAAGCTGCAGTGAAAGGTACTTGAAAATAAGCACTTACAATAAGCAAATGGCTATACTACTGAACCAGAAGCTAACAGAAGCTATAATAAGCTAAAATAAGCTAAAAACAACTAGAGTCAACTACTCCTAACCACAGATTATCAGGCTATAAATATTTGATGAGAAATAAGCTATAAAGCCAAACAGCTCTAACCTATCCACTTTAAACTACTCAAAAACAGCTTATCTACTAAGCTAATAAAAAAAAACAGAAATGGAGATCTTTATTTCACCAACTGCAACTACACTTAGACCCAAGTTTCAGCTCCTCACAAGCTCTTATGAGCTTGTGAAGAGATCTGCAAGATGGTTGAAAAACATGATGTGTGACACAGGGCACATAAGTGCTTATTCAACAGTTGATTTGAACCTTTAAAAGCTTTGAAAAATTTAGTAAAAATATGTTCTTCTTTTTGACCAACTGAGCTAGAAAATGTCCAAGTTTCAGAGATTCTGATGAAGAAATGAGCTCATGAAAATTACACAAAGTTTGTGAAAACTGTTATTTTCAATTTTGACTATTTTATGACAGAAATGAAAGGTTGACTTAAATGACTTTTGATTCCAAATGACTGACTGATTATGATGTTTAATGGTGAAATAAGACTAATGCAAGCTATACCTACTGATTTTAAACTAACATGCAAAGATTTTTTATCACTAATTCAAACAGAATTGACAATGAGCACTGATTAAAGGGAATTTTGACTAAATTGAGTTGAAATGCACTTTTAATGAATGAGACTAACTAGTTATACCTATATTCAACTAATTCAGTGCTAATCTTCCAATAATGAAACCACTAACTCAGATTTATAAGCATACCCAAACACTTCTAAAAAAAACAGTTTATACTACTTAATTTATATAAATCCTAACTATAGATCAAAGAGATAATCTAACTGAGTTCTAATGCTCACTTAACGACTAACAAAGATCCACTAATGTAAAAATAGCTACAACAGTATTGGAACAACAAATTTAGCTCCACAATTTAAGTAAATGGAATGAAATGAAACTCACTTCTGGTCCAGCTTATATGCAGCTTATACCATAACCAAACTACCCTATTTTAAACCAATTTCAATCCAAAACCAGCTCTGCATCAACCCATATCCATTTCCATAACTGCTTAACCAAAATTTCCCCACAGTTTGACTTTCGTTGACCAAGTATTGAATTGAGTGAATCTGTTTCTAAAGCTCACTGAAAGCTATCAACAGCTTCAATGGGCTTGTTTGAATTTAGAAATAAGCTCTTTGGAGCTTGGATTGAAGGACATGTAAACTGAACTTATAACAGGGAACATAAAAACATGAAACTATGATAAAACCTTGAATTGATACTTGAAAGTAAATTACAATGATAAAACAACTTAAGTTTAGTTCGTAGAAACTGGAGATTACAATTTTAGACTTAAACTAAGACATTGATAATAAAAACGATTTTACAAGAAATTCTAAAAATTAACTACTCTCTTTCTAGCTTCTCTTCCTTCTATTTATATAACAAGATTGCTTCCCACGTGTCTTCTGAGCATTTCCCACCTTCTTTCAGAACCATTGGATTATTAGAGCTCATATTAGCCGTTGATGAGTTTTGGCGCCAAAAATGATATTTGCCAGTTGGAGTTGATTGAGTGCAAGGAGGGGGAAGCATTTAATGCTTCTTGGATTGTTGGGCGAGGTGGAGTAATAAGGGTGTGGGTTGTGAGCTGGAGGTGAGGGGTGGGTTGGTTGCAGAGAGTGGGTGAAGGGGAAGGTGGGTTTTGGAGGGAAAAAGGGTGAGGGTTGACTGTTTGTTTGACCGGTGTTATATTAATAGGCAGGGTTCAAAAAAGGGAGGGGGTCAAGGTTGTTTTGGCCTGGGGTTCAAGGGATTGGATTTGGTATTAATAACATAAGGACCAAAATTGCAAATCAACCAAACTTGAGGGACCAAATCTGTAATTTTTCAAAGTTATTCCCAGGGTCAATTTTGCCAAGTTTCATTAGTACAAGGACCATAAAAGACATTTTTAAACTTCCAAGGACTATTTTTGCCAATTTTGAAACTTGAAGGACCAAACTTGTAAATTCTCCAAACTTTTTACCCAAGGATCATTTTTGATAAATTTTGATTTTGAAAGGACTTGGGTTGACTTTTTTCCAAACAAATGCTCAGTGGACTTGATTTTGTCAAGATTTAAAGTTGAGGGACTGAAAACTGCCAATTATGCAAACTTTGCTCGCTTTTCATCCGATTTAAACATTTTGCATTTGAAACATATAAAACACAATTTTGGAATATTTTCAGTATTTTGATGCATTTCTGAGTGTTTTTAAATGTTTTGCAGTTCAGATTTGACCAAAAATGATGAGTATTTACACACTCATCAATGGTCCAAACAAGTCCATATGTAATAATTCTAGACACTTAGATGTGGACACCATATTTTTAGATTTTTGACTACTATGTGTTTGTTTACCAATTTTGCAAGCGTCGCAAAAGTGTTGGTCATATTTAAGTTTTGGTAAATTCCTAACCAATTCTTTTGAAGATAGGTTTTGTATAAGTCTCATATTAGCGTGACCTAAACGTCTATGCCAAAGAGATGAGCTATCGTCTAATGTTGTTAGGCAAAGTTTGTCATTATATGTTTTATCTATTTTCATGACGTATATGTTATTTTTCCTAATCCCTTTAGCTATGGTGATACCATCTTTTAGTATTTTACTACCATTTTCATCAAATAGCACTTTATACTTTTTATCACATAGTTGGCTAATACTAAGTAGATTAAATCCTAACCTATCCACATGAGCAACATTTTCAATAGTTAGGAAGTTATGAGCGATCGTACCTTTGCCAATAATTTTGCTTTTGAGATTGCTACCAAAGGTGATATTACCTCCGTCATACTCTTGGTATGATGAGAAGAGACTTTTGTTGCCCGTCATGTGTCGTGGGCAACCACTATCTTTTATCCATTCATCAGGTTCCAATCCAACTTTCAAGCATACCTAAGAAGCAAATAACTCAAGCATTTGGTCCCCAATATCTCATGGGTCCATTTGGGTTACACATACCATTTATTTGATTCATGTATGGAAACGATGGGTAAGAGTTCCATGGCATGTAATCTGAGTTTGATATGGTCTAGGAAAGTTTTGATTCCAACCATTGTGTTGGTAGTTGGGTTGTATGTTGTGGTTGCTCTTAGGAAAGGGCGTTTGGCAAAAGGTGTTTTATATCGTTGTTGAGTAGTTTTTGATCTAAATTCATTTTTGACAAGTCCTACTCTAAGTAACAAATGGTTTTAGTTTAATACTATTATTGGTTTTCTTTGTTATTTTAACAAACTCAAGACGGTCCGTATTAAGAACATTATGTTCGCTGAAGTACCCACGGCACCATTTTTACAACGGGACGGAACCCTTTATTTTGGTTCCGTCTGTCCGTGCCTGCAGCAATTTTGACAAAATGTTCGTCCTTTCGGTTTTCCGCTTTTATTTTGACTCTTAGGAATTAATACTTCATTAAAGCCAAGCCCATTCATGTTCTCCCTGGTGTTTTATGAAATTTAACTATTTCATCGGCAAGAGCGATGTTCTTGTTAAACCTTTTAAATTAGAATTGTTTTCGATTAAAACATCTTGTGCGAGCTTTAGTTTTTCTATTTCAAGTTTAAGCTCTTGACATGATTTACAATCATCGTCATTTGCTTTTCCTTTTCTAGTCGTTTTGCTTTTTCTTTTAACTCATAAACTTCATTTTCCAAAAATTCCTTTTGGTTTTTAAAAATTTATTTTAGTTATGATTTTTAGACTTAGCTCACACAATTGATTATATTGTTTTTGCAAAGTGTCATCATCAATAGAGGAATAAGAAGAGTCGGAAAGTACCTCATTTGACTCATGTGCCATTATAGCGATCTCTTCCTTGCTTGATTCTTCATCCTCTTCACTATCACTCCAAGCACCACTTACAAAAGCTCGTTGAGTTTTTCTTTTAGGTGGCTTGGGACATTCTCCTATGAGGTGACTTGCATCACCACATCTAAAACATTTTCTTTCACCTTTACCCTTCTTGTCATCCAGATCTTTTCGGAATGGCTTCTTTTCTTCTCGAGGTTGTCTTACGAATTTTCCTCTTCTTTCTAAAGAACTTTTAAAATCTCTAACGCCATGGCATATTCCTCATCTTCGCTACGGAGCAAGATTCGTCATCATCACTTGATTCCGCTTTTGCTTTTAGAGCAACGGATTTGATCTTCTCCTTTTTCCTTTGATGATCTCCGAATCTTTCTCCATCACCATTTCGCGTACTTTGAGGTTACCGATCAACTCGTCTAGTGACATTATTGAGAGATCTTTTGATTCCTCAATGGCGGTTACTTTAGCTCTTCATTTGGGATGGAGTGCTCTAAGAAATTTCCTGACAAAGTTCTTACTACGAAAAGATTCATCAAGTGCTTTAAGTGATGTAATAATAGTGTTAAAGTGATTCGTTCCAAACTGTCAAGTTTATTATACAAGTCAACCACTTGTGAATGGTCAACCCTAATAAAATTCAAACAGTCTAAAACCAATGCAATTTCCCTTGGAATATAGTGGATTCCCGGGTCGTTAAGTCCCACGGAGGATTAATGGTGCTTAAAAACGTTCAGATGTCGAATGATCACTAAGGATAATGATCTGTAAGGATTTTGATTGGTAATTACACTACTGATTGATTGTAATGGTATTTGGATACAGACTGTAAGCACAACAATCTCAGATTAAACAAACGTAAATACGACGTTACTAAATTTTACGTAAACGTATAAAATAAAACGTAAATTTATAAGAATAAAACACCTATGGATATGAAAATGATATTTTTATAAACCTAATAATAAAAGAAAATTATATGAAAATTAAAATTATTTTTATAACTATTTATTTAATTATTATTAATTAAAAACTGGTTTAAACTATTTAATAATAATCTAAAATATAAGAAAATGTGAAATAAAGCTAGAAAAATGAAATTAAGATTTAGAAAAATCTAAAATATTATAAAACTTATTTTAAAACTGAAAATATATTTATTACACTTTTTATCTATTTATTATTAATTAATTACTATTTATTAATTATTTAAAATACACTTAAATACAAGAAAATATAAAATTAACCTAGAAAAATGAAATTTTAACTTAGAAAAATCTAAAATACTATAAAACTAATTTTAAAATTGAAAAGATATTTTTTATGCTTTTTATTTATTTATTATTAATTATTTAATACTTTTAACTATTTTAAATTCTAATAAATACTAAACAAGCTAAGAAAATTATGAATTTTTTATAAAATCATCCTATGATGACAGAAAGCTAAGAAAATTATAAAAACAGAAAGTGCTTAATAATAGGTTGAAAAAGAAAATTAAAAAGCTAAATTCTATTAAATAAACGCTATCACTATTTTAAAAATGATGTTTTTGTGTTTTTTCTTTTACAAAACTATTATACTACTGATTATAAGTAACTTTAATAAAAACAAAAATTTTGAAACTTAAAAATAAGCAGTGAATGAGCTTATGAGCACAACAGTTTAAGCTTGTGCTTATTTATTTTGATTTTTTTTAAGCTCAAATAAACTTTCAAACTGGAACCAAAGATAAAATAAGATACAAATAAGCTAAAGCTACTTATATAGAAGCTAAAAAGGCACAGAAAAGAAAATCATACTGATAAGCTTAAAATAAGCAAATAAGCACTTATACTAAACCAAGCAACCAAACAGGCCTGCAGTCATATCTAAAAGCAATTTAAGCTTATTAAATAAGCTGAAAAGCTCAAAATAAGAACTGAGGTATAGAGATGGGTTGATGGGTTTTCTAAAAAGTCCAAGCTCACACACTGGGTTGGCTAATGAGCTTATGACAAGCTTGTGAAAAAGCATTACAAACACCTGATTAGTCAGTGTATACAAGAAATGGGACAAAGTAAAAGCTACCAAGTAGCCCTACCAAATAAGCAGAAAGGTGAAAATAAGCATGGACTAGAGAGACAGCTAGTTAGCTTTCCAATAAGCTACGGTACACAAGCTAAAGCTAACTAATGAGCTCTTTGATGAGCTTGTGAAAGAGGATGGCTCAATGTGCACAGGGCACTTTTCGCATAAGGTCTTAAAAGAAACCAATAAATAAGCAGTTTAATAAGCCAATAGAAATTATAAAAAATACTCTGATTAAGATGAGCAACTAAATTTTATAAACCTAAAAGCTTTAAAACATGAAACTCAAAATTAAATCATATAGAAAATGATCTATTTTATTCAAAAACGACTAAACTGAAAATTTTGACTTTTAAATTACACTACAAAGTTTTTTAAGGACTAATATGAACTTTCGATTGATCCTACTAACTGATTATGATATATTAACCTAAGTTAAGATGAAATTAAGCTAGATTAACAAGTTCTAAGCAACTGTGATGATTTTAAACTCTTAATCCTAACAGTTAACAACTTAAGTGATATTAAAAGTGATTTTGACTTTTTAACAAACAAGGACTGGTTTTTATGGTTTCTATGAGTTATTAGCACCAGTGCTAGTATGACAGCATAACAATAACAAGAAACAAACACCAACACTCTCTCAACACCGTAACAAGGTAAATCCAAACAACTCTTAAAAACCGTGAACTTGTGGATTTCCAAAGGATTTCACAAGTTAAGACTATGCAACTGATCCAAGACCTTTTATTATCAAATAACAAGTCCAAAGATGCATTAAACAACAGTGATATAAGCATAAAACTTAAGAACAAATATTATGCTATTAAAATTGTGAAAATGAGATTTCAAAGCAACTACCAATTCCCTACAGTAACAAACAAACTGTTTTAATATAAGAATCTACCTAACTACAACTTAGAAACATAATAACACAAAGTTTTAAACTATAAGCTACTTATGCAGTGAAATGTAAAAATGCTTATAAAGAGCTTACAACCGCTTTTCAGCCCACAAGACCATGAACCAATGATCAAGACCACTCCTAATAGCTTTCCACAAAGCTTCTAACCCAAGGCAATCCAGTATTCACCGTGCTCCAGCTGTGATCTTCATTTCTGTCACACCCCCAAATTACCTGTTTTGCAGCGGAATGGAATTCCTGGGGATTGACTGTCATAGCATCACAATCACAAGTATTATTGAACGACCTAAAGTGTCGTTTGAAAAGAACATCGCTTTGAAAAGATTTAATAAAATAATAAGAGTTTACAAAGTAGGTCCCAAATGAAAATCAACTTGTGCGGAAATAAGTTCGTTACAATTCAAACGATGTTTTAAAGTACGTAAAACCCAAGTGAGACGCGTCGTCACCACGACTCCATGATGTGCCCAAATGCATGCCATGAAGTGTATGCCTTAGATACCTGAGATAAAACATGCTAAAAGTGTCAACACAAAGGTTGAGTGAGTTCATAGAGTTTGTGTTGAAATGTAAAGCCTTTTGAAATCGTTTATGCAGCAAAGGCATTGTAAATCGTTGAAATGTAAAGACTTTCAAAATCGATTATGTAGCAAAGGCATTGTAAATCCACTCAGTTCCAAGTCCCGCCCATACAAAACTTGCAACCTGTGTGTTCACAACCCACTGCCAGAATATGCATAGTTTATGTTCAAACAGAAATCGTCAAATGAATTCACAAAATAGTGCATGACTCAATGTATCGAAATCGTTTATGCAGCAAAGGCATTGTGAATCCACTCAGCCTTCAAGTCCCGCCCATACACAACTTGCAACCTGTGTGTTCACAACCCACTGCCAGAATGTATATAGTGTATGTTCAAATCGTTCCAAGACCATTAGTCCATGAATATACCAAGACCGTTAGACCAATGAATATACCAAGACCGTTAGACCAATGAATATACCAAGACCGTTAGACCAATGAATATACCAAGTCCGTTAGCTCAATGAATATACCAAGACCGTTAGACCAATGAATATATGAAATAGAAATTCTAAGTATGGCAATAATGTTACTTCGTATGACTAGCATTTAGTTCGGATAAACATATAATTTGCAAATAATCATGAATGTAATAAAAATAGTCGAGCATGTATCTCCCCCAAAACAGTTATGAAAGCATTAAAACAAGAAAAGTGGGGCTATGGAACTCACTTGGTAAACTGGAATAATGGCAAAAGTGAGTACACCGAGGTTTAAGGTGATGCGTTAACCGGGACCTATTACGAATGATATGATATGTCATGAGTTGCAATGTAATGTTATGCATGCACTTGATATGTTATTTATACCATTTATGAGTTTTGAAAATATTACTCGACGTCGAAAATACTCTTTTGACGCCTTGACCAAACAAAAATCACTTTACATGTTTTAACGTCAAAATGTCATCCTACAATGGTTTTATAATGATTTTTGGTGAAATTACCACTTTTCGTCGCAAAACAATGTCGTTGGAAAAATCATGAAATTACCAAAAATGGCTTCGGAAAAACAATCGTAAAACGGTGTACGTCGACCGTTAGAGAACGAACTCGACGGTTTTGGAAAGTTTGTATCGATATCTAAAAGTTTCAGTTCAGGAGTTTTCGTCCAAAAGGTCTCGATCATAAAGATATTAAGGGTTAAAGTTGGTGGTTTTTGGCTAATAGTGTGCAGAAAATTAGTTACGGCAAGTTTAAGAAAAAGTGCATATCTTTGTCGTTTCAAATCCGTTTTCTACGTTTTATACGTCCTTAGCTTCGTATCAAAGTAAACTAATATATTTTTGAAAAGTCGAAATAATTTGTGAAGCTTAAGGCTCGTTTTTGACCCGAACAAACTAAAAACATGTTGCTGAAAATTTCTGAAAATAATATTTTCCGTCGTCAAACTTGTAAAATCCATAACTTCTTCGTTATAAGTCCGTTTTTATCCGTTCAAGCGGCCACGGATTCGTTTTAAAGTATATTTTCTAAAAATCAAGGCCAAAAAGTCGTGCCTACTGTCGGATTTTCCAGAAAAGCAAAACAAGGACAGAACATAAAATATAGTTATCGAAAATAGTTTTTCTCGGACAAAACCTATTCTAATCCCTTCAAATCAACTCCAAAACTAATCTAATCCTACCATACACCTTCTTAGGGTGTCATGGGTTCCTAATCACCATCAAGACCAACCAAAACCAAGGGGATAATTATAGGATGACCAATATGTATATATAACTTCTAAAATCATGAAATAAATGGTATAAATCACATATCATGCATATAAGCTCCAAAAATGAAAAGAAACATATGAAAATGAAAAGGAAACTTAAAAATGATAAAAACATGCTTACTAGTGATAATGAAGAGGTGAAAGTAACAAGGATTAAACTTAAATATCCTTGGTTTTTATTTCAAAACCATATAAAGGATATATACTAGGTTGTAATAACACTTGATCTTGAAAATTTTGATCCCTTGTGTGCTTGATGTTGTGACCGGTTATGGAGACCCAAGAAGAGAGGAGAGAAACTTTTTATTATACACTTGAAGAATGAGTGAAGTGAATGAGAAAAAGAAAGAGTTAAGTAAACTTTTGAGGTGAAGTGAATTATGAGAAAACACAAACCATTCCATATTAATTGTCACCCCTCCCCCTTGGCCGGTTTTAGGGGAGGGTTGTCCCTCAATTATATATTTTTTTTTTTTAAATTGTTACTTGTATAAATTTTGTATAAACTTGTATTATTTGTAAAGGAAATGTAAGAAATTGTGACTTGTAAGGTAAAAGGTATAATTTTGGTACAAGTAAGTTTTTAGTAAATCAAAATAGATTGTATTGAGGTGATAAAAATTGTAAAAATACTTTCCTTGTGAAAATTGAGTGATAAAATAATTATCGTAAGATTTTTAAGAAAACGACGTAATAATTAAACTTTAACGATTTAATTACCAAATAAATTTGAAACACTAGGAAAACTAAAAATATAGTTTTTTATAAACTAAATGTAAGTTTAAAAATACATCGGGATCATTTTTGAAAGTAATGGATTAAATATTTAAAATAATAACTCACGCGATAAAAATTATTAAATAAAAATTACGCGTTGAAGGTAAAATGAAATGTCGTGAATGTACTAATGAGATGCAAATGATGTCCATGAAATGTAGGCTAATCATAGTCCATATGAAATGTACGTGATGTCATGATCATGAATTCGCCGCTAAACCTCCAAGGTTACGCGAATTTGAAACAAGTAAACCAAGTTTACTATGAATGTTGAAATAATGAGACATGAACTGTGTCGAGAAATGACCTGAAAGTACGGGTTGTCACATTCGCCCATCCAAAAAGGAATTCAGTCCTTGAATTCAGTTCGTGTTGGTCTCTCGGGTTTAGGGTTTGATGTGGCAAACTTTCCCATTCCCGAGCAAAACCCTCAAAAGACTTTTTGGTAACCGATTTTTACTTAATCCCACAACTCATCAAACAAGAACTGTCATACGATTAGGCTAAATCGGTTTAGGTAACAACTTGTTTCTAGCTCGATCTTTGCAACTCATCAAACAAGAACTGTCACGCGGATCAAACTGAAAACAAGTGGTTTGAAGAAAATCTTTTGAAAATTTGGCTCGATTACGGAATTGCTTGCACATATAAGCTCACTACTCCCTTCATTGGATGATTCTTCCTGAATTAGACATAGGTGATCAAGCTATGTATAATTTAGGAGTAACTATGCAATGCTTGGACTAATCGACTCATATGTTATTTGGTGTTGAGTCAACTGATGTTAAAATTGTGATGAACATCGAGGAGAGAAGACATGGAGAAGTGTCGTTAAAGTGATAGTTAAAGTAAAAAGAATTAAAATCCTCGTAAATGATAACAAATCGGAAAGAAAATAAAGTACGATAGATGAGAATATTTTACAACGGGTAGTTTAGCAAAAGTAGTACATCTTAGGTTATAAAGTTTCAATACATGAAAGACATAAACTTAGTACGACATAATACATAAGGAGAAATAAGACTGTTAGTTTCAACTTCTCAGCCTTCCGCGTTGATACCTTGACGCGCTCCTCCTCCTCCTTCTAACATATATACATTCCCATGAGCACCTTCGACTTGTTGACCTTGGTTTTGAGGACATTGATTCCGATAGTGTCCTTGCTCCCCACATGTGTAACATGTAACATGGCCTTGCCTCTACAATTCCTCGGCAAGGTGTCCAGTTGTTGACACTTGTAACACTTAGCAGTGACAAAGACCCGGTGATGATACTTACATCGATTACATAGTGGGTAGGTCCAAAGATAACCTCGCTTTCTATTGGTGCAAAGCAACATATACCATTGCGTTCTTGCCCTATTCTGTTGTTGATGATGGTTAGTGTTACGGTTTTGGTTGTTGTTGTTATAACCTCCTTGGTCGTCTTCCCACTTTCTTTTGTTGTTGTTGTTTGGTTATCGCTTGTAGTTGGTTGCAGTTGTTGGGGTTGTTGTTGTTTTGGTTGGTGTTGGTGTACTTGCCTCTCTTCACTACTTGGGCCATGAGCTTTTGAGTCAATCGAATAGCTTCCTCAATCGTTTGCGGGTCAGAAGAAGTCACATCTCCTTGAATAACCTCGGGAAGTCCCCAGATAAAAGCCTCTAGTAACTTCTCGTTATCCGAAACCATAGATGGGCATAACACGGCCAATTCTTGAAATCTTCGAATGTAAGTATCAATGTCATACCCAATAGTTACCAACTCATAGAATTCTGCCTCCAACTTTTTCACTTCCTACACGAGGACAAAACTTCTTAGTTACCAAACCCTTGAATTGCTCCCAAGTAAGCTTGAAAGCATTCTCTATTCCCATCGGTTGAGCATATGAGTTCCACCACGACAACGCTCCATCAAGTAGTGTACTCGTAGCAAACTTGACTTTACTATCATCCGGGCAATTACATAACAAAAACACGGACTCCAATTTCTCGAAACCATCTAACCATGGCAAATGGCTCCTTCGTCCCTTTAAACTTGGTGGGAGCTCCACTCTTGAAATCCTTATACGAACAGCTTTTAACCCCGGACCTCTTACATTTACCGCTGCAGCAGCGCAGCAAGTTTTGCGGCTTCAGAAGAGCCGCGGCCTCGGCAACGCAGCAGCCACCGTTTCCCTTTCAATTCTTAAAGCATCAGCAATGCTATCATTCACCAACTTTTGAATAGCCGCTTGGGTCATTTCCGGTGTGGCTTTCTTCGGCGCCATATCTTCTTCAAAACAAGAGGAAGTGTGAGACGTAGCAAAATCCGATGTTAATAATAAGCGCTTCAAAGAAATGTGATAAGAAACGATAAGTTTGAAGTTATTTTTTCGAAATGATCGACGGGTTCCGCAAGATGGGTTATGAGGTGTTGTAAGTGCTTCAAGGTATGATGGTTTAGAGACTTAATGTGTGAATAAAGTGTAACTCGACATGTTAGTGGTGAAACAAAGGAATGAGAGCGACTTCGCCTATTTAAACGTTTATCTCGGCATTCGTCGTTATCGATGATGAATCAGCTGATATAAAAATTGTGATAGGGAATGACAAGGAATTCTCCACGCTAGAGTATGGGGAAAAGATAATGGGATGGGCATTTAAGGGCATCCATGTGACAATCGATGTGAAATGAAAGTGAATAACTCAAAAAATGTACATAATGACCGCATGTGAAGTGAACATGTACTTGTGATGAAATGATGAGATGCTATGATAAAGTAGTTATAGTCTAGGGTCAATGATGCAACCTAGTTCTCTATAACTGAAGCTCTGATGCCAACCTGTCACACCCCCAAATTACCTGTTTTGCAGCGGAATGGAATTCCTGGGGATTGACTGTCATAGCATCACAATCACAGTTATATTGAACGACCTAAAGTGTCGTTTGAAAAGAACATCGTTTGATTTAATAAAATAATCAGAGTTTACAAAGTAGGTCCCAAATGAAAATCAACTTGTGCGGAAATAAGTTTGTTACAATTCAAACGATGTTTTAAAGTACGTAAAACCCAAGTGAGACGCGTCGTCACCACGACTCCATGATGTGTCCAAATGCATGCCATGAAGTGAATGCCTTAGAAACCTGAGATAAAACATGCTAAAAGTGTCAACACAAAGGTTGAGTGAGTTCATAGAGTTTGTTTTGAAATGTAAAGCCTTTCAAAATCGTTTATGCAGCAAAGGCATTGTAAATCGTTGAAATGTAAAGACTTTCAAAATCGATTATGTAGCAAAGGCATTGTAAATCCACTCAGTTCCAAGTCCCCCCATACAAAACTTGCAACCTGTGTGTTCACAACCCACTGCCGGAATATGCATAGTTTATGTTCAAACAGAAATCGTCAAATGAATTCACAAAATAGTGCATGACTCAATGTATCGAATCGCTTATGAAGAAAGGCATTGTGAATCCACTCAGTTCCAAGTCCCGCCCATACAAAACTTGCAACCCGTGTGTTCACAACCCAACGCTTTAATGTATAAAGTGTATGTTCAAATCGCTTCCAAGACCATTAGTCCATGAATATACCAAGACCAGTTAGACCAATGAATATACCTGCACCGTGCTAGACCAATGAATATACCCAGACCGTTAGACCAATGAATATACCAAGTCCGTTAGCTCAATGAATATACCAAGACCGTTAGACCAATGAATATATGAAATAGAAATTCTAAGTATGGCAATAATGTTATTCGCATGACTAGCATTTAGTTCGCCAGATAAAACATATAATTTGCCAATAGTCATGAATGTAATAAAAATAGTCGAGCATGTATCTCCCCCAAAACAGTTATGAAAGCATTAAAACAAGAAAAGTGGGGCTATGGAACTCACTTGGTAAACTGGAATAATGGCAAAAGTGAGTACACCGAGGTTTAAAGTGATGCGTTAACCGGGACCTATTACGAATGATATGATATGTCATGAGTTGCAATGTAATGTTATGCATGCACTTGATATGTTATTTATACCATTTATGAGTTTTGAAAATATTACTCGACGTCGAAAAATACTCTTTTGACGCCTTGACCAATCAAAAATCACTTTACATGTTTTTACGTCAAAATGTCATCCTACAATGGTTTTATAATGATTTTTGGTGAAATTACCACTTTTCGTCGCAAAACAATGTCGTTGGAAAAATCATGAAATTACCAAAAATGGCTTCGAAAAACAAATCGTAAAACGGTGTATCGCCGACCGTTAGAGAACGCACTCGACGGTTTTGGAAAGTTTGTATCGATATCTAAAAGTTTCAGTTCAAGAGTTTTCGTCCAAAAGGTCTCGATCATAAAGATATTAAGGGTTAAAGTTGGTGGTTTTGGCTAATTGTGTGCAGAAAATTAGTTACGGCAAGTTTATGAAAAGTGCATATCTTTGTCGTTTCAAATCCGTTTTCTACGTTTTATATGTCCTTAGCTTCGTATCAAAGTAAACTAATATATTTTTGAAAAGTCGAAATAATTTGTGAAGCTTAAGGCTCGTTTTTGACCAACAAAACTAAAAACATGTGCTGAAAAATTTCTGAAAAATATTTGTTTCGTCGTCAAACTTGTAAAATCCATAACTTCTTCGTTATAAGTCCGTTTTTATCCGTTCAAGCGGCCACGGATTCGTTTTAAAGTATATTTTCTAAAAATCAAGGCCAAAAAGTCGTGCCTACTGTCGGATTTTCCAGAAAAGCAAAACAAGGACAGAACATAAAATATAGTTATCGAAAATAGTTTTTCTCGGACAAAACCTATTCTAATCCCTTCAAATCAACTCCAAAACTAATCTAATCCTACCATACACCTTCTTAGGGTGTCATGGGTTCCTAATCACCATCAAGACCAACCAAAACCAAGGGGATAATTATAGGATGACCAATATGTATATATAACTTCTAAAATCATGAAATAAATGGTATAAATCACATATCATGCATATAAGCTCCAAAAATGAAAAGAAACATATGAAAATGAAAAGGAAACTTAAAAATGATAAAAACATGCTTACTAGTGATAATGAAGAGGTGAAAGTAACAAGGATTAAACTTAAATATCCTTGGTTTTTATTTCAAAACCATATAAAGGATATATACTAGGTTGTAATAACACTTGATCTTGAAAATTTTGATCCCTTGTGTGCTTGATGTTGTGGACCGTTATGGAGACCCAAGAAGAGAGGAGAGAAACTTTTTATTATACACTTGAAGAATGAGTGAAGTGAATGAGAAAAAGAAAGAGTTAAGTAAACTTTTGAGGTGAAGTGTATAATGAGAAAAAAAACACAAGCCATTCCATATTAATTGTCACCCCTCCCCCTTGGCCGGTTTTAGGGGAGGGTTGTCCCTCAATTATATTTTTTTTTTTTTTTTTTTTTTTAAATGTACTTGTATAAATTTTGTATAAACTTGTATTTTTTGTAAAGGAAATGTAAGAAATTGTGACTTGTAAGGTAAAAGGTATAATTTTGGTACAAGTAAGTTTTTAGTAAATCAAAATAGATTGTATTGAGGTGATAAAAATTGTAAAAATACTTTCCTTGTGAAAATTGAGTGATAAAATAATTATCGTATAATTTTAAGAAAAACGACGTAATAATTAAACTTTAACGATTTAATATACCAAATAAATTTGAAACACTAGGAAAACTAAAAATATAGTTTTTATAAACTAAATGTAAGTTTAAAAATACATCGGGATCATTTTTGAAAGTAATGGATTAAATATTTAAAATAATAACTCACGCGATAAAAATTATTAAATAAAAATTACGCTGTTGAAGGTAAATGAAATGTCGTGAATGTACTAATGAGATGCAAATGATGTCCATGAAATGTAGACTAATCATAGTCCATATGAAATGTACGTGATGTCATGATCATGAATTCGCCGCTAAACCTCCAAGGTTACGCTAATTTGAAACAAGTAAACCAAGTTTACTATGAACGTTGAAATAATGAGATGTGAACTGTGTCGAGAAATGACCTGAAAGTACGGGTTGTCACAATTTCCATTGATTTTTTTATTTTCCAACTATTTTTTTAGTATTTTTGGTAATTTTGCTTTTTGATACTAAACTGGATTTTAAGGTTTCTAATAGCTTACATAAGCTATATAAGGAGCTTATATGAGCTTATGAGTCCTTAACAACAACTAAACAACCCCCAACATTCAATCATTTTGAGAATTTGAACAAAGAAATTTGCATAAACTTGAAATGAAACTTAAAACTGAAATTGAGGTTTACAAAAAGCTTTTATCATACACTAAGAACATGCAATACAAAGTTTGAAAGCTAATTGATACACTGGAAATTTAAAATTAAGATAATCGACATACATTAACTAAAATTACACTCGATTTTCTTCACATTGCTTCTCCTTCTTGCTTATAAAGATCTTTTTAGAGTCTTTGCGACTCTGAGACTTTCCCACTTCTTTTCCAACCATTGGATCTTCCAAAATCATCAAGACTGCCCATTTGGCAATTTGCGCCAAAATATCTTTGAGCAGGTTTTTGCAATTAAAGAAGTTTGGGTGTTTGTCGAGGGTGGAAGGGAGTGGGTGACAGTGGGAGTAGCTTGGTGAGGTGGAAAGGTGGTAAAACCACTCTAGTTTGTGGTTTGCGTGCATGGTGAGGGAGATAAACAAAGGTATCTGGTTTTGGCGAGCGTTGACCGTTTGACCGAGGTTTTTAATAATAGGGTGAGGGTTCAAAATGGGATAATGGCAAGGGTCAAGTGAGATTTTGAACTAGCTCAAGGTTGAAGGGTCAAGTGGTGTGGGTTGGGTTTGCATTTGGGCTCAGCTGGGATTGGGCTTGGATTTGGTTTTGTGTTTTTGGATTGGATTAATAAAAGGGATCCGTTTGGATAGTTAATAACACAAGGACCATTTGTGTAATTTTCTGAATTCTCAAGGACTGAAACTGCCACTATTCCAAAGTTAACACAAGGCCGATATGCCATTTATGAATAGTACAGGGTAATATTTGATATTTTCCATTTTTAAATATCGAGGACTATTTTGACATTTTTCAAAGTTGAGGACCAAAGTTGTAATTTTGTATTTTAAATTTGAAGGGTTGTTTTGACAACTTTGAACCTATAGACCTAAATGTTATTTTGCTTTATTTAGATTTACCAGGGACTGTTTTTGACAACTTTTGAAACTTGGGGGACTAAAATTGCCAATTATGCAAACTTGATACGTTTTTCATCTGATTTTGATATTTTTGCATTAAAACACATAAAACACTGATTTGTGATATTTTCATCATTTTGATGCTTTGACGGATGTTTTTGGATGCTTTTGACAGACTAAATGGTACAAAAATGATGAGTATTTGCATACTCATCAATCCCCCACACTAATATATTGCTAGTCCCTAGAAATCTTTTAAGAAAACTTAATGGATTTGAATCTCTTTACCAAAAGCCATTACTTCTGGAGTAGCCAATGTTTCAGCCAAGTAAGAACCTTGGAACAATGATAACCAAATGATTTTGAGCAAATCACCAGCTTTCAACGGTTTTGATTTGTCTTTACCAGAAGCCGTTTGCTTCTGGACTAGCCAACTCTTAGATAAATTATCTTCGGTGAGTCGATTACCAATTATGGTTTTCCAACTGCCAATACCACAAGCCATAAACTTGCGGGCTAGCCAACTCTTCACTTATTAAAGATATGGTGAGCTGAACACCATACAATTTTGGGCAAATTGCAAGCCATAAACGGATTTGAGATATCTTTACCAAGAGCCGTTTGCTCCTGGATTAGCAAATCCTTATGTGGGTTAGACATGGCGGACTGATTACCATTGCTGAGTAAGTGTGAAAAACTTACTCCAAAAAACAATTTTGGCCAAAAATGGGGAATTGGGTGGTATAATTACATGATAAAATTCGTGAGAATTCCCCCCACACTAGAAATGAATATTGCCCTCAATATTCAAAGTACCGACTGTTATGCCGAAACATAGAACGTAAAAGGGAAATACTACGACCATTATTTTATTTTTGATATATACACATTTATTTATTTATTTTTTATTTTTTTGAAACTTTATATACAACAGCGGGGGGCAACTCCCCCACACTAGGGTGGTAGAAAGCAGAAAGAAGTCAGAAATATGGGTGAAAACCCATATGGTTGTGCTAACGTTTTTGATTACCGAGTCACTAGCTTGACTCGATCCCCGCATTCATTGGTTCATGGGGAAAGTTTGTAAATCCGGGACAACCATGGGTGGAATGTCCTCTCCAAAATAGTGCTTCAACCGATGACCATTCACTTTAAAATTTGGACCATCGGGTTGAGATAACTCAATGGTTCCATAAGGAAAACTTTAGTGATGGTGATGGTCCAGACCAGCGGGATTTTAGTTTTCCTGAGAAAATCTTCAATCTTGAATTGAAAAGAAGGACTCGATCACCGACGTTGAAAACGCGGGTTTTGATTTTGGAGTCATGAATCTTCTTTGTCTTTTGTTTGTAGATCAAAGAGTTCTCGTATGCTTGATCACGGAGTTCATTTAATTCATTCATTTGAACTTTCTGGTGATCACCAGCTGTCTGAATATCAGTTGCATGTTTCAAGGCCTAGTATGCTTTGTGCTCAAGCTCAATCGGCAGATGACATGCCTTTTCGTATACTAGCTTGTATGGAGTACACCCAATGGGTGTTTTATAAGCTGTACGGAAGGCCCAGAGTGCGTCATCTAGTTTATCCGACCAAGAGGCACGGTTTTCGCCTACTGTCCTTTCCAGAATTTTTTAATACCACGGTTGAAAACTTCCACTTGCCCACTTGTTTGGGGGTGGTATGCAGTAGAGAGACGGTGAGTTACACCATACTTTTGCATGACTCGATCAAACTGGTCATTGCAGAAATGTGTACCACGATCACTAATTATAGCTCGCGGAGTTCCAAACCAAGCAAAAAGAGATTTTAAGAATTTCACAACAACTCGGGCATCGTTGGTAGGTAAAGCTTTCGCTTCAACCCATTTAGACAAATAGTCAACAGCCACAAGTATGTATTTGTTTCCTCGAGATGATGGAAATGGCCCCATAAAGTCAATGCCCCAGATGTCAAAGATCTCACATACTTGAATGGCGTTTTGCGGCATTTCATTTCTTTGAGAGATATTTCCGTGACGTTGACAAGCGTCACAGGTTTTGACAAATTCGTGGGAATCCTTTAAATAGTGGGCCATAAAACCCGGAATCAAACACCTTTTGGTGGTGTAATTTGGACTATGATGGCCCCCGATGGGTCCAGCATGGCAAGCTTTGAGAATGTCCATAGCTTCCTGTCCATAAACACACCGTCGGATGACTTGATCCGCACAGATTTTGAATAAGTAGGGGTCGTCCCAGAAGTAATGTTTAACATCCTTGAAGAATTTGTTCTTCTGTGGGGTCGACATTCCTTTCACTATGAAGTTACCCGCATGGTAATTTGCTAAGTCAGCAAACCATGGGGTAGTAGAGTTTCCACGAAAAAAAAACCGCATTGAGTGTCTCGAGAGGAAATGTTTCATTTATTTCCTTTCTCTCGAAAACATCTTGGTGAGGGTTTTCTAGACGGACAGATGATCAGCCAGCCAGGTTCTCAGCTCCTTTTTTATCACGAATAATGATATCAAATTCTTGCAGGAGGAGAACCCAACGGAGCAATCTCGGCTTTGCATCTTGTTTGGCAAAGAGATATTTGAGAGCCGAGTGATCCGTATACACCACGCATTTGGTCAAGATTAAGTACGGCCGAAACTTCTTCAAACGCATATACCACGGCTAGTAGCTCTTTTTCTGTGGTGGTGTAATGGGTTTGAGCTTCGGTCATAGTTTTACTTGCGTAATGGATAGGCTGAAAATGCTTGGTTAAACGTTGCCCTAAGACTGCACCGATAGCAAAATCACTTGCATCGCACATGAGCTCAAAGGCAAGTCCCAGTCGGGAGCAACGAGAATGGGTGCTTCAGTAAGCTTTTCTTTAATGTTTCAAAAGCTTCGATGCACTCAGGTGAGAAGATAAAAGGAGCATCTTTTTCAAGAAGATGGGTCATAGGCGGCGATTTTAGAAAAATCTTATATGAATCTGCGATAGAAACCGGCATGACCTAAAAACTCCTAATACCTTTGACGGTAGTAGGATGGGGCAATTTAGCAATAACATCGACTTTTGCTCTATCTACCTCAATCCCGTTTTTGAAATCTTATGGCCAAGGACAATGCCTTCTTTGACCATAAAGTGGCTCTTCTCCCAATTTAGACAAAGATTGGTGTCTTCACACCGTTTTAGCATTTTTTCTAAATGGGATAGACATGTTTGAAATGAGTCCCCAATGACCGAGAAGTCATCCATAAACACCTCCATTGTTTCCCGATCATGTCGTGGAAAATGGCCATCATACATCGTTGGAACGTGCCAGGAGCATTACATAGGCCAAAAGGCATACGTCTGTAGGCAAAAGTTCCGTATGGACAAGTGAATGTGGTCTTTTCTTGATCCTGTGGATCAATGGGGATCTGAAAATAACCCGAGAAACCATCAAGGAAACAATAGTACTCGTTCCATGCTAATCTCTCAAGCATTTGGTCCATGAAGGGTAGAGGAAAATGGTCTTTTCGGGTGGCGTCATTCAACTTACGATAGTCAATGCAAACACGCCATCCTGTAACCAATCGAGTTGGAATTAACTCGTTTTCTTCATTTGTGACAACAGTAATGCCACCCTTTTTAGGAACACAGTGAATTGGCTAACCCAAGGACTATCTGAGATCGGGTAAATTAAACCGGCATCAAGAAGTTTGATAACCTCTTGTTTGATAACCTCATGAATCTTAGGATTCACCCTTCTCTGATGTTGAACTGCTGGTTTGAAGTCATCCTCCATCAAGATTTTGTGAGTACAAAACTCGGGGTTGATACCCTTAATGTCGGAGAGTTTCCAAGCAATTGCTTGCTTGTGTGACTTTAAGACCTTTATGAGAGCAGCTTTTCATCTTTATTCAAATCTTGAGCAATAATGACGGGTAATTTATCATCACTTTCAAGAAATGCATACTCGAGATGAGGTGGTAAGTCCTTAAGTTCGACCTTCGGAAATTCTTCAGTTTTCTCAACTGACTTGACTTCCTTGTTATGAAGCTCGACGGGAGGGAGGGATGATGGATCATCATTGAGCATCTTCGATGAGAAGAATATCTCCTCGATGTCAATTGGAGAGTGATCAATTTCCCATGAAACCGAATCACTAGACAAGTATGCTTCAATCTCTTCCAAGATGAAGTCACTTTCCTCAAACGGAGTGAGAGAAGGAGTAGAATTGGCAATGATGGGTTGAGATGAATGAGTGAGATTATCACTCGAAGAATTATGATCATTACCGAGAACTTCTTGAGAGTACTCTTCAGAAGCAACATCAATGATATCTATTCGGTTAACCGACTTAGAATCATAGTTTGCGGAGTACCTCGAAGTTTGATCAAGGTTAAAGGTGACAGCTTCATTACCACACGTAATGTGATTTCTTGCTCAAATACATCAATGAGAGCACGGCCCGTTCTCGGGAATCCTCGTCCAACAATGAGAGGAACCCGTGGATCAGCATCGAAATCAACAACTACAAAGTCGGCTGGAAAATGGAACTTTCCTACTTTCACGAATACGTCCTCGGCAATGCCAAGTGGACGGGATATTGTACGATCTGCAAGCTCGAGAGTCATGCATGTAGGAGTAAGGTCCGGAAGAGAAAGTTTCTTCCATACTTAATGAGGCATCAGATTGATGCTTGCACCAAGATCGGCTAAGGCAAAGCATTCAACCATTCCCGGAAATACACAAGGTAAGAGAAATTTTCCAGGATCTCCAAGCTTTTCGGGAAGCTTTTTAGAATGCTGAGCTTCTTGAGTTCTCGTTTAGAGGAGTTCTAGCCATTTCAAACAGCTTTTCCTTGTTGCTTAACATGTGTTTGAGAGTTGATGCAAACTTGGGCATCAGCATGATAGCATCCGCAAAGCTTATGTCAAAATGTAGTTCTTGGAAAATTTGAAAAAATTTGTCCATTTGATGACTGGCTTTTTCGCGGAGCTTTTGCTCATTCAAACGTGATGGGTAAGGAATAGAAGATTTGGATTTGGGGTTTTCAACGGGAGCTACTGGAGTTTCAAAAACAACTCCTGGTTTGGATTTGGGTTTCGGGACAACTTGAGGGTGGACATCGTTGGTACCTCCGTTATTAGTAGGAAGTTCCTTGTCCTTTGTCGCCTCAGGTTCACTTTCCACTACCTTCGGGAGAGAAGAAGAAGAGGTAGTAGGAATAGCGGGTCCATCATATGAAACACCACTTCTGGTTGTGATCGCCTTTGCATCGCCCTCGGGTTAGCGATCGTGTTGCTCGGAAGTTTTCCTGAGCCCGAGGGTTGATCATTTAAAGACTTCTTAATGTCGAGAATCCGGCTAACCAACAACCTATTCATTTCATCTTGGGATTTCATGAATTGCTTCAATAGCTCATCAGATGATGGTCCAGTTGGAACAATGGCTTGAGTTTGATTAGGAAAATTCTGGCCTCTATTGTTCGGATTAGGGCCTTGATTTTGAAAATTTCCTTGGTTAGGATTCATATTCCCATGAAATTGATTCCCTCGATTGAAATTGTTTTGATTAAAGTTTCCTTGATGTTGGAAACCTTGATTTGGTCCGGGATAGAAATTACCTTGGTTTTGATAACCTTGGTTCATTCTAGGTTGGTTCTGATTCCGGTTTTGTATGTTAGGATTCTGGCTAAAACCGGGTGGTCCCTGATAAGTATTAGCACGGTAGTTTGGCTCATTTTGAGGACGGTATTGATTACCTCCTTGATGTGAAGTACCGGCTATAGCATTGGCTTCAAACGGACTACCATCGGTGGCAGATACAGTTGTAGTATGCGTGAGGGCCACCACAAGTGACACAGACCTCGACTTTCTTCACTTCACCATGTGATGGTGTCTGTGTGAAAGTGACTTTCTTTTGGTTGCGCAAGAACCAAAGCACTGAATAGCATCCGTGTGTTTGTCAATCTTAGCATCGGTGCTAGATGTACTCACGTGAGATGAAGTAGAAGGTCCTGCATTAGACTGAGACGGATATGTCTTTGTTCGTACAGGGCGGACCTGGGACTTGTTTTCTATGATTTGCAAGGCTTCTTTGTGGTCTTGCTCAGGAAATTACCTCCCGCGGAGGCATTTAAAGAGTCTTGATCAGCTTGGCTCAGACCATTGTAGAAAGTATCCATTTGCATTAATTCGGAAAACCGTGATGCGGACACTTTCGGAGCAACTCTTTGTAACGATCCCATGCCTCACCGAATAATTCATCAAATCTTTGAGCAAATTTCATTATCTCATTCTTAAGACTTGTAGTTCGGGATGGAGGATAGAATTCGTTAACAAACTTAGTGACTAAATCCTCCCATGTCTCAATGGAACGAGGGGGTTGTTTCTCAAGCCAATTCCGGGCTTGTCCCTCTAGAGAGAATGGGAACAGAAGAAGCTTAATTGCTTCATGTGGGACATTCTTGTATTTGATGGTAGATGCAATCTTGTTAAACCATCGAATATGTGCATGAGGATCATCCCGCTCAAAACCATAAAATTGGCTTTGGGTCACCAGATTAAGCAACCCGGTTTTGAGCTCGAAGGTATCAGCCACGATGGCTGGGACAATAATGGCATCTCCGTAACCCTCGATGGGTGCTGGGAGAAGCTCATTCATCGGTTTATCTTACGCCATTACTGACGAGGGTGGTGGTGGTGCTAGACGTTCCTCACCACGGTGGCTGAAGGAGCAGAACGTCCTCTACGTCTACGCGGAATATTTGCAAGCTCTAAAAGTGGACTTGTGGAGCTGGAAGAACGAGTGCGCATGCACTAAGTTTAAAAAATCAGTTTTCAAAAACAAATGCGAGGCAAAACGACAAGTGAACTTAAACCAATAATCACAAATGAAATGGCTTCTTTGAAAAAGGTACACCAAATCACAAGGACACAAAGGCAAGTTTTGATATTTAAGATTGGGAACTTATTAATGTTCACACCCCCAGTTGGTAGGTGTTCTGCCTTGATTTGCGGTGGTTGATTTTTATGTATTAAGTACCACTAAAAAGACGTAGGTATGGATTTGTGCTAAGGGTTTAAAAACTTTTGGACAATATTTTTGGTATCGTCTCGTTTAACCAAATCGTACCTCTTTAAGAATCACCTTAAATAAAATACAAGATAGAAAATGTTACGATTGTTTTGTTATTTTATATTTTTTTGGTGTTGTTAACACTTTAGGAAAAGTGTTAATGAACTTTTTGATTTTTGATAACTTTACAAAAAAAAATGTTTACAAAAGATGGTATATGTGCAGGTATGGGTCTGAGAATGTTTAAAACACGCTAAAGCCTTCCCGGCAGCGGCGCCAAAATTTGATTCGTTCCAAACTGTCAAGTTTATTACACAATTCAACCACTTGTGAATGGTCAACCGTAATAAAATTCAAACAGTCTAAAACCAATGCAATTTCCCTTGGAATATAGTGGATTCCCGGGTCGTTAAGTCCCACGGAGGATTAATGGTGCTTAAAAACATTCAGATGTCGAATGATCACTAAGGATAATGATCTGTAAGGATTTTGATTGGTAATTACACTACTGATTGATTGGAATGGTATTTGGATACAGAATTGTAAAGCACAACAATCAGATTAAACAAACGTAAATACGTACGTTTACTAAATTTTACGTAAACGTATAAAATAAAACGTAAATTTATAAGAATAAAACACCTATGGATATGAAAATGATATTTTTATAAACCTAATAATAAAATAAAATTATTGGAAAATTAAAATTATTTTTATAACTATTTATTTAATTATTATTAATTAAAAACTATTTTAAACTATTTAATAATAATCTAAAATATAAGAAAATGTGAAATAAAGCTAGAAAAATGAAATTAAGATTTAGAAAAATCTAAAATATTATAAAACGTATTTTAAAACTGAAAATATATTTATTACACTTTTTATCTATTTATTATTAATTAATTACTATTTATTAATTATTTAAAATACACTTAAATACAAGAAAATATAAAATTAACCTAGAAAAATGAAATTTTAACTTAGAAAAATCTAAAATACTATAAAACTAATTTTAAAATTGAAAATATATTTTTTATGCTTTTTATTTATTTATTATTAATTATTTAATACTTTTTAACTATTTTAAATTCTAATAAATACTAAACAAGCTAAGAAAATTATGAAATTTTTTATAAAATTATCCTATGATGACAGAAAGCTAAGAAAATTATAAAAACAGAAAGTGCTTAATAATAAGTTGAAAAAGAAAATTAAAAAGCTAAATTCTATTAAATAAACGCTATCACTATTTTAAAAATGATGTTTTTGTGTTTTTTCTTTTACAAAACTATTATACTACTGATTATAAGTAACTTTAATAAAAACAAAAATTTTGAAACTTAAAAATAAGCAGTGAATGAGCTTATGAGCACAACAGTTTAAGCTTGTGGCTTATTTTGATTTTTTAAGCTCAAATAAACTTACAAACTGGAACCAAAGATAAAATAAGATACAAATAAGCTAAAGCTACTTATATGAAGCTAAAAGGCACAGAAAATCATACTGATAAGCTTAAAATAAGCAAATAAGCACTTATGCTAAGTCTATCTACCAAACAGGCCTGCAGTGATATCTAAAAGCAATTTTAGCTTATGAAATAAGCTTAAAAGCTCAAAATAAGAACTGAGGTATAGAGATGGGTTGATGGGTTTTCTAAAAAGTCCAAGCTCACACACTGGGGTTGGCTAATGAGCTTATGACAAGCTTGTGAAAAAACATATAAACACCGATTAGTCGTTAGTTGTATACAAGAAATGGGACAAAGTAAAAGCTACTTGGCACCTACCAAATAAGCTAGAAAGGTGAAAATAAGCATTGGACTAGAGAGACAGCTAGGTTAGCTTTCCAATAAGCTAAGGTACACAAGCTAAAAACTAACTAATGAGCTCTTGATGAGCTTGTGAAGAGGATGGCTCAACTGTACTTACAGGGCACTTTTTCAGACAAGGTCTTAAAAGAAACCAATAAATAAGCGGTAAGCTAATAAGCTAAATAGAAATTATAAAAAAATACTCTGATTAAGATGAGCAACTAAATTTTATAAACCTAAAATCTTTAAAACATGAAACTCAAAATTAAATCCTATAGAAAATGATCTATTTTATTCAAAAACGACTAAACTGAAAATTTTGACTTTTAAAATTACACTAAAAAGTTGACTAATATGAACTTTGGATTGATCCTACTAACTGATTATGATATATTAACCTAAGTTAAGATGAAATTAAGCTAGATTAACAAGTTCTAAGCAACTGATGATTTTTTAAACTCTTAATCCTAACAGTTAACAACTTAAGTGATATTAAAAGTGATTTTGACTTTTTAACAAACAAGGACTGGTTTTTATGGTTTCTATGAGTTATTAGATGATAGTATGACAGATAACAATAACAAGAAACAACACCAACACTCTCTAACACAGGTAACAAGGTAAATCCAAACAACTCTTAAAAACTGTGAACTTGTGATTTCCAAAGGATTTCACAAGTTAAGACTATGCAACTGATCCAAGACCTTTTATTATCAAATAACAAGTCCAAATGAGCATTAAACAAGATGATACAAGCATAAAACTTAAGAACAAATATTATGCTATTAAAATTGTGAAAATGAGATTTCAAAGCAACTACCAATTCTACAGAACAAACAAACTGTTTTAATATAAGAATCTACCTAACTACAACTTAGAAACATAATAACACAAAGTTTTAAGCTATAAGCTACTTATGCAGTGAAATGTAAAAATGCTTATAAAGAGCTTACAACTGCTTTTCAGCCAAAGACCATGAACCAATGATTAAGACCACTCCTAATAGCTTTCCACAAAGCTTCTCACCCAAGGCAATCCAGATTATTCACCACCGCTCCAGCTGTGATCTTCATTTCCATTGATTTTTTTATTTTCCAACTATTTTTTTAGTATTTTTGGTAATTTTGCTTTTTGATACTAAACTGGATTTTAAGGTTTCTAATAGCTTACATAAGCTATATAAGGAGCTTATATGAGCTTATGAGTCCTTAACAACAACTAACAACAACATTCAATCATTTTGAGAATTTGAACAAGGAAATTTGCATAAACTTGAAATGAAACTTAACACTGAAATTGAGGTTTACAAAAGCTTTATCATACACTAAGAACATGCAATACAAAGTTTGAAAGCTAATCGATGCACTGGAAATTGAAAATTAAGATAATCGACATACATTAACTAAAATTACACTCGATTTTCTTCACATTGCTTCTCCTTCTTGCTTATAAAGATCTTTTAGAGTCTTTGTCGACCTCTGAGACTTTCCCACTTCTTTCCAACCATTGGATCTTCCAAAATCATCAAGACTGTCCACTTGGCAATTTTGGCGCCAAAATATCTTTGAGCAGTTAACACAAGGACCGAATATGCCATTTATGAATAGTACAAGGGTAATATTTGATAATTTTCCATTTTTAAATATCCGAGGACTATTTTTGACATTTTTCAAAGTTGAGGGACCAAAGTTGTAATTTTGTAATTTTTAAACTTTGAAGGGTTTGTTTTGACAACTTTTGAATCCTATAGACCTTAAATGATATTTTGCTTTATTTTGATTTACCAGGGACTATTTTTGACAACTTTTGAAACTTGGGGGACTAAAACTGCCAATTATGCAAACTTGATACGTTTTTCATCTGATTTTGGTATTTTTGCATTAAAAACACATAAAACACTTATTTGTGATATTTTTATCATTTTGATGCTTTGACGGGTGTTTTTGGATGCTTTTGACAGACTAAATGGTACAAAAATTATGAGTATTTGCATACTCATCATAAAGCGAGCAAAACCACCATCAATGGTTTCATCTTCAGGAATAAAAAATTGTTCATATTGTTGAACAAGAAGATCAATTTTGTTATCCTTGACTTGTGAATTACCTTGGTGTGTAATAAATAAAGATTCCCAAATATATTTGGCGGTTTCACACATAAAAATTCTTTCATATTCTTTTCTAGGTAAAGCATTATAAAGCATCATTTTAGCTTCATTATTTTTAGCAACTAGTTTCTTTTGTTTATCAACGGAAATATCCTTTGTTGTAGAACTAAAATCCCCTTTAACAATAATAAACCAAAGATCTATATCTTTTGATTTTACATATGTTTCAAAACGGTTTTTCCAATAGATAAATCCATTGGTTTCAAAGAGTGGTGGTCTTTGCATAGATTGCCCTTCTTTAAAGTTTTCAGAATCCATGGATCGTTTCAAGTTTATAAAATACAAGTTATTTTAGAAATTCTTGAGCAACGAGGCTTTGATACCAATTGTAGAAAACTAGAAGGGGGGTTGAATAGTTTACCAATTAAAATCTTTGTTTTGAAACTTATTGTAAAGATCAATTGATATTGATCTTAGATATGTTAATGAAATATGCAAGCAATATGTAAGAAGTAAATAAGGAAAGAAATGATCAAACCACAACAAGTTGTTTATAGTGGTTCGGTCTACAAGGACTCTTTTTCCTTGCTCTACTCCACTCCTCGAGTCTCACACTCGAGAGTTTAACTTCACTAGTCAACAAGCTCCTTTTCACCGGCGGAGAAAACCTTTACACTTCACACTATTTCGATTACACTAAGCTAGATTTCGAGTTCTTTCCAAGGGTACAACCACTCCCACACACAACGTATTTTGAGGACTAAAATACTAACCATTCACGCTCACAAGATTATGATGGTTTAATACAACAATGAAGTATGAATCAACACAAGATCATACAATACTAAACAAACAAGACTTCCAACTTCTCGTTTGAAGCTTGAATGTGACTTGATCTTCTTTGCTACAAAAGAGATCACTAATATGATATGAAACGAAGTTAGAAAGGTTAGAGAGAAGATATGTATGAGAGTATGTTAGAAAGGGATGAAAAACTACTTGGCTTGGCATTGCTATTTATAGCCAAAGTGGGCAGAGGCGTCCAGGACCGCGGAACCCTTAAGGGTTCGCCCGTGTATTCATTTGGTACCGCCCGTTCTACGGCAGTCAAGATATCAAAATCTTTGCTAAAGTCAACTCTATCTAAGTGAGATTGTGCAAGATATGAAGAGTACAAATCCACACAAAATATCTAATGAAATCTTCCAATGATTTCCATGATGCATTACATGATGTCATATGTTGTATTTCTATTTATAGAAATATGCAAGTACATAAGTAGTGTTTGGTTTTAAGAACCTAACACATTCTAAAAACTACTATCATACATAATGATTAGAGTCATATCAAGATGTTACTAATCATAAATGTAAATGCTTGAATGATGAATATATTGTTTGAAAAAGCTTGTTTTAATATCTATTAAACTTGACAAGCTTTAAGCTTTTATACAAATTAAATTTACTTTTGTCGTTAACAAAACTTAGGTAAAGATAAAAAATATAAATAACGTTTAATGACGATATTTGTATTAACACATATTATGAATTCATATTACCTATTTCCAAAAATGCAGTGACGTAGGACTTGAAATGATAATTTTTCAAGTATAAACTTTAAAAAATATGTTTTACCTTGGGTGACTTGTCGAGATCCATATGATATTCGATAATGAAGGTTTAGAAAAAAGTTTTTGTTTGGTAGTTTTTGTGTTGATGATCCAGTTTATATAAGGTTTAAAGTTTTTGTTATAACTAGAAATGATACTCTTGTATAAATATTTTTAAATGGAGATTAAAACATATAATTTGAAATTTATTAGTATAATTTCGTTTTTTAGAATGCATATATATAGTATGAGATTCAAAAAAAGTTGTAAAGATATGTTGCTATAAAATTTGTAAATATATATTTCAATTATGAGATTTTGCCTAAAAAATTGTAAAGTTTTTATTTTAGGAAATTATGTGTTTTTAACTTTTTTTTGAATGTAGTGTCATAGTATAAACAAAATTGAAGTGTATAAGTTGTATTTTAAAGAAAGATTGTATAAAATCAACTTTTTAAAAACTCTTTTAATGTAAGAAGGTTAACAAATTTCATAAATGTTGAAATTTTAATGTAAGAAAGTTAACAAAAAATGTGTAAGAAGGTTAACAAACTCTTTTAATGTAAGAAGTTGTATTTTAAAGCGACATCTATATTTACAACACTACATTATGTGTAATAGTTTGTTATCCATGTATTTTGATATATTAGGATATACCTTTTATTGTTTGTGATACGTATTATTTGGTATGGTGTTATGTCAATAAAGCATATACTATTCAGGAAGTGTTAATCACAAAAAGTATTATTGTGCAAATACTTAGAATAAAAAAAACATGAGTGTGACATAAAAGGAAGGGTCTAATAATTTATATCTTCTCCAACCGAACCATTACACATAATAGTATACCATAAATTGGCAAATTAAACAGCCCAAAGTTGAAATCCAAAAAAGCAATACCAAAACACAAATGTCTGGAAAAAAAATGACTGAAATAAAACAAAGTAGCCTTATTGTGAAGAAGATATATGATTCACAAAGTTCATTACTCCTTCTCCAGCTTCACTTGAAGAAAGGCCTTTAGACATCCTCGTTTCATACTCCACTTCATCGAAATCATCAAGGTCAATGACGGTAAACTGCCGGAGCTTCCTGAACCATCTTCTGAACTTTGGACTGCAGCTTTTCACGTGGGTGTTTTTTCAAAGTTAAAAGGAACACTTTCAAACAATTCTTTGCGACGTTTGTGACTAACATTTGAACCAGAGCTTGCAACGGAGTTTGAAGTACATCATCATCATCTGAAGGTATTTATTTAGACAAAAAAAACAGGGGGCCACAATATGTATGAATTAAGCTAAATTAATGCATTTGATACACACCTCTGTGATGAAGTATTTTTTAAAGAACTTGATCATTTCAGCATCATTGGACATCTTCGCCACCGATAAAACATGATGATTGTTGCTTATGTTCCACTCAGTATAAGTAAAGCGAAAAGAGTAACTTTTTTCCAACTATTCCTTTTATGAGCTCCTCAGGGGAAAATGTCTTCCTTTTGACCCATACTTCTCTTTCAATTTGTAGCATGGGACACCAACCAAAGTATTGATCGTATCATCAAATAAAAGTAGAGAAGCGAGCCGTATCGATCGCTACCATTTGCACGATAACTTTTACCTAAAATAAAAACCCCCAAATATTTGAATTAATTTTATCGCTCAAATGGATTCTGGAACAATAAAAGGTCACATGTTGTGATGGTAAATAATGTAAGGTAATGTTAGTTCATACTTTAGTCCAACGGGTCATTTTTTATGATCCTGCAACCTGCAGTCGTATCTTTGACTTTCTGCTTTGGATGATGACCGACCATATTTTTTTGGATGCAGATGCATCTTTATCATCGTCAACTGGTTTTGCTATCCTACCACACCTTTTGCAACCGATATACGTCCATCCAAACTCTTGGTGTATTTTGTGAATTTTCCCATACACTAAGCACTCATATTCCTAAGTAAAATGTTGATTGGACAAATGTTACATTAAAATGCATACGCTTAACTGATTAATATATGTGATGCAATGTCATAACCATGATGTGACGTGTTTTTTGTTATCCTTATGAATTATCTGAAGGTAAAGGACACTTTTTTCATGATATCTTAATGTTGAACAAAATGCATGACAGATTGAACGGAAATAACTTATATTTTTATGCTGTAACATAAACCATATATAATGTTGCTTTGTGCCTAAAGACTAAAGATTGCATTAAGGGTACTCCAAGCATATTCCAAACACACAACTTTTTGTATGCTATTTTTAATGTATGTTTTTAAAGATAAAATAGCATTGTCTGATCTACCATACAATGATTTAACTTAGAAAAACAATATGGTGAAACAGAGGGTGAAACAGAATGTGATCTACCATACAATCATCTATAAGTCAGTCTCGTAAAGATATGGTATGAATAGCATTACAGTAGTGTAATCTTGGAATTCCAAAAACACATTAAAAGAACGCCTAAATTGTGAAACCAAAACAATCATAATGTTGATTACCATGTGTTAAAAGGTTGATTTTAGTTTAACCTAATCATATATAAGCAATTTCTAAGTAGTTGTCATGCATACGTTAACCAAACAGATTGTACCAGAAAACCTACTCCTTATATGTAAAGTTAAATCATTGTAATCCATTAATAGCTTACCCAAGCAGATTCACGAATAGACCCAACCATTTTTTTAATTGCACCACCAAATAACTCCTCCGACGTAAGTTCTTTCTTCACTGAACTATAGATACTTATAGCATGTTTGCTGGGATCATAACCATCAACTTCCTGATATCTGTTATCAACAGTTGTGAAATATAAGTATTCAAAGGTTAAATTTTATTATCATTAAGATTTTAATGCTATAACATTCAAATCCATAGAATATTATACCTCTTCCTGAATGCATGAATTTCAGGTAAATCAACATCAATATGAAGCTTAGTAGCAAAAACAGCATTGCTGACTGAAGGTTTTTCTGAAACATGAATAATAGAATTGCATTACTAAGCCAGTGATAACAAATATACATCCAAGAATATATGTGCTTACTATTGAAATATTTGACCCTGGCAAGTTGAAGGATCATAACCACCGGTTTAGATGATTCAGATTTGTCGATAATCGCTGAATTTGTCCGCCCATTCATCAAAGAAACAGCACTCTAATTGTCCACCACTGTTTATCAATAAGTTAATGAGAATATGGTTGGCAAACATACAGATATACTTAATAACATGTAATATGATTAAAATAGAACTGAAAAGGGAGTGGATCAGAAATCATACTCCACATCTTGTAAGGACGTTCTCCTAATTTTCTTTCCATACGACTTTAAAGGGAGTGGCTCAAATTGATACTACGTACTCAATGACATTCAGTATTTGGAAGAAAAAAAAATGAGTACGATATATAAGTCTATGAATATATTAAACAGATTATTATGGTGATATTACTTACCAACCATATCCCTTTCACCAAATGCTTTGAGGTGAAAGTTCTGAAATGGTTCAAAGCAAAAACCTCGCACATTATTGTTAAATGAGTTGACTCTAGTAACTACCGTGTTTTTTAAAAAGCTAATTTTGAATCGGTGGCTAAGCAACAGGAATTTGCCACCGTTCTCGCCAACGCCAAAATTCAAAATCTTATAGCAAGAGCCTTCATCAAGAATAGCTATGAACTTTTTCATTTCAGATGTCCTAATACTCGCTTGGATCCTGTTACCCTGAAATAATAGATATAATATTGTTTAAAGGGTATTCAAACACATCTTGTAAATAGCATACAACTTTCATTCCAAACACATCTTGAAAATAGCATACATATTTCATTACAAACACATCTTCTAAATAGCATACAACATTCTTTCCAAACACATATTCAAACATAAGCAACATCATTATAAGGGAATTTTTTCAACATATATTATTAAAAACAAGAACAAACCCGTGGATCTTTGCAACGGTTCTAAACCCCAAGTTTCATTGGTTTTCCCTTTGGATGACTTTTCCGAGATACTAATGCATCGGCAAGAATGTTAACATCATCCATCATAGGGTCGATATCCTCAGCAATGTGATTTGTTGGTCCATTGTTTAAACTGCACAAAACATAATATTATATTACAATAATGACTACACCAGCAATGACTTGAATTTTAACAAACAAACAGAAATTATAGGATTTTAACAAACAAACAGCAATGACTTGAAAAGTTCACATACATGTTATTATAGGATTTTAAGATGGTGATTTGATTAGCTACACATGTACTGAGTATTTATACACTGAATATTAAGTTAAATGGTTGACATTTAGGTTTATAACAAAGGCAAGGATTTGAATTATTAAATTTTTCCATATAATCATGGATGGATGATATGTTTCATTTTATTAATTAGGCTATATTTTTTTAAAAAATTTAAAAATACAAAATCAAACTTTCCAACATTAAGGCTCCTAATTTATGCCACTACAATAGTTGTCAATCATACAAATCATACAAAATGTAAATATACAAATTCATATAAACACCAATGCCAAACAAACATACAGATAACTATTAACCAAAATCAGAAAAAATGTATTATAATTAAATATATATATATATATATATATATATATATATATATATATATATATATATATATATGGGTGTTTCTGTGAGAAGTTTAATTTTTGTGAGAACGCGAGAAGAGATCCTAGCCCTCCATCTAATCCCCTTTTTTTTTAATCTAATGGCTAAGATTAACCAAACATTTGCACTAACCAAGGGCATTTTTGTAATTACCAAATCATATCTAATCTAATATATAGAGGAAAAAAAAACACACACACACACACAATGACTACACAGAAGGTGAAAACACCGACTATTCTCTCCGAAACTTTCTCCATCACAACAACCACCGTTTAAACCACCCTTCACCGCCAAATCGAACCACCGTCACTCCTCCACAATTATAGCTTCACTTCTTCACCTTCTACAACCTTCTTCCGCGTTCACCGAATATTAATCATCGCCGTCGTTAAATTGCCGATCAACCGCTCAACCACATTTTGCCATAGCCGTTCAATCGTTGTATATCACCGCGTTCAACCACAGAATCAATGAATATTAATGAAGAAGATATGGATCTAGATGACTCAAGCGAAGAAACTGAAATATTGATATCACCGAAATATCACCAGAATACACAAAAGATATCAAGTAATTATCATAATTTATTATTATTTAATTAATTTTTATAAATTATTGTTTTGAATTGTGAAAATTATTAGCAAATTTAAGTTTATTTAGTGTATCTTCGCATGTGAACTGATTTAATTTTATTAGTGTAATTAATTTTAGTTGGAGCATCTTCGCATGTGAAGATTATCAGTTAGGAATGAAGTTTTGATGCAATTAGCAAATTTAAGTTTGATTGCATTATTCACGCGAAAATATCTAAGTAATGGATTTGAGGTTATAAGTGCATATGATTTTAGTTATATTATCTTCACATGTGAAGATTATGGATTTTTGAGGTTATAAGTGCATATGACTTTAGTTATATTATCTTCACATGTGAAAATTATGGATTTTTGAGGTTATTAGTGCATATAAGTTTAATATTATCTTCACATGTGAAGATTATGGATTTTTGAGGTTATTAGTGCATATAAGTTTAGTTATATTATCTTCACATGTGAAGATTATTAGTTAGGAATGATGTTTTGATGCAATTAGCGGATTTAAGATTGGATTACATTATCTTCGTGTGAAAAATATCGTAAGTAATGGATTTTTGAGGTTATAAGTGCGTATAAGTTTAGTTATATTATCTTCGCATGTGAATATTATCATATAGGAATGAAGTTTTGACTATTAGCGATTTAAGTTTGGATTATATTATCTTCACGTGTGAAAAATATTAGTAAGTAATGGATTTTTGAGGTTATAAGTGTGTATAAGTTTAGTTATATTATCTTCGCATGTGAATATTATCATATAGGAATGAAGTTTTGACGTTATTAGCAGATTTAAGTTTGGATTATATTATCTTCACGTGTGAAAAATATTAGTAAGTAATTGATTTTTACGGTTATAAGTGCGTATAAGTTTAGTTATATTATCTTCGCATGTGAATATTATCATACAGGAATGAAGTTTTGACGTTATTAGCGGATTTAAGTTTGGATTATATTATCTTCACGCAGAAAAATATTAGTAAGTAATTGATTCTTGCGGTTATAAGTGCGTATAAGTTTAGTTAGAAATGAAGTTTTGACATTAATAACGGATTTAAGATTGTGAAGATTATCATGGAAGTTTTCGTGTTATAAGTGGATATAATTTTAGTTATAATATATTCGCATGTGAAAGTTAGGAATAAAGTTATGATGTTATTAGCAAATTTAAGTTTGTATCACATCATCTTCGCGTGTGAAAAATATACATAAGTAATGAAGTTTTAAGTAATGAAGTTTTAAGGTTATAAGTGTATTCTATGTGGGGATCTCTAATTGCTCAATCACTCGATAACGTTAACTGATCACACACGAGTACATGCAATATATAAATATAGGTTCTTGTTGAGATATATATAGAGCCTTTAACCATATTTGGTGTTTTGTATTCGTTATATGTTTTAAGGCTATTTGGTAACATGCTATTGATAACGCTAACTGATCACACACAGACTTACGTTCTATTTGAAACAGTGAATCAGAGAGGTTCTCGTGCAGTTGGTCAGAGTGGGTGGTCACCGTGGGACCCAAATTCGATACAAATTCCGACCAAAAAGGTACTCTATTAGTCTATTTCAAAAGTAACTGCAGTTGTCGCAAGTTTGTTGTTGTAAGTGCTTACTTACACTGTACATGACATTATGTAATTGCATTTGGTTATAGGTTGGTCTTGTTGTTGGTAAAGGGAGTGAGACGATAAAAAATATGCAAGCAAGACAGAGCTCGATTCAGGTCTGTTCAAATTCTAACTCGAGGAATATATTAGCATAATGTTATAGATTATAAACTTTGATAAGTAAATTCACGGAAATTACCGATTTCTGCCAACGAGGTTTTGTGATGCTTTATTCGTTATTCGTTTGTGTTTATGATTAACTGTGAGTTCGCATTGAAGTTGTTTGATATTTGTATGTGTTGTTAATGAAATGATGCTTAAATATAGGGCTAGTTGATGATTATAGTGATAGTTATACTGAGTAGGTAGTTTGTTTCGTTGAGTTGTGATTTTAAAGAACTGGTTAGGAGTTTGGTCGCATTTCATCATTTTGCATACAGTGGATTGCGTTTTGTTATGTTTTATTCGTAATTCACGTTTTGTTTTTGTTTAATATGTAATGTTGCTGATTGAAGTTGTTTGATAGTTTTAGGTTTATTTGATTAAAGTTAGGGCTAGTTGATAATTACTATGATAGCTATAGTTCACCGCGTAGCCTTGAGTTGCTTTTCTCAAACTGGCTTGAGTTTGTTCGATTTTGTTAATTTGTGTATGGAGATTATGGTTTGGTTCGGAATTTGAATATCTATGACTTGTAAAGGCAACAACACCCCCTGAATAGTTATAGCCCTTCCTCTTTATTGTTAGTAGCACTGTTCCCCTGTGCATGCTAGTCTTCTATTGTTTCTACGCATGATCGTGATTGTTAATCTATGGTATTTGTTTCTTCTTTCCATCATGTTACACGTTTTGGTTTGAGTCACCAAGGTGCTATTTTCTGTTTTGATTCAGGCTATACTTCAGTTTTTCCTTGATTATGGAGAATTTGTTCTGCATGATGCTGATCCTAGTCTCCGGACTTTCTTCCGTTCATGCTTAAGCCGGTAATATACACAATCTTTTGACGCTGCTATGCACTCTTGGTTTATTAAAATCTATTGTATTCACCACGAAAACTGTATTTGTATGTAATGATACTTATGCATTCATTGTCGTGACAAGTTTTCCGAGATTCATCTATAGTTATTAAAGATCTATTTCATAATTAAATTAGAAATCACCTTTGAATCAATCTATTATATGATTTTTCAATTGCAGCGAGTTTGCAGACCCTGTCGTTGCAGAAGCAACTCTAGATTTTCTGAACGTGAACAGGAAGAAAATATTACTCACATTTCCTACTTTACTCCCTCAGGTATGGTGTCACTTATGTATAAATGAAAAAACATTATATAATTATTAATGTGCAAATGTGGTATTCCGTTCATAGTTGAATGTTGAATAGGGACTTGAGCGAAAGCTTCTGTTTTCCATAAAAAATTATTATTCATATATGTGTCTTGAGATTAAATATATAATTCAACCATTCTTCTGTGTGCTTTCAGTTTTATCCATTGATGCTCAAGCTAATTGCATGGAACGGAGAAAAGTAAGTATTTCCATTATTTTTGATATTCTGTAGTTAATTCTGGTCTGTTTGCAACGAGTTATGATCCATAATTAGCATTGATAGTCGAATTGACTTTTCAGATTGTAGAGTAATTGGTGGGATTTGATGGTGGTCGTAATATGACATTTGGCTAATACTCATTGGTTTTTTGGCAATGCAGATTAGAAAAAAGGTTCCTAAGAGTGTTTCCTGGCTTGATGTCCCCGGTCTTATCTACCTCTATTCATATCACTGGTTAAAGCGTGTTCAGTTCAAAATGGTTAGTTTTGCGCAGATCAAAACGATTTGGTTAAATAGGAATACAATAACTATCTTGTATTGCAATAAGACAATAACTTACTATATTTGAATGGGATGGCTTTTAAAGGTGGCAATTTTGGCGTGTAAGTAATAGGTCAAAGCAGGCTCGGGTTAGAATGGGTAGTTTTGTGCAGACTGAAGCGGGTCAGGTTATCTTGTTACAATTTCTTATCAGGTCAAAGAAGGTTCAGGTCGTAATGGGTAGTGCAGATTTAATTGGGTTGCCTCACTAATGATTATCAAAACTATCTTGTTACAATGATTAAATATTTGTAAAGAGAATGATTTTTAGAGCTGGAATATGGGATGGTAAGTAACCCGTCAAAGCAGTTTCATCCCATGGAATATGGGTAGTTTAATCGGGTTGAGATAGGACCAGTTAAGTCGTGAAGTTCTAGGGGGTTTATATCAATATTTGAAAGATATCACTTGCCATTCAGTCGAACCAAAGTCTTAAGTGTTTGAATACTCTTCTTGCTGGTAATCAAATATCCATGTGTTTTCTATTTTGTACTCCATACAGGTTTATGTGATACCGGATATCCCTTGCCATTCAGTCGAACCAAAGTCTTAAGTGTTTGAATACTCTTTAATCTACAATAAATTTAGTGCACACATTACAAATAAGAATTTCTTTCATGCTCTTTGCATTGCTATTTTTTAGGGGGTATGTTCTGACCTCCATGTAGCCTGCCCAAGGTTTGTTCACTGAGTTCTGTTTGAGCAAATGTTACATGACGATAACAATGGACTAGTTCATTTTTGCATGAAATTTGAGTAAATGTTGCTGTGTTTTTAATGTCCCTAGATGAAAATATAAAGGATATATGTGATATCTTTTTCTATATTTTGTCGATGTACTCCACTATATCCCTTCACAACTTGTGGTTCGTTACATGGCTTTTACCTCAATACAGTTGTCCATGCTCAAGCTTAATGTTGCATGTACACCTACTAGAACAACACCACCTAATCGACTTATGCGGGTACGGGCAGGAAGTAGACAGTCATACATCTAACCAAGGGTAGAGACTACTTCCAGAAAGATCTCTGGCCATTTACAACTGGTAGACGTCATTAAGTGTTCAGGAACTGCTGTGTTTTTTTCGTTTTAATAGTATCTAGTAATGCATGTGGGGTTTAGTGTTTTGTGACGCAAGTGACTGATTTACAATGCATTATTGTTCTTACATTTGTAACAGATTAAATTATTATTACTGTTATAAAACAATTTGGGCTTTATACAAGTCTTGTAACTTTTAAGTTTTTGACTGAAGTTGTTAGACAATGCTCACAAACTTTCATATCATGTAGAATACTAATTTTGTATTATTTGAGTTACTGAAATAAGTTACTTTAAGTATCAATCAAAGAAGTGATCTCTCAGTTGAGCTGGAAATTTGTCAGTTAGGCATAGAGCATGCTAAGGATCTGCTATAAGACATCATATAGCAAGTTATTATCATTATTTTCTTATAATTTAGGTTCAAAATAATCAGATTTAGGAGAAGCTGATAACATGCTGTACAAAAACTAAGCATTCAGTAGAGTAAAATTGGCTGTCTAGTCATAGTCCAAATTAACTGATCATCTGATTATTCTAGTCACAATTATAACCTTCAATACACTCATCCCGACACTATTTTAGTTTATTTGTTAATTTATGCGTTGAAGGGTTTATCAGTCATTCCATCTAATCTTTAAGCTCTATTGAAACTTTGAACCTTGTACATTTTTGTACTTCTTTAGGAATATATAATGTCCATCAATCCATGGGTGGTATCACTAATACCTATCATGCCTTTTTTTTCCCAGCTGGGTGTTCTGATGGAAGCTGTGTTATATGGGACTTTGAGACACGAGGTATCGCCAAAGAACTAAGGGATAAGGATTGTGTTGCTGCCATAACAAGTGTTTGCTGGTAAAAGGACGGTCACCACATACTTGTTTCAGCTGCAGATAAGTCTTTAAGTCTATGGGACGTTGTAAAGGGAGAAAAGATATACCAAACAACACTGCAACAAACCCCCTTACATGCTCGTTTACACCCTGGTGGTGGTTCTCCCAAATTAACTCTTTGCCTAGTTTGCCCCTTCTCCTCTGCTCCCATGATTGTTGATTTGTGCAGTAAAACCACAACTACACTTCCCATATCCATATCTGACAAAGCCAGTGGGTGTTCTCCATCACGCAACAAGTTTACAGATGGGTCAGCGCATTATACACCAACAGCAGCATGCTTCAACAAGTATGGGGATCTGGTCTATGTAGGAAACTCGGTGGGGGAAATCCTCATAATTGATTATAAAAACAATCAGGTTCGTGGGATTGTCCCAATTACGGGTGGTGCGGTGATAAAGAATATAGTATTCAGCAAGGACGGGCACTATCTTCTTACAAATTCGAGTGATCGTACAATTAGAATATATCAAAATCTTTTTCCCTTAAAAGATCCACTTAAAGCCCTTGATGAGGTACTGGATGCCCCAGATGAGGTTGAAATGTTAAAGGCTACCGGATTGAAGTGTTTAACACTTTTCCAAGAGTTTCAAGATTCTATAACCAAAGTTCACTGGAAAGCACCATGTTTTAGTGGTGATGGTGAATGGGTAGTTGGAGGTTCTGCTAGTAAAGGTGAGCACAAAATATACATTTGGGATAGGGCCGGACATCTTGTGAAAATTCTTGAAGGTCCAAAGGAAGCCTTGATGGATTTGGCTTGGCACCCGGTTCATCCTATTGTCTTTTCGGTGTCGTTAACTGGCTTAGTTTACATATGGGCCAAAGACTATACTGAGAATTCGAGTGCATTTGCCCCAGATTTCAAGGAACTCGAGGAAAACGAGGAGTATGTTGAACGTGAAGATGAATTTGACTTGGTGCCAGATACTGAAAAGGTATTATTAGAGGTGACAAACTGACCATATTCTACCATTTACCCAAAATTGGTCTTCCAAATGCTTACAAGTCACAACCTGTTCTAAAAAAATTAAGATTACTGGTTTAATTATATAGTTTGTAATTATATCTAAACCAGGTAACTGTTTTAGAAATATAAACCAAAAACAAATCTTGGCTGGTCAACCCAATCCTTTTCTCTTTGACCGGTCACGTAAATTGCTACCTCTATTTGAAACGAATACTTCCTATTGTAGCTGGAACTCTCTGGACTGACTTTCTAGTTTGTTACTTGAATTCTTGCAGGTGAAAGAATCATACACTAATGAAGATGATGAAGTTGACATTACAACCATTGAGAAGGATTCAGCCTTTAGTGATTCAGATATCTCACAGGATGAACTATGCTTCTTGCCTACAGATTCTTGTCCTGATGTTACTGAGCAGCAGGAAAAACACAATGGAAGTACTTCAAAACTAGGTGATAACAAGAATTCTGATTCCCTTTTCAGAAGAGACAGGAATCGATGGTCGGGCAATGAACCATGATTCTAGTCAAATTGAAGGTACTTTGCTCCCTCTTTAAGTATTTGGAGGGTGTTCGGATGTGAAAAATAGTTAATATCATCAAAATTTCTATTTAGTAAATATATCAGTGTCTTGTGTAATGTTGACTAGGACTCCTACAGTTTAGGCTAGAAAAGTGATAATTGATTATTTTATATTTACTCTTTGATGATCAGCATGGCAGCTTTTATGAAACTAATTACTTGTGCTCTGAGTCTTTAATAATCATATAAAGCCGAATCTCTTTGGTAAATCAATAAAAACTGATTCTTGCAACTTTAGGTCGAATAATCAGATAATCCAGTTCTGAAGCCCATAACCCAAAACTATTGGCCATTCTGTGTACTCCTTCTAATTAGATATTCAGGTTGAGCTATGAGCTTATGAAACTGATTATCATACCTTAAAAGTTGCAATAAGTATATTTGAGTGCTTGGGTAAATTTATTAGGATACGGCTTATTTGGTTTGCTGTCCTTTGTTTGCACTTGAATATCCGGCAAAGTGTCGCTTTAAAACACACATTCAAGGTCCCCCTTTCTTTACAAGGGAATGTGCTCTTTGAAATAGTGGACACGTTTTTGGCCTTTATATTATGTTAACAGTTTAGGTTTCTTATCTCAGGTAATTAGCTTAAAAGTTTTTGGTTGTATAGATTTTACATCATTTATGCGTGTTAATAATATCGGTAAGTAATGTAGTTTTGAAGATATTAGCAGATTTAAGTTTAGCTAGAATATCTTCGCGTGTGAAGAATTTTACTATTTAATGAAGATTTGATGTTATTAGCGGATTTTTTGATAGCATCTTCGCATGTGAAAATATCAGGAAAGAATAAAAGATATGATGTTATTAGAGAAATATTTGATGATTGAAGTATATTAATAGCATCTTCACATGTGAAATTTTTGCTGGTCGACATACGAAGCTGGAAAATCCTTTTTTCAAGAGGTAAATAGTGATGATAGAAGTAGGACTTAAGAGCCAACCTTCTGTTTTACTCTTGTTGTATTGAGGAGGAATACACCTCACACAGAGAAAACAAAGATCGAGTTTTACAAGCGCAGCGCCCGATATTATATTTATTCTGAGCTTCACGAACTCCATTTGACGACAATTGAGGCAAAGAGAGGAAGGAGGTTAGCGTGTTATAGGTAATTTTTTATGGCTTATGCTTGTGAGATTAGCAGTTGTATGTGTTCTTTATTGGGTTTTAAATTAATTATACAGATCTAGTGAGTTCTATCCTAGATTTTTAGTAAGTTTTGTAGGAAATGTTTTCAATGTTGATGTACCACTGCTATTTTTGACATCTAAAGCTCGTGAGATATTGTTCTGAACACTCTTTATAGCTAAAAAAATAAATTTTGTGAGTTTAAATACATTAACCTTTGGGCATACTAGTAGAGATGTTTGGTTTGGTGTTCTCTAAACAATATCCTAAACGGCGTCTATTAAATTACAAAATAACGGTACCGACTGATCTTAACAGACTAGTTCTGGTTTAATATTGGTTTAATCCCATATTGAGACTGTAACTTATGATGTGCGAAATGTCGTCTCAGAAATGAAAAATAACATGCTAATAAACATCAATTTGGGTAGGTTCATTTTTTTTCTCTTAATGTAATTGCAGTTTTACCTCTAATTGGAATGGGTCTTCTATATTTGTTTGGGCCTAAATTTTTTTGCCAACGATTTAAGTTTTTGTTTTGGGTTTCGGTATTTTTGTTTCTGGATTGGTTTTCAGTCTTAACAAATGGCTACTAGTGTTTTATCATTACAATTATTGTAGTTGTAACTGTAGTTGTAACTGTAGGTGATTGCCTATTATCCGCTTGTAGCCATTCAAGCTTGGTTGCAGAAGGGAAACACTGGTATGCTGCCATGACTGAAAATTTTCATATCAAACCCCGAACAGAACACTACTGGTGTATGGTTGATCTTTTGGGTCGGGCAGGGCTTCTGAGTGAGGCTCATGAGTTCATTCTTAAAATGCCAGTCAAGCCTGACGTTCGTATTTGGAGTGCATTGCTTGGTGCTTGTCGAATCCATAAGCATGTTGAGTTAGGTGAAGAAGTTTCAAGAAATATTCAGATTCTTGGAGCCGAAAGTACCGAAAACTTTGTTCTTTTATCCAATATATATAGTGCAGCAAAAAGATGGGATGATGCATCTCGGACCCGAGTATTGCAAAGAGAAAAAGGCTTCAAGAAAATCCCGAGGTGCAGTTGGGTTGAAATAAAAGGCATCGTCCACACGTTTGTTGGTGGAGACAAGTCACTTCCACAATGGCCATTAATAAACAAAAGGCTCGACCAACTGCTAGTAGCAATGAAAAAACTGGGATATGGTGGAGATTACAGTTTCGTCCTTCAGGATGTTGAAGAGGAGGAAATGGAACATATTCTTCTTTATCATAGTGAGAAATTAGCTGTTGCTTTGGGAGATCTTAGTTTAAGTCCAGGAAAGCCTATTCTTGTGACTAAAAACTTACGGGTATGTGTTAATTGCCATACAAACATTGAAGTACATAAGCACAATAACTAAGAGAGCAATAACGGTTAGGGATACAATCCGCTTTCATCATTTTAAGGATGGTATTTGTAACTGTGGAGATTTCTGTTAGGTTGGTGATTTTGATGAAAAATTCGGATCCATTGCTGTTTAAAGTGTTTTGGGTGAAAGGTGAGTTATTAAATCATTTTGTTTAGATGAATTTTGGCACCTGTATCGTGTTTATGTGACAATATAAAATAGAAGTATATATATAATCACCTTGATGAATAGACCTGCAAGAAGTTAACTTTATTGTACTAATATAAGCAATACTATGAAGTTATAAAACGAAGATGCATTTGCCATCCATGGTATTTGAAGTTTATGAGTGTATTGTATGTTTATTCCCGAAATATTTATGCGATTAGCATGGGTCCGTAAGTGAACTCAGATTTTATTCCATGTTTTGTAGGTTGCGGTTTGGCTGCTGAGCAGATTGCTAAAGGGAAGATACATGATTGAGGGATGAGATTGTGTTGCGACAAAGTATTGTTCAGCCATTTGAAGCTTTTGATTGGATGGTAATACTTGGATGTGGCAAACGGGCATGTTTTATTAAACGGGTCAAATTGATCAACTCAAAAACTCACTGATAGGGAATGGGTCAAACAGATTAAACAGGTCAAGATGTTAAAGTCACCCAAATTTGACCGCCAACTTTCAACCGCCTCGACCCACCAACTTGCCACCCCTTGTAATACCAAACCACCGCTAGTGCCCTGGCCAAGTGATCCCGACCGCCATGATGCCATCAGTTGGGTTACTAGTGAGACAAGCATATCTTTTGAGCTATTGAGGTACACTACAACCGTTTAGTTCACATATAGTTGAAACTCAACTGTGCTGCTAACCATTTCCCACTGCATGCCCATGTTTTGGTATGATCATAGAGGCATATATATCATCTAACATGAGTACATAACCATATAAACTTGTTAATTTGAACTACTTTCCTCCAGTCTTTATGAACATGTACATGTGCAGTTTTACCAACAACTCGAATGGGCATCTGAGTTTGATTCACAATTCATGCTCTTAGAAATATTTGACGTATGAGAACGAGGAAAAAATGGACTTTTTTCTCGGATACCTTGTTAGCATTTCTAACGCGTTTCAAATGTTTTACTCATCTTTGTTATGTATTATTAGTTAAAAATCTATATTTCCAAAATGTCATTTTTGCCTAGTTCATACCATGTTTTCAAATTTCTAAGATAACAGCTATGTTTTTAAGCTAATTGAGCTAGCTTTTTAAGATTGAATATAAAGCACAACATCTAATGCATCATGTAAGCTCACTTTTTAATTACATAAGTCTAACAACCATAACTAATCACTGTCGTGATTCTGTTTAAGTCTTACCTTGCAAGGATAAACTTCATCATGCACATTATCTTTTTAGGTCCCTTGGGTGTCAACACATGTAAAGTAATTTTCACATGTGAAAAAGTTGCTCACGCCTCTTAAAAAGCTATGAGACTTGTATTTTAACATGTGACCAAGTTATTAACGTATCTTAGTAAGCTATGAGACATATAGTTTCTCATGTGACCAAATTACGAGACATATTTTCACATGTGAAAATATATTTTCAAGTTACTCATATTAATAAGCTACGAGATGAAAACATATATTTTCACATGTGACAAAGTTGTTCACGAATCTTAAAAAGCTACAAGACATATATATATATATATTCACATCTGACCAAGTTACGAGACAAAATATTTTCACATGTAACTAAGTTTTTTACGCATCTTAAAAAGCTACGACATAAATATTTTCACATGTGACCAAGTTGTGAAGATATTCTTAAAAAACTTCAATCCTTGCTAATAATTTTCACATGTAAAGATATTCTTACAAAAATTAAATAATCATCTAATAAACATTAATGTATCCTATTTTTTCACTTCTGATATAAAAAATATGCCAATAAGATCAAAGATTTAATCATTGCTCATAATTTTCACATATGAAAATATTCTTACAAAACTTAAATTATCGTCTATTAAACATCATCTCTTATTTTTGCATTTCTAGTATAAAAAATATGTTAGTATAATCAAATATTCAATCCTTGCTCATAGTTTTCACATATGAAAATATTCTTATAGAAATTAAATAATCGTCTATTAAACATTAATATCTCCTATATTTGTACTTCTAGTATGAAAAATATGCTAGTAAAATCAAAGCTTCAATCATTACTCATAATTTTCACATGTGAAAATATTCTTACAAAACTTAAATAACCGTCTATTAAATATTAAATAGTCTTACAAAACTTAAATAATCGTATATTAAACATCAATATATCTTATTTTGGCACTTCCGGTATAAAAAATATGTTAGTAAGACAAATGACTCAATCCTTGTTCATAATTTTCACATGTGAAGATATACTTACAAAACTTAAATAATCGTAAATATCTCCTATTTTTGCACTTTTAGTTTAGAAAATATGCTAGTAAGATTAAAACTTCAGTCCTTGCTCATAACTTTCACATGTGAAGATATTTTTACAAAACTTAAATATCGTTTATTAAACATCAATATCTCTTATTTTTGCACTTTTAGTATAAAAATTATGCTATTAAGATCAAAGCTTCAATCATTGCTCATAATTTTTTCACTAGTAAATACATGTACATTTATATACTTTCTTTCTTCGCGTGTGAATAAACTTTATTCACTAGTAAATACAAGTACATTTATACACGAGTATAAAAAAAATTCTTCGCATGTGAATAAATCTTTTTCACTAATAAATGCACGTACACTTATATACATTTATCTTTGCGTGTGAATAAACTTTCTTCACTAGTAAATACACGCATATTTATATAATTTTTCTTCGCTTGCGAATAAACTTATTTCACTAGTAAATACATGTACATTTATATACTTTTTTCTTCGCGTGTGAATAAACTTTTTTCATTAGTAAATACACGTACATTTATATACTTTTTTCTTTGCATGTGAATAAACTTTATTCACTAGTAAATACACGCATATTTATTCACGAGTATATAATTTTTTCTTCGCATGTGAATAAATCTTTTTCACTAATAAATACACGCATAATCGATATACATTTGTCTTCGCTGTGTGAATAAACTTTTTTACTATTAATACATGTACATTTATATATTTTTTCTTCAAGATATGAATAAACTTTATTCACTATTAAACACACTTTATACATGAGCATATACATATGTCTTCACATGTGAATAAACTTTCTTCATTAATAAATACACATACATTTATATATTTTTTCTTTCGCATGTGAATAAACTTTGTTCACTAGTAAATACAAAAATATTTATATACATTTTTCTTCACACGTGAATAAAACTTCTTCACTAGTAAACACACGTACATTTATACTTGATCATATACATTTAACTTCGCATGTGAATAAACTTTTATTGCTAGTAAAAACACGCATATTTATATACTTTTTTTCTTCGTGTGTGAATAAACTTTTTTCACTAGTAAATACACGTTCATTTATACATGAGCATAAACCTTTTCTTCACATGTGAATGAACTTTCTTAACTAGTAAGTACACGTATATTTATACATGAAAATAGAATCAATTGTATTCACTAGTAAATACACGTACATTATACATGAGCATATACATTTATTTCAAGGTGAATACTAGTAACAAGATTGTGTCTCTGCTTTTGCTATAAACAATTAAGTGACCTTATAAACACTTTTATTGTGATAATAACACTTAAAACAATTAGTTACTCGTATAATTTAACGATCATTAAAACTAACATTATAGTTTTATGAAAATCATATTTCATATTTCTAATTATTGTCATGTTAAGTTAGCATTAATATCTAGGCATGCTAATTACCTCCTTTTAGCTTTACAAGACAACCAATTATTGGATCATATTTTTTGGCTGTGGTTACATATTGTTTCGTCGATAGAGTTTTGTAAAGACTGGACTCCTTAACACGAAGTTAGAACAATGACAGCAAGCGTACACAATAAGTAAACAAAAAAAGTGATTTACATGATTTAACCTTTTAACTCAAAAATAGCTTGGAAAATACAAGAACTGAGAATCAACCTATCTACATTTCAGAGTTTTATTCATTACTAGACCACAACTTTAGTCTCCAACAGTCAACAGGAATGCTACAGGAATTTCTGTGAGAGCTTCTATTTAGTGACGTATTGATATGAAGATAAATAAACAAAGAGATTCTACTATAAAAAAAACTACTATTTTGAAAGTCCGATTTATAACTTTCATGAAACATAAGGATCAGACCTCACAGGCTCACACAGTAACGGATGAGGACATATCAGCAACAGAACGAATGTACGTACTGTGTTCCGAAGTGGTTCCAATACCAGGTATGAAGTCACAAAAGAATCTGAACTGCAGCTAGGTGTTGGGGATCGTTTGATGCATAGGCTGCCTCTAGAAACAGTGAAACTTGATTCACAAACAAAAATCAATACTTACTCATCTTATAGAAATATACACCTTAAAATGGGTCAAAGGGAGTAACAGATTATTGTAAGATCCTACAACATACAAAACGAAAAGAGTGTGCACGATGGGTCATAGTTAGATGCGGCAAGACTGGTAATGGGTCAGAACAGGTGATGGTTGAAAGGGTCAGGTCAAGCAGGTTATATTGACCCACACATAACCAATGCGTTAATTATGATTAGGAATAAAATGTTATAGCAAGAAAACTCAGAATTTGTAACTATAGATGACTTAAAAATAGGCTTTGGGCAACATGCTGCGTGCAATTCGTAAGACTTGTCGCCTTTAAAAAAACATTTGTTTATTTGACATGCTTGAGATAAATCGAACTCTCATGTATATGCACAACATTTGTATATAATCATTATCACTACAAAAAGCCAAATCGTAAGGTTTCTTAGTTACAAAAAGACACGCACGGGACATAAAACCATCTTTCAATGATTCAAATTACAAAAGATATATGTTGACTAAAAGGGACAATGAAAAAGTAACACACTACAAGTTTATTACTGAAATAACTATGTAATCATATATAACAAGTTCAAAAGATTTGAAAAAAAAAGGTGTTAAAACTTATCCCACCCCAACGAGTTTCTACACGTAGATGAAATTAAGTTGACCCAAACCCATTATGACCCATTACTAGACATGCGCCACCTGCCCATTTTGCCACCTATAGTTGCAATTAGGAAATAGATGTTTATCTACCTCCTCCGTAAGCACCGCATTATCTTCCAAGTTCGCTCTCCTATTATCTCCAAATCCGGGAGATTTAATCGCACACACCTACAAGTATAAAATCATGCACACGTCTCTTTAGTATTTATTATGAATTAGCTATCAACAAGTGGCTCTAAAGCAAATTCAGATGCTTACCTTAAGTCCTGCTCAACATTGCCAACAACTCAATTTCCAAATCTTCCGCCACAATCAGCAGAGGTCTACGTTTCTGTCACAATAATAAAAATGATAACTGTGATGTTAACCAATCAGCAAAAGACTGGCTAAAGAGTGGTATAAGGTGTCTATATAAGTATTGTTTAGAGCAGACATGTAACCAATTTATGATTACAAGTAATGTATGAAATATCAACTCGAATCAGATACTAAGCGGTGCAAAGGTTATACATACACATAATTGTGTCTTTCTGTCGGTCACAAATAAGGAGAGATGTAAGCTCGGGAGAAAGATGGCTCCAACAGATGCAAGACCAAGTGAAATTTAAAACTTACCTTGTCTCTTTGAAGTCTAGAGACATGTGGACGTATCGAGTTTCCAAAGCTCATGCCTCCCCATGCTTCCCAAGCAACTCTCCCTTGCTTCTCGCCTAGCCAGCACTGGGTTTTTTGTTTGGTTGTCGGGCACATCCACACTAGCAGCAGCCACCTTTTCCTTCTCGAGTCTTGACTTATGTTTGATCATAATTTGGTCCAAACTCCCTTCACCATGTTCCAAGTCTGCATTTTTGTCCTTTCTTTTCACCTTCATGTCCCCCCCAAATGCCATTTTCTCTTTTTCAAGTCTTGAAACATGTTTTACCAAAACTTTATCCAGGCTTTCAAAACCATTATCATCATTTATACTCTTTTCTTTACTCCTTGTTTCTTTGTTAAAATTGATATTTTCTTTTTCCTTCTTTTCTTTGTCAAGCCGAGACACACGCTTCACCAAAACTTCACCAAGCCCCGGCACATCTTTCGCTTCTTGTTTTAATCTTTCAGATTTCTTAAACTTTGGTTCATATTCAGTCCCACACTTCTTTTTAATCTCTTCTATCTCTTTCTCGAGCTTTGAACTGTGCTTAATCAGCATGCTTCCCAAATCAGGAACTATTTTCTCAGCCTCTTTTGAAACCTTACTATATTTTTCCTTGGAATCTATTACATCTCCTGTCTCTTTCGTTCTAACATTCTTTGCATCTAGTACGCTCTTTCAAGTCGAAGTCAACCGCTTGACCAGAAACTTGTCAAGACCAGGAAGCTCTTCGTTGACTTGTTTCTTCTGGTTGGTTTGAAAACCATTTTCAGCTTCAGATAGAGCAGCATTCAGACCACATGTTGCAACTATAGTGGCTAAAGAACCAAGTTCTTCTTCATGTAAACACCTCAGTCTTTTTAACATCATGTCAACAAGTTTTTCCTTGGTAAATTCCATTTCATTTTTGTGGGACTTTGGTTCAGAATCGATTCCAGCATCTGATTCACATTCTGAAGCATATTCACATATATCTTGACAGTTTTCGTCTAAATCAGGATTCTGACTAATTTTTTTCAACAGCTCTTTAAACTCTTCCTTGCATATGGATGCACAAGTTGAGAGCTTGACAAATGCAGCTTTGACTCTTTGATAAACAAGTTGCAGCTGCCGTCAAAGCTGCATTTCGCTATAAACATATCCCACAAAATTAGATAAACCAAGTATGAGACTAATCGGAGCATAGGGTGTCCCCCAAAGGCACCAAATTATTGGGTACAAAACACTTTTTACTGCAATAATATTGTCCAAATAAATGACAAGAGAAATCAGACAGGAAGCAGGACGACTTCAAACAGATTCTCAGCTACATCCCATGAATTTTCTATTGGAATCCAAACGAACGAGCACAAATATTGTCCCGTTTCGACAACTAAGTTCCAAACAGGAAAAAGAACCTCCAAAAGTTCAACAAACGGCCCAGCTAACGGCCGAGTGATAATCGAAACGAATGATCAAACAATGCGAGTCATCATCAAGAACCACATAACAGCCTTCTCAGAATTATGCAAAAACAACATAGTTCCCAAATACTTAATTCTCAATACCATCTCCCAGGTTTCTATCCAGTCAAAAAGTGGCCCACATAACCGAGAAGCGGTTGCTTTAAGAACGGGGACGTTTTTGTACAGATAATAGAAACCAATGACCACCGTAACAATGGAAATTATCACATATAGAACTCTTGCCAAAAGAGACATCCATGGTCGATAAATATGGCAAAATACAGGGTAAGACTGACAAAAAATACCCATGACGGAAGTCCAGCTTCTAATAAAGTAAGTAATCGTAAATCAGATACTATTATCTTTTGTAATTCAAAAGGGAGGTCATGGTCATTAAACCGGAACAAAAGCAACACATCCCTGTATTCGGTAGCTTCAGCTGTTTCATCACACTCAATTGCATAAAAATTGGGCTTGATATCAAGTGTTGTGGGACTCGTTAGTTTTCTTCTTTTATAGGATCCAGCAGGTGGGGGTATATGTATTGTATCTGTTTTACTATTTGTTTGGTCTACTAAAGTTTCTAGTATATCCCCAAGATTGTGACGAGGAGTGCATGGAGATTCATGCTCCTTCTGTACACTAGTAATCGAGGTATTTTCATCATGATTTGTATTTTGGTGGTATGGAAACTCTTTAGGGGCATCATGGAACACGTCTCCTGCAATATACAAAAAAATTTAGTATTATAACTTGAACAATATTCATGAATGCATACATCTCATTAATAATCAATCATGAAAGCGTCAAGAATATGTGTTACAGTCCTAATTGTCATCTTTTTGGCGCTGGTATACTCATTGTCATCAATCGTGATCGCAAAAATGGTGGCTTAACCAAACAAACGTGTATTCAAAAGTGTGGTTCTTTAAAACATTAAAAAAATTACTAACCACATATTGCAATCTTAAAACGTTTGTAATATTTAGTGAAATACTTTTTAGTTCGTGTACTCATGCAAAACATATGACAAAATATAAAGTTACTTTATGATATAAAAACTTATTTTAGTATATAAACTTGGCATCATAAACCAAGTTTATTCAGTGTCTAGGCAGTGTAAAACAGGTGATTTACATGCATTATTATCTGTATACAAAAACCTATCACCTAAAATTAGTTATATCACATCACCCTAAGGTGCTATGGTACTTATCTTGGTTCCCCCTACCCCATTTTTATCCAAAGATAACAAAGATGAATCAAATGATACACGTTTATTTCAATGTCTTGGACACTGATGAAATACTCCTCAGAAGGAGCTCCCTCATAAGAAACTGGACCTGTGCTTACTGGATTGACAACGAGTGGGGTCCTTATAAGTGACAAAGATTGATCTTCGATACTAGGTAACATGTAATACGGCCCTCCACCAACAAATATGTCCCCTAGTCCATTTTCAGATGATGATGGCAAACAAAGAGCAAATTTTGGAGCCAAATTGAATGAAGATGAGATTTGAGAAGCCAATGAAACTTGACTTCTTGCGAGCCCAGCCAAACCTATTGTATCGCCACCGGTAAGCCTTGTATAATATCAGCGTCAGAGGTGATGATACTCTAAATAATTTTAATTCAACTAATAACCTCAAAAATTCATTACTTGCTTATAATTTTCACACGCGAAGATAATCTAACTAAACTTAAATCCACTAATAACGTCAAAAATTCATTCCTAACTAACATTCTTCACATGCGAAGATACTCTTAACTAAACTTAAATCCGATAATAAACTCAAAATTCCATTGCTTACTTATATTCTTCACTCGTGAAGATAATTTTTAAAAACTTAAATAATCAAATAATCACTAATCTCAATATTCTTCACATGCAAAGATACTCTAACTAAACTTAAATCCGATAATGAACTCAAAATTCCATTGCTCACTGATATTCTTCACTCGCAAAGATAATTTTTAAAAACTTCAATAAACAAATAATCGCTAATCTCAATATTCTTCAAACGTACCTAAAATCAAAATATCAAAACTTAAAACAATGATTTATGCAATTTAATTCATCTTTAAACATCAAACACCTAATCCGTAAACTATTGTTTCACAAACGCATCATTAGATAGTCAATGTAACAAACAAACACTAAAAACAGTATCTAATAAATCAATTAAAAATCTTCACAAGTGCAAAAATAGATATGTAATAAAAAAAACACATCATTAGATAATGAAAGTAACAAACAAACACTAAAAACAGTAACTAATAAACCAATAAACATCTTCACATGTGCAAAAAATAGATGTGTAATAAATCAATTAACATCTTCATGAGATAGTCAATGCCGGAGTCAACGCCGGAGAAAAGTTGTTAAACAGTTAAAAACTAAATCAGATTTAAGCAGAAAAAGAAATTAGAGAGCGCATACCGGAGTCAACGCCGGATATTAAGCGAAAGAGATGAAGGAGATGACGTATATGCGGTGACGGAGATGACGAAGATAACGCATATGCGGTGACTGAGATGAAGGAGATGACGAGTATGTGGTTAATACCGAGATCCGGTTTGCTGTTTGAGTTTGTGTATGTTTTTTATGTGTGTTTACGTGAGATAGAAGGAGAAAGAGAGAAAAAGGGGATAAACTTTAGGGGTGCGGAAGCAAATGAGGATAATTCATTAAGACCCCTAAAAATTTCGTCCAATATTTACAATAATGCCATTCCGCCCAAAATCAGATTTACTTGATCCTACGGTCCAGATCTTTTCTCGCGTTCTCATAAAAAATAGACTTCTCATTTGAACGCTTGTCTATATATATATATATATATATATATATATATATATGCAGATTATAGATGTGTTTCAATACAACTCACCCCCAATTTGAACGAATAAGGATTCCGTTCACTATTTTGCGGGATTTGTAAAACATTAGGGTTCGGACCATACTCATATTGGGGGATTTAATTTTTGGGGATTTGTACATAATTAGGTTGTGATATGAATTTGATTATCATATGATAATACAAAATTGGTAACAGATTTGTGAAGGTTATTGCATTTAATTTGACAGCGTTTTGTTGGGAGGATGAGATCAAATTTGGGGGAAACGGTTTGGCAATTAATGGATGGAGTGAATTGTTTTGATCGGACGGATATTAGAGTTTTTGAGGAAAAGAATGACACGTGGCATTTTTTTACAGATTTTTTAGGGAGATCACATTCAAACAAACCCTCCTTTATATGGAGGAGGGATTGGTTCAAAAAAGCAATCATTCTCTTAGCTTAACGATCTAGCCAAAGCTTTAAGAACTACTTCATTTATTGATTGTATTTTGGAGCTATATTCACCAAGAATTTCCCTGAAAGATAAAAAATTGCATAATTGGTGAATTCATCACCAGCATTCGTGTCCACTCTTACAATTATATGCAAATTTGGCGAAGTTTTTAATTAAAAACGGAATCGATAATTTGGTTATGTTATCTGTAGAAGAATTACCCAAGTGAGTGGGATTGTGAGGCATAATTGAGGCCTTTGTTGGTCTTGCGGAAGAACAATAAGATAAAGCCTATTAGTCCAATCAAGAGTTTGGTTATCAGAGAGAACCATGTCATTCCCATAGCCTTCGACGTCATTTTTGTTTGCCCAATACATGCCTCAACAATGGTCGTCTACCACAAGTCATACACAATTTGCAGTAAGCAAACTTGATGGGCAATATTTTCATGATCTGAGAGTCACACAACAGGAAGTGAAATGTAACATATATCTAAATAACATGACCAACCTGATTCAAATTTAATGTCCCAGACTCCCAGTTTTATCACTGCAGATAGTAGTTGTAGAGGGCTTTCTTCTTTAGCTATCTTTTGGAGGTCAATTTTTTACATGAACACCAACGTTCATGTAACAATTATACAATAATCTAGAGTGGCGGTATCCATAAGCAGCTTGTCATGATCCGGAAGAGGACTTCATAAGGATATTTTTTTGAGTTTGCCTCAACCGTATGTGGAATTAATGAAAGCTCATCAATTTCCTAGAAATCAGATAACATAAATTATACAAATTGCCCATTTTTTTTAGCACAAATTGCCACCTCTAAACATATACAAACATGTTCCAAGCTTTGATAAATTGGTGATTTTGTTAAACAAAATTGTTTGGTTTAATTTTGTGATTCTTTACTTGCATAACTTTAACTTGTTATAGTATGTGTGTACAAAAACGTGATATAATCACGCTATTGATTATATCTTGGATTGAATTACAAAACGGTAAGTGGTAATTCATATAATCCACATAAACCCTAATTAGGGTTCATCTTAATTGAAGAGTTGCTTGAATTGATTCTTGTTTTGCTAGAATAAAAAAGGTACGCATACTTTTATGTTTTAGTTAATTAATTATTCATTATATGTTCGTTACGCTTCCGGATGTTTTAGTTAATTAATTATTCATTAATTGGAGGCTTTTCTAGAGCTATGGATACAAAGTTATTTCCCAATGTTTTATTGACACTGTTTCTGCGACTCCAACTTATGAGCAATGACTGCACCATAGTAACGTTACTAACAGCTTTAATTCTAGAGGAGGCAACATAGCGAGTTGGGAAAAAAATCATTTTCATATTGCTTCTGTAAGTAGGCTTGTCTGTGGCACATTTTATTGTACATACAACTCAGGGAAGAAAAGAATCTATAGACCACTATTTTTTTTTTTTTTTTTTTTTCTTTCTTCATAAGGTGGAAAGATAGCTAACGGGTCAGGTTAGTTGACCCGCGAACAGTTTCACCCCTTCCTAAGTTTTTCTGTTTCTACATAATACATGTGTGATATAAGATCACAAAAGATTAACATTATACCAATGATGATCTAAATCGTTGAGTAAGACGATTTAAGAGGTTTTAGCATTAAAAATCAGCTATATGAGACTTTCATTCTGTTTGACCCATTAGACTACCTTTATTACCTAAACTTTTTTATCAGACACATTCATAAGTAAATGAATCGAAACTCCTACCTCCATCTTTTCACATGATTTGTCAAAATAGCAATGTAGTGAAACATCAATCCTGAATCCACATCCTGACATTTGTTAAAAATGGACATAAAAGAAGTAGATTTAGCTACCAACTTGTGTTTCAATGATCCAATTCTTGCATTGAGGTTCATTATTATGTACAATCCACAAAATATCATATAGGATCTAATATATGACATCTCACATGCAAAATGACATCAATTAGAGAAAAATAGTGGTAGACTGAGAACCTTCGAAAAGCCGCTACAAGGTCCCAAACAAAGGTATATTTGTACATGATATTCCAACTTCAACCATTACGTGTCACTGTCTGCTCATCTTCATGTACGAAAAGGCAATTGAGAACATTCATGTTATCCTTCAACTATTTTCACGGGTGACCTGCAAATTGATTTAGATTAAAAATAAGTACTTGAGCTTAAATACATGATAGATAATGTTTCTGAGCAACATATACATACCCGAATGGACTTTGTTTGATGGACAGTAATTCAATGTCTAGCTGCATTGTTGAAATACAAATGAAATTAAGAATAGTGTCAATGAAAAATAACTAGAGGTTTCGACCCTTTTGCTTATGAATGGGTCAATTTGGGTTGTGCATAATGGGTCAAACGAGTAAAATAGGAAATAAATCAAAGAAAAATATGTCAAATTGGTTACTGCATAAAATCTCATAACTCATACTTGTTAAAAATAAAAAATAAACTTTTAATAGCTTTCTGTAATCATATTTGCCATCAATTATATATAAATACATTACAATACTGACAAAACGTCAAAAGTGTTTTTGGTTAACCCGACTTAAATCCCAGGCCATTTTGCCACCTCTAGTAGTTTCTAATCATTATGCATCACCTGAACACACACAGGAAACATGATAATGTAAACAATAAACTTTATTGCGGAGCTGTATTCCTATGAGAGAGTGTGTATTCTAGGACAGCAATTATGCCTTATAACAATATAACGGTCCATTGTAATTATTCATATATTTTGACCCGTTATTCTTATACTTTTTGTTAAATATGAGCAGCTGGGTTGTATTCAAAAGAGGCTCTACAAAATTGAAGATGTGAATAAAGTCCCTAGTGAATCTGATACACAAAGGAAAAAGTGACCATAAATAAGGTTGATACAGAATTTCAGATAGTGATATCCACCAACTTAACATGAAATAGTATCAAACCATTGATCTGCAAAACACGGTTGAAAAGCAATTACATGCATAGAAAGATCTCAAAAATTGTCCTATCACATGGAGTGATGGAGATACAAGATGATAGAAGTTTCTTTGAGATATGCATTTCCTTATTATTTCTGTGACTGAATCTTGTAAATATTAGTCATAGAGGTGTCAATATTGACCCATTTACTTGTGAATAAGTTGGATCGGGTTACGTGTTACCCTAACGGGTTTAACAGATAAAACATTAAAGTAGCATGAAAGTTGCGAGTAAAACAGTAGCCAAAAGTGTATTTTATTCAATCATCACTAACTATCTATACTACTTTATAATGTATTTAGGCCTTCTAAAATTAGAAGGCTTAAAAATTAAGCCTTCTAATTTTAGAAGGCTTAAAATTAAGATAATGAGCTCCAATCATGAGATGACATGTGTCACTTCTTAACAAACTCCAAGCCTAACTTCTAACAAACTCCAAGCCTAACTCCTAACCACCAAAAATTAAGATAAGGAGCTCCAATTATAAAATGACATGTGTCACTTCTCAACTAAAAATTCATCTTTATTTTCAAATTAAAATATCTTTTTATCTACTTATTTATATTATAATCTAATTTCACCATATTTTCTAAAATTTTATGCTCTTTAATTCAACATCCATTTTAATATATTTTTATGAGTTTTTAGTTTTTATATTTTTAGTGAGTTTATTTTATTTTAATTCAAAATTTTACAACTTTAACATTTATTTCATTTATTCCAATCATATTATAGTCATCGGGTACCCGCCGCCGCATTGCGCGGGTACCCTTCTAGTATTTATAAAGAAAGAAATGATCCGAGAAAAAGTTGTTCGGGTCAATCTGATCCTACCTGTTTCGACAACAAAAAGTCCACCTTTAGTTAGACTTTCTAGCTATCAATAAGTTGAGTGTTTGTGAGACTCTGATTCAATCTGGGAACCGGACAAAAATGCCACACCTTATCCTAAACTATGTGTGTGAACAATTCTATCTAGTGAGACGGTTTTTTTAATGCTTGAAACAAAATGTAGTACTTAACTTGTTTAACGCAGCTTCTATCACCATTTCCTCTTCAGTATTCATATAAAAAAGTGTAAATTGCATCGGTAAAAGCTCTTAAAAACAGTAACAAAACTTTTGCCAAGAGAAGTTATTATAATCGGGATAGAGTCATAGAAACAATATATTGAAAAGGTTGAAATCCATTCAAAAGGTAAAGCTACCTCAATGGTTGCATTTGGAGGAATTTCCTGCACACCTTTACTTCCATAAGCAAGTTCAGGAGGAACAATCAGCACCCGCTGCAATAAAGATGAATTAAATATTACAAGCTATGTCTTCATATTCCTGGATAGTTAAAAAAGTATCAGCACAATGTTTGAAAGATAAATGGGATTCATGTGAGTTTAGTTACTAATCATACATCACAAGAAAGTCCATTGTTCTCCTTTAATTTGGCCTATTTGATGGATATTTCATCAGTTTTCTGTCAATCATCCAAAGCCGAGGTGTTAAAGGCCATTCATTTGTAGTAGTGGTAACAAATTATTATCTGAATCTTGTTACATTTTTATTCAGAAAGCAATCATACCTGGCCTCCTATTCGCATGCCTTGGACACCAAGGTCTAACCCTTTTAGGACATTTCCTCTTTCTGATTCACCAACATCAAAGCCATAAGGCTGGAATAAAGTAAGAACATAGAAATTAATGCATAGTTTGATCACACTTTTCATTATAGTAAACGCACAGTATAACAAGAGGGAACATGTAAGTAACTTTAGAAGTGGCAAAATGGGCGGGTTATGGTAGTTGGGCAAAGGGTAAAATGTCTTCAGTTGACTCAACATAAGCGATGATTTAAATTATCAGATAATGAGAAGTGCTTAAGAAAAATCTCTAGAATTAACTTTTTAACAGCAACCTCACGCACCTTCGTTCCCAGTTGGTTAATGCTAGACTAAAGGTTTAAGCATGATTAGTGTGCTAAATATGATTACGAAAGGTTTTTATATTAATCTTGTATTCAGATTTGTAAAGCCCCTTTATCACGTATACCTTATCACTACGTTAAGCAAACCCAACACAAACACGTATAACAAACAGATGTATGTTATGCGTAGAAGAAAGATTAAGAGAAGAACTTGGTGACTTGATGTATATGGATCGTGTATGTTTAGAGAGATAAAGGAAAGAAGATGAAAACAATATTCATATGAAACACACACACACACACTCAAGCACACCCCTCAAATGAGACTTTGAGGGGTTTATATAGTACAAGTAGAAGATGCCCTAATGGGCTTGGCATGGGCTCGTTTGGATTGGATTGGACATGGATTGATATAAGGCTAGCTTAACTAAACTAATACCCATTTAGCTTAGTCCAATCCACGAGCCCGTTGACTATTCTATCACGATATCTAACACACGTTACAAAGTTCCTAAACGTGAATGACCATCACTTCTAATATAAACTATTAAGGCTAACAATCTCCCCCTAAGGGGTGGTCATTCAAATGATGCTCCACTTGATTAGATCTTTACTTTTCTCGAGCTTGAACTTTGTGTGTAGATATAGAATAGTCTTGATTCTTTGTTCCTTCATGCTTTGTGATTTATTAAAGTGGTTGTCTGCCGTTGTCAACTTCGTTGGTTAGGTGTCTCCACGTCTTTCTCCACCATGCTCACACTTCTATTTGTCTTTTGGTTACCAATGATGTAGTTATCGAGTCTTTAAACTTTGTAGATTCTTTGACATTGACGAAGAATCATCTTTAACTTTTTGTTGCCTTTGATTTTGATGAGAACTTTCATGTGTTGTTGGTATCAGCATGTGGAGAATCTGCACGATCTCTTCCTCCCGCAAGCATCCATAAGAAGAAAACATAAAACATGGGTTAAAAGTAATCCAAATACAAGTTTGAACTTCGAGTGTGTTAACAAAGATAGTGTGAAAACACGCCTCTAATTCTCACAAAGGCCGCTCGAATGGAGTCCCACAAGTGAGATAACGCGATATACCGAAATACATCTACAGTTCAGGATGAGTCGCCGAGGTACACAAGCATCACCTCACGCATCGTAGACCGCTTTGAGACACACTAAGCGTAATCCACGGGGAGTTACCGGTGACTGCCGTTAGGTCGCTTGATGTTGACCCTGGCAAGAGTTTCCATTCAATCACTGAAGATCACAGATGTGAAACTTCTCATAAATGTTCTGGCAGATTGCTAAGATCTGCGTAGGACTCTAGAATATATCACTTGTGTTCTTATTGATGAACAACAAGCGATGTCATGTCATGTGTTCCTATGAGATCTTTTGATGAATCTCGTGGCTCTAGACTCAATTAGTGCATTTTGGTTTTCCTAAGCGGAGACTAGGGAGAGGGTCTCCTTCTTCAATACCAACGATCTCTAAGAGAAAGTCGATAGATTATGTAGGGTTCCCAGTGAGAATGAAACAAATCCTTTTAAGAAGAATTGAGTGGCTAGAAGGTTTAGTGCAGGCCACCGGGTCCATGACGTCTTTGTCTTCAATACCGTGTCATCTTAGTGACAACCAGAGTGCAGAATGAATTGAACCCTTTGCCGCCCTAAGGTTGAATTATGGAGGGCTATTTCTTTTCACCCTTTCTTTTACTTTTCTTTTTAATTCTTCAACCCCTTCTTTCTCCTTTCTCACATTACTCATTTTTTCAATCATTCCTAAGGACTTCTAATACTAACTATTTGTGATGTCCTTGGGTAGATCCTCCTACCGGAGATCATAGGACTGGATTTACCTATCCTTAATCACCTTATAACTCCATGACTGTCCCATGTTGCCATAAAACCATTTTTCTTAAAAATCTCACAGAGTGTTTATGATAGAAAACATGTTTGAGACACTCATGAAGTTTTATATTTTCGTAAACACTCCCCTTCACATGTGCGTATGAGTTTTAACAAAAATCTGCACATCGAGGGTAGAGTTTGCACTTTTGAATTGATCGGCTCATGATAGACAATTCCCCACGAGACACTTACGCTTGCATAGTTAGAGAGTTCCATTGTCGGTTTTAGGTGACAACTAGCTCTAATAACCACCTTGAAGTTGTAAACACTTCTTGAAAAGAAGGTTAGACCCATGTAAGTTCATGTCTATCACAAGTTTCTCGAAATGGTACATTTATTGACTTTGATTACTCGTCAATTCATTGGTTCCGTCTGAGTCGACCTCTTTTGAGATTCAAACAACGATCATTAAACTTTTTGATCACATTTTAATCACGCTTCTCCCCCTCAAAAATAGCATATCTATGATGTATTTGAAACAAAATGATTAAAAGATATGTTTTTCAAAAAGCATTTGGAGAGAAACTGATTTAGCATGAATTTTGGAACAATTTTTGTTTTATACTCCCCTTAACGAAAGCATATTTTTCATACATAAAATTTAGAATCAATTAAGGGTTTAGAGGGAGTTATCTTGGTACCAAATGTGAGAGATTTTGAAAAATTTCAATCAATGGTACTGCAAGATGAAGATTTTAAAAAATCTTTTGAAGATATTGAATAAGAATTATCTTCATTTGTTTTAGGATAAGTGCTCGATATTTATGAAAATCGATTTTATGCGTAGCACTTTACTTTCTTTAAAGATCGGGTTGCAAGTTGAAATACTTACAAGCCATTATGTTTTTAGGAATAGTGCTTGAAAAATATTTAAAACCTTTGATTTGGTTAAGCACTTTCCTTTCTTTGAAGCTGTTCGAACCGATGTGTCCGAAGCCATTAATTTGAAGTCCGGGTTTCGTACTGAAGTATACGAAAGCCATAGATTAAGAAATTTTGAGAAACGACATGTTTTGAAAAACATTATAAAGAACTCTCGCTCAAGCATCTGTACATACCCGTATCATTGTTGAATGACATTTCTAGAAACGTCATGGAATATCGATTATACGAAAGACATGTCGTGAGAAGAATATTTTTGGATTTTTGATTTTATATTGTTTTTGTATTTTTTTTAAAGTTTTATATTTTTATATTTTGCTTTTGTTGATTTTTCAAATTTTGTATTTTGTTTTTGTTGGTTTTATAAAAGAAATGGAAAATCAAAGATAGAAGATAGAGAAAATGAAGAAGAAGAGTTTACAGAATTGGAACCCTCGATGAGTCGGGTTCGAGATATTTGATTCACCTGCAGCCAAAGAAGAAGAGTTTTCACAAATAACAGTGTTAGAAGTACAAGATTCCTCTCTACAGGAGATCACTATCAACGGTTGTAGTGGTTTCTACTTCCTTATCCCGATGATTTTCACTATTATCTGTGTTGGTGCAAGTATCAAAAATCTTTCCAGTGGGAATCCATCTAAGACCAACTTGGTTGAAAACTTTGCCCGTGGGAATCCACCTTAGGTAAGATCTAGGAGTTGTTTTCTTATCGATTCACGGAAGACTCATTTTTGAAAAACTACGCCCTGAAAGATCCACCTATTAGTTTTCCTTTTGATGTTCATCTTGTCAACGGGTTTGTTTCGGTTTGGAGTCTTAGTAGATTGTGCCTTGGCACGAGAATTATCTTTCTTGAGATATTGTGAGACACATGCATCATGATTAGTTGAAAAGACACATTTTTAACATGTAGTACAGACAAATTCAATATTCTTGTTTAAAACAACATCTTTAACTTTGTCACTACAGTCTTTTGGACATTGATTCTTGTTCGAAAAAGACTTAGAATTCCTAGTGTTGTTTTCTAAGGGCATAACATTTTCTTTTGCGCAACTACTCTTAGATGCAAGCCAATCCCTAGTCTTTTGTAGAGTGTTCCTAGGTAATGGTTTACTACTACTAGCAGTGCCATGAAATCTTGTAGAATTCATCACCCTAGATGTTGCACCTAAAATTCCGTCTTTTCGAATCTGTGCCTTTTTCCTAGCTTCTTCTAGATATTGGTTTTGGACCATGTTGTTAGAACCAACAGATTCTTTAACAGGATTTTTGGTCACATTCCGTGTACTAATCCTAGAGATGCCAGGTGTTATTACTTTTGGTGTTTCAAAGAATCGCTTTTCCTTTTTCAAAACTTTTGACAATTTCTTTAATAGGCAGATTGGATTGACTGTTTTTGACAAATCATTTTTCTCATTGACCTTTGGAGCAAACTGAGAAATAGACATTTTTGTTTGAAAAGGTTTGGGAACATATGGTTTCTCCTCACCAATGGTTTTTCAAACTTAGTATCCACCTTTCCTTTTTGACATTCCAACTGAGTCCTCAAAAGATCATTTTTCGCTTTCATGTCATTGTAGGCACGCTCATACGACGGTTTGTCATATTTGCATTCCTAGTTTTTCGATCAAGTTGTTTAAAATATGACACATTTTCTTTTTCAAGTTTTTCAAGAGCTTTTTCATATTTTGAAACAATTTCGGAGGTCTCAGACTGGAGTCTTTCATGATCTTCAACAGAATATGTTTGTAAGATAATGGACATGATATCGGTAGTCATAACATCTTCGAAGAGAGAATCATTCAAATTTTCCAAAAGTTTGATGTGTTCAACACTTTCATTAGCTTGCTTTACCAGGGATTTATGGTCCTTGACAAAGTCAGTTGTTTCTTTCAAAAATGCTTGTTCAAAATGAATTACCCTTGAGTTGATGGCATTCAGCTGAGGGGCAATTTCAGTTTCAAAAAACTTTCTCTGTTCGATATCAAAACTAGAGAACCAGTTGTTAGGTGTAATAGTGGTTTTAGTTTTAACAGTCTCTTGAAGTCCCGCAATTCTAGTTTTCACATTTTCTAAAATACTTCTAGCATCACTTGTGTTAAAAGGATTGTTTGAAGACATTTGTTCAATGTTCGAAAGAGATTTTGAGACAACGACTGGTTTTGAAACAGGTGTAGAATCTTTGTTTGAAACACTTGGTGTGATGGAAAACTTTGACTTTTCTTTTTGATTAACAAAAGTAATTCCGTTAATTTTGTTCAATTTGTTATAATCAATTGGTTTGATTTCCAAATTCTTTTGTTTCATTTTTTATCTACTCTCCTCAGATAGTTCTAACGTTTCAAGAGAATCACGAACAATAATGGGTTCATTTAAAGCTTTTCCATTATTTAACACATTCTGATCTTTCTGAGCTTTCTTGCGGAAACAAGGAGGTGAGTTACCAAGAGCCATTTTTTGTGTTGTATGAAAATACGGATTTGTTTGATTAATCAGCATATTAGTTGATTTAGCTGAATGACCCGTTGTAACAAGCAAATTTTCCAATTTTTGATTTTTTCATCTTTATCAAGAATTTCATCAAGAAGAGAATCTTCACGCTTTGAAAAATCAAGCAATCAAGTGTTTCTTCTCTTTTCAAGATCGTAATAGGTTGTTTGTTGTTTAGAAAGTTGGTTTTGAAGATCAAAAATTTCCTTGTTTAAAGATTTTATTTTCAAGTTCAAATTAACATCAAGCGTGTTATACTTGATTTGCAATTCTTTTTCTCTTAAAACAGAATCTCGATAACCAATTTCTAATTCTGACTCTTTGTTTTTGTGAAATTCAAAAGCTTTTGCGTTCTCCTTGTAACTCTCAAGCTCTGCGGTCAATTTCACATTCACGGCCTTAACGTCGCGACTGACCTTTCTAACTTTCTCAATCTCAATACCACAATTATTGATTAATGTTTCAAAATAAGCACGTGTTTCCTCATCATTAGCACCATTCTGTTCACCTTGACCTCCATTAGGATCCATATATGGAGTTTCAGAGTTAACATTGCTATTAACTTGCTCCCCAACATATGTGTCATAATAAGGTTCGAGACACATGAATGTGGCTTCTCATGAGTAAACGAATTAGCAACATTACTATAATTTAGTACCTCATTGAGTGGATCTGTGTCGTAGACAGGAGGTGAGTCAAAAGTAGCACTTGATGTTGTGTCCTGGCGGTTGACTGTAAGACAGAGCTGCATTATCATTTGCTTTCTCTCGCCGTCCCGATACAGAGATTCGTATTCCTCGCAGTCAACTCTATTCCCAAGTTTTCTTTCTTTGCTAACAAAGCACCACTTGAGGTTCGAGGGAGCATACTGAACCGACGATGCCCGAGTCTTGGCTTTGAGGTTCTGGAGGTAGAATTCAACCGTCATAAAACGCTTATTCCCATTTTGATATCCCATATTCGATATCCCATATTCTCGATTCACAATGACTCCTCCGATGTCCATCAAACCGCCCTATATATTGCATCTGATTCCCCATTTGTATACCCGTAGCAAATCCATTCTGATTCCCAATAACATCAACCATTTGTCCTCCTTGACCCATATGCATACTTGGTTGAGCAAACTGCGGATTATACGATGAAATCCATTGGTTGTTGTTATTTGGTGTAGTTGGACTAATGTTTAGGTCATTGAAGAATGAATCCAGTGTTGTAAAATCGGCCTCATGGGGCCGATATGGGGCGCTAGGCGGTTGGCGGCGTCCAACGCCACGCATTTTTGCATATCGGCTAATTTGGCGCTTTGGTCAAAATCGGTCGAAATCGGTCAAAATTGAGCTTGGCGATCAAAATCGCCTTGGCGGCGGTTTGGTCAACGCCGGTCAACGACGGTCAACGGTGGTCAACGCCGGTCAACTTCGATCTCGGTTTTTTCAAATTCACGGAAATTAACTCCGATTTTATTGATTTTGTTCTAATTTAAGCTAGTTTTTATAATTAATCTTGCTAATATTCATTTCTTTAATAAATTCCTTTGTAATTTAGGGTCACCGCCATGGCGCCGCCTAGGCGCCGCTATGGCGGCTATGGCGCTTGGCGGGGGTCAACCGCCACGGTACCGCCGAGCGATTTTTACAACCTTGAATGAATCAAAGAAAGCAGTTTTGAGACGATCTGCCAGAGTTGCCATTGATGAAGGTATGATCTGATAAAGTTGATGTAGGATCGATTCAACGATAGAGGAGTTGAGGTTGATGAAGATTAAGCTCGGTTTGAAGTTTTTCTGAAAGTCGTACTCGTAACCTTGGTTCTTAGGCGAAAGAAAAAAAATTTCTCCCAAAATTTGAAATTCACTATAAAAATCAATTCTAAGGTCAGATGAAAATTTGAGTTATGACAATTTTGACGCCAAATTGACCAAAATTTGAATTTAGGCCCAAAATTTGAATTTTGACCAAAATTTTCACAGCTTAAACCAAAATTTGAATCTCAAGCATAGTAAAATTTGAATTTTTTTTTTAAACCTTTATGCGTAGAAAGAGCTTAGGCGTAGACCAAAGAAGTTACGAGTAGGATGTGGTTACGAGTAGGATGGCTTAGGCGTAGGATTCCTTAGGCGTAGGAAATGCTTATGCGTAAGTTTAAAGTTAGGCGTAGAAAAACTTATGCGTAAGATTTAGCTTATGCGTAAGACAAGGCTTAGGCGTAAGAAAAATACTTAAGCATAAAGTGTTCTACGCGTAAGTCTAAGCTTATGCGTAAGATTAGGGTTTTGCCCAAAAATCCTTTACACTATCATAGTGTAAAAGATATCCAAAAGTCGAAGTGTTCCACAAACTTATCCAAGTGAGGGAAGCACTGAGTAATCGTTATAGCTCGAAGAATCTGCACCAAAAGCTTATGCGTAGAAAGTTATGCGTAGACATAGGACGTTGACTTTTCTTACGCGTAGAACTAGGGTTTTGACCTAAGCGTAAAAAATTTCCAGTGATTCAAACGATTTCTCTTGCACAGATAGCCTTAAAAACACTCGAATAACACAAAGATGTTGACCTTTTTCACCCAAAGTGCTTAGAAAGCTTACGAGTAGAAATGACCAATGAACCAAAAACGAGTTCAAAAATGATTTAAAACACGTAAAGCTTCAAACTTTTTGGAAAAAACTGAAACTTTAGCACCAAATAAACCTTAAACCACAAGAATCTTGAATTTTTAAGTGCAAAAATTAAAGCTTTAAGCGTGGCTAATATGAATAACGTGAGCCTTTACGCGTAACCCTTCAAAACAAACACAAACACTCCTAAACCATTGTTAGGCGATTGATACCAATTGTAAAGCCCCTTTTTACGTATACCTTATCACTACGTTAAGCAAACCCAACACAAACACGTATAACAAACAGATGTATGTTATGCGTAGAAGAAAGATTAAGAGAAGAACTTGGTGACTTGATGTATATGGATCGTGTATGTTTAGAGAGATAAAGGAAAGAAGATGAAAACAATATTCATATGAAACACACACACACACACTCAGCACCCCTCAAATGAGACTTTGAGGGTTTATATAGTACAAGTAGAAGATGCCCTAATGGGCTTGGCATGGGCTCGTTTGGATTGATTGACATGGATTGATATAAGGCTAGCTTAACTAAACTAATACCTATTTAGCTTAGTCCAATCCACGAGCCCGTTGACTATTCTATCACGATATCTAACACACGTTACAAAGTTCCTAAACGTGAATGACCATCACTTCTAATATAAACTATTAAGGCTAACAAGATTAAAAAGATGTACGTTGTTGATGGCATTAGAAATACACATTGGGAAATTTTTGGCCAGTATGACCAATTACAGATGTAAACAAAGGAACAAATCTAATCAGCCAATTCATAAGTTTATGGTTCAAATTGTCACCTCTACGACAGTGTATATAGAGCAGGGTTCTGATTTGATTTTTCTAAATAAGTTAAATGTGGTTTGTCCTTACAGTTCCACCACCGACACGAAGCCCCTGTCTACTTGTCATAAAGGTGATGTTTCTCCATTTAGCAACATAGTGGACCTACAATATGATTGTAACAACTCAGGTCTACCGAGAACTTGAGACAGTTTTAGGGAGTGTTCGATGATAAGAGAGAGTATTTGGATGTGCATTTGGATGTGCAAAGTCGAGATATAAATGTATATTGGGATGTTTATCTTGAAATAATATTCTTTATGAATGTTAATGTGGGAACTGGCCGAAAAGGCATTACTGTGAAAAAAAAATAAAAAGAAAAAAAGGAGGCGTTTTTCTAGAATTGTAAGTAGAGGTCCCTCAAATTAGGAAATTAGCTTAGTTTACTCATAGATAATCAGTTCTCTTGCGGCTTGTAACTGATGATTTAACTTATCAGATAATGATATGTGACATCTGTTTCTCCAGATAATAAAATCAAATTATTTTGAAAATGCTAATTCCCCATTAATCATTTAACACAACAAACAGATTATATAGTAGCATGCAGGATCTAACATTTTCTAATCATCCAAGAAGAGCTAAAATACAAATAAGCCACAAACCGTACTGCAACCCGAGATCCCTTCACAGCTTCAGCTCCTGTACCGACCTTCAAATCATAGTACCTGGACACAATTACCCTCAAAATATTAGGTATATTGATATGAATCAAATTCGAGTTAGTAGGAATTAACATGTCACATTGAATGCTTCATATTGACACCCCTACAGGAGTAACTTGAAAACTATAAATGGTTAATGGTTTAGTAAGTTACTAACTTGAGCCCATTGGGAAGGGTTGTGTATTCACTCTCAGGCACTTTTGCTCCCTTAAGCTGCAATTAAGAAAGTTGAAGTACCAAATATTAGGTAACTAAACATGCATAGCAGATGGCAGATGCTAAGCTTCGACCCATTTACTTGTCAAATTGGGGTAAAAAATAATATTGGTAGAAAGAAAATGGGTCAAATTGGTCGAATGTTTCAAACCAGTAGAAAGTTGCAAAGAAATGTACCTTTTATTGGACAATACCTCATTGATCATCTCATTAAAAAAAGTATAATGAAATAGAATGATTTTTATGATCATATTTAGTACGCTAATATATTGTTTGTTACGCTAACTATTTGTATAAATATCGTATTTGGACAAAAATGTGCTCCCCACCCGGGTTTTTTCAGCACATACCAAAATTACCCATTGACCAGTAAGACCATTACGCAGCTTGATCCGCCCATTATTCCACCTCTAATATAATATAAATAAATATATATAATAGGGAACTCACAGCTCTTCTACTTGTACTGGCAGCATCAGCCGTACCGGATACACAAAAACCAGCAGCTGCATATTGAAAAAAAAAAAAAAAAAAAATTACTTTCCAAGCATTACCGCACCAGCAATATAATTACCGCGTCCATTATATAGGACATATAATATTTTTTCACGTCTTTACTATAAGAGAAATTATGTATCAAGGGTTTTACTGTAATACTTTTGTAACGCGGCAACCTATTCTAGCGAAATTCTGACTATCAGTTTTCTTTAGCAATCTATTACAGTTTTCATACCATAAATACTGCAGCAAAATTTAGTCTGTGTAGTCCTATAAAAATTCCAAAAGATGGCTCACTTTCGATAATTTTTGTTATCACATGATGTTTGATAAACTTAGCATACTAATGTTGACTTTCGACTCCAGGCACATCAATTCTGAAAATCCAAATGCTCACATTATTCCATTCCGAAACTAGAATTTATGTTACCGCTAGTCAATTAACCTAACATATATGCAACCTTTGACTTCCAACTTCCAAACAGATCAAATTTGAACTCCATATGCTATAACATCTTTCATATAATTTTAGGTATGAGCGAAACTCCACCAGAGGCACATTTGGCGATCAGGTGAACCCGGACTCCATAGACCACCCCGCAAGACTCACTAGCCCTCCCCGAATATGGATTAATTGGAAGGGCATGTGGGCCCAAGGAGTTTGCAGCTAACGATATTCGAACTTGAGACCTCTTACTGGGACTTCCAATCCCTTACAGGTAGTCCACTAAGCTGCCCACTGACGGACCCGGGACTAAAAGTCCTGATGTGCATTTCATACAAATTGGAATATTTGAGACAAGGTGCATTTCAGAAAAATGAAAAAATGGATATACTTGACATATTTTACACTGTGCAAGAAAAATTCATGTAGTTGACATATTTTACACCCCTCGGTCCGCCCCTGAGCTGCCCCGTTGGGGTTTGCATTTCATTTTGTATACTAAACTACTTCATACATTTGTAACTGCTAATGAGTTTTAGTATCATTCAATATTTAGACACTAAATGCATGTCTTAAAGAGAAAAACAGCAACAAGAAAATACCTGCAGCAAGCAAACAGTTAAAAAATGCTCTCCTCCCCTCCATCTGAAACACTGGTGCATCTTTACTTACAGAAGCTTCTGACAAAGATGATGATGAGCATTTACATGTGAATGCAGCTTTGTTACTATAAGGCAATCCCTTTTCTGCAAATTTAAATTCCATAAAATTATACTTAAGATAAATACAATATAGTCTAAAAATGGAAATATATTAAATATTTGTAGATATAAATAATTACTTGAAGTGGTAATGGAGGGAAGGAAAGATGGGGTATGAGGGTATAGTGAGAGTTCCATTGCAAGTGAAAATTGTGAACCAGTGATCAAGAAAATGAATTTTTTGTGTACAGCTAATATGGTTATGTAGGAGAGAGATTAGGATAATATTGTGAATATCATCCACATTTTTTTTGTTGGATTTCAAAACTAAAAAGAAAAGCACTTTCAAAAGGAAAAAAAGGAGTAAATAACAATGTTTTGAAAGCCGGGTTGACCCGGCCGGGTTAACCGGTCGGACCGGTTTCGGGCAAAAAAGAAAACCCGGGTTAACACCCGCCGAGTTTTGAGTGGACCGGTCAACCGGCTCAAACCCGGTACCGGGTTTGTTTTTTTTCAGATTTTTTAAATAAAAACTGGGTTGCCCCGGGTTAACCCGGCGGTAGAACCGTTTGACCCGGTTATTTTTTATTTTTAAATGAATAACCGGGTTGACCCGGCGGTCGAACCGGTCACCCGGTGACTGGTGACTCGACCGGGTCGATTATAAACCCGGTTTTCAAAACATTGGTAAATAACATGTTTGGCCCTTTTGTATATAGGGCCGAGCATAATAGATTGCGGATTGAATTGGATCGGAGATATTTTAGTCTGATACTTTGTCTACCATTTTTTTCATATTTGGTTATCGGTTCAGTACGACGCAGTCTATTCAAATGCACGACCCGCCAATATGTTTTATTATGCTCGACCAAACCTAACATATTCTGGTTTGTTCCTTAGTCCACCATTTCCTAAAAGAGCCACTTAGTGTATCTATCAAATTTGTGTCGTTCGTTTTTTAAGTTTCCAAGTTACGTGAGGTAAATAATTAAAATACCGTGATTTATACTTAAAGCAAAAATCATTTTATTTAAAACATACAAAACTAAAAAAAGCAGAGATACCAAAATACCCTCACCCATAAAAGACAGTACAACCCGTTATTTATTTAAATAATCAATTATAATTTATTTTACAAAACTTCTCGGACTCTCCATTACTCTACCACTTTTCACCTTCTTTTGCATCACCACTTTTTATATCGGTACGAGAAGAAACAATTGATCAATTTATAAGCTTGAAGTAGTGGGCTACTAATATCCCACCATGGTTTTTAGTTGAACCCGTAAAGATACCGATAGTCCATTACTTTCGGCATCGGGGACGTTATGATACATGTATGTGTTGATTTATGAATTGCAAAAATCGTCCTTGTAGTTTGTAATTGCAAAATGAGACCTTCTTCAAAAGGTGAAGATCGGTGGGATCACCCTGGTCCCATGCATCCTAAGGATGCCAACCGGACCCTCCCCCAAGGACCCGGCCCCAGGCAATGAGCACATGTCCCAGTGCTGTCAAGGATCTTATCGTGATGTGGCTTTGAGACCTTACTTTTGAAGTGAAAGCGTGATTTGTGATAAACTTTTAGTGTGAATATAGTCCATGTCAAAATAAAATGACTAAAATGCCCTTCGTTTACATACCCAATACAAAGGGTATTAGTCACTTCAGTTTGAGCTAATGACTGTATCCACACCAAAAGTTTCTCACAAAGGCTACGCATGTACTTTTAAAAAGATAAAGATTGAATCTGCAATTTGAACGAATCACAAAAACGATTTTTTCAATTTACTATTTAATTCTAATTATAGATTATATTGAGATATTATATTATTAACCTAAATTGAAGTCACTCATACCTAAACTTTTTACAAATAGAAGATTATGGTATAATGTTAAATAAAGTTTAGGGTACGTTTCATATTTTATTTTATTTTATTTATATTTTATTATTATTATTATTATTATTATTATTATTATTATTATGAATTAAGTGGCTTATAGATAAGGTTCTTAATTAGTCTCTTAAAAGGAAGAGCGAGGCTTGAGTGGGTCATCTAAATAAGAAGAATTAGTAGTTTTGGCCCACACCATTCCCAATAAGTGGAAGTAAGAAAAAAAAACACACTTTTAGTTTATTACTAGAAGGGTATCGCACGATGCAGCGGCAGATATCCGGTGACTATTTTTGTAGCGAGCAAATATTTTTTTATTTTAAACATTTCTTATCTTGTATGTCCCAAATATTTATAATGTAGTAGATATATGTTTTTCGAAAATATAACGTCTACATTACTAATTGTCTTAAATTTTTAATACTTCCTTTTGTATGAAGTCTCAAATACTTTATAATGTAGTATAGAAAAGCCTTAATCACTATATCAGTTAAAAGCTCAAACAAGGATCTCCAAACGTCACGCATCCAACTAACCCCGAGACTTTTGAGATACTTAGTACACGCACCCGTGAAATCTATCTTCAATCTCAAATAAGTAATAACAAATTATCGGGGTAGTCACATTGTCGATTAAATTCCGAGTCTAGCCATGTAAAACAATTAACCCCGTAAAAATTCCAATAATTAGCCGAAAATATAACATAATCACCTTAATTTGTATAACACAACAATTTTCAAATAATCCCTTTATGTAAACCAAAAATTTAAATATGAAACATATAATTCCAGATTTTGGCTAGACCACATCTTGGGCCCAAACAATGAAGCGAAATACACAACCCATGAAAATTAACTCAACTAACCCTAAATATTATCTATTTAGAGCACTTGATATATCGCACTTCATAACCCTAGTCACATTACCCTAATAACACGCCACCTAATTTTACTCCCTCACAACCATACCACAACCATCATTCTTGTAGCCACGTCTCCTTTACCCTTATCCCTCTATCTGTAAAACAAACTCATAGAAACCTGCATAAACTTTCTTCCTTAGACCACACAAAAGAATGTAACTAAAAAAAACATTCATCCCTTTTAATTTTCTGCCCAAAACCGAACAATAAACACAAATTCTGTATGCTTTTTATCAATAAACGAACCATATAAATACCCGTTCTGCTTTCGTTATGTCTTTTTTCGCTTTAAGATCTCAAGAAAGAACAAAACATAATTGTTTTTGCTCTTTCTTTAAATTTTTTGGATATATAATAAAGAAGCAATGCTTTTTATAGATCGATGATGGTTTTTTGTATGGATCTAAAAAACCATTTGTCCATAAGTTTGAGTTCTTTGTTTGTTCTTTTAAATTTTTTAGTCTTGTATGAGTTGGGGAGAGATGTTGACTGTGTTGGAGGATAGGAAATAGGATTAGATTGAAGTTGTTGTTTGATATGGTTGTGTAAATAATTAATGGCAGTGATTTTTGTATTTGGGTCTTGGGTTGATTGTTCTTGGTCTTTCTGTTTATGTATGGTATGTAAATCGGTTTACTGATGGGATGGGAATGGTTTTATTGTTTGGTTTCCCGTGTAGAATAGTAAGGACCAGATGAGATTGATATAGATCAAGAAGCTCGAGTAACACTTAAACAAGAACCATACTTCACTATTGTGAGGCAGTATTTGCCCAAGTGTGTGAAAAAATTGTGTGATGTTGTGTGTTGCTCTCTTTTTATAGAGAGGCTTGTGAGGTTTAGAGATAAACCCTTCGAGAGTGATCAACGGCCACCAGGGTGCCAAGTGTTGATCATCAGAGAGAAGACAAGGAGGAAATATGTCATTCTTCCTTTAGCTCGTAGTGGTGTTTGTCATGTGTCCCCATTGTGTTATGTCAGATGGTACATCTTAACCGCTAGTGACAGTTGGGGAGCAGTAGCTTTGTCCTTACGCAGTCAGGCCTGAGAGGTCTTTCCAGGCTCTACATGGCCTGGGAATTAAGCCAGGCCTTTATTAAGTGTTGGTTGGGCCTTGGTGATGGGTTTGATCGAGCGCAGTTATTAATGAGCTTGGGCCATTAATATTGATACACACTTAACATGAAGTAGCTAGTGACAGTTGGGGAGCAGTAGCTTTGTCCTTACGCAGTCAGGCCTGAGAGGTCTTTCCAGGCTCTACATGGCCTGGGAATTAAGCCAGGCCTTTATTAAGTGTTGGTTGGGCCTTGGTGATGGGTTTGATCCGAGCGTGTTATTAATGAGCTTGGGCAAAATGATGGAATGAAGCACATTTGGACGAAAAGGAGCAAAAACATGAAGAAAATGGCAAAGTCAAGATCGAACACACTTAAGGTTGATTAGCAGAACCTGACGGCGTCTCAAATGGGCGATGTCGTCCCTCTATGAAGACTTGATCAGAATGTGCCCACGACGGCTTAGTGGAATTTCTAGTCCTAAATCCTGACGGCATCACGCCTAAAATATGGAGGGTGTCACTCACACTTTCCACTCCAGACGACCCAGATCTAGAACTCAAACGACGTCGCAACTGAAGACCGATGGCGTCGCAACTCTCAAGTGCGCCGTCCCATCGATGACTTGGCCCAGACGAAACCCTAATGACGGTGACCTGACGGCGTCGCAAGAAAAAGGCGACGCTGTCGCGATTATAAATCTATATATATAATTCGATTTTTCTGTATTTTAAGATGTAGAATTTTGGAGAACAAACCCTAACTCAGTTGTAGTCCGACTTGGACAGTATTCTAGGGTCCCATACCTTATTTTACACATCAAGATAAGTTTGTTAACTCAGTGTAGTATGGGGTAAGCCTAGGGATTGATATCGTTCTCTAGGGGAATAGGAATGCTAGAAAGAAATTTATGACGAGAAGGTGGGGTTGAGGATGATTCTTTTTATATTTTTATGTTTTAGAAAGCTAAGGTAAAATCTCGGGGCAATTGGCTGGGGTTTGTACTTCTACCGATTACTCTACTTTAACTAATTATCTAATTTAACTAATTACTACGGATAGCTATGTTTAACTGAGGTGTGCTCGTATGATGATTAAAGATGCGTTCACTTAGATACTATTACTCCCTAGTTATCTTCTATTGGTTCGTTGAGTTGTCACGTCATTTATGTTAACGCGTTGTATTCCTATTAGTCATAGGGTGTGTGAATCCCCTAGTTCTATGAGGTTATCTCTCGTATATGATTCACGGAATGGCAAGTCTAAGCTATTTCATCAGTTCACCCTATCATCATCAAGCATACTCACGCAATAAATACAACGAAAGCCTAGATGCATTACTATGCCTATATCAATTAAGACAAGAAACAATCTAACAACAATCAATAACTAGGTTTCATAGACCTAAGCAAACACACAAGTAATTTAGCTAGACAAGATAGACAAGCAAGCATACACTCAATCATTTGAACATGGGGTAGACATAATGATAAATTGGATTAACAAACTTATCTTGATGCGTAAAATAGGGTATGGGACCCTAGAATACTGTCCAAGTCGGACTACAGCTCAGTTAGGGTTTGTTCTCCAAAATTCTACCTCTTAAAATATAGAAAAATCGAATTATATATATAGATTTATAATCGCGACGGCGTCACCCTTTTGCTTGGGACGCCGTCAGGTCACCGTCATTAGGGTTTCGTCTGGGCCAAGTCATCGATGGGACGACGTCACTTGAGAGTTGTGACGCCATCGGTCTTCAGTTGCGACGTCATTTGGTTCTAGATCTGGGTCGTCTGGAGTGGAAAGTGTGAGTGACGCCCTCCATATTTTAGGGGTGACGCAGTCAGGCTTTAGGACTAGAAATTCCACTGAGCCATCGTGGGCACATTTTGATCAAGTCTTCATAGAAGGACGGCATCGCCCTCTGGATGGGACGCTGTCAGGTTCTGTTGATCAGCCTTGAGTGTCTTCGATCTTGACTTTTCCATTTTCTTCATGTTTTTGCTCCTTTTCGTCCAAATGTGCTTCATTCCATCATTTTGCTTCCAAAAGAACTAAAAAGTGAAAAGGAACGAAATTAAGCAGTAACGGATATAAAATGTGTCGAAATAGGGCTTAAATGACCCCCTAAAAGCATACGTTTTAAATCCTTATCACCTTCCATCTTAACAATCACTTGCAAAACTCCAACGGGATCAACATACTACCAGGGACTAGCGACATTAGACAAGGATGGAAGAAGAGAAAATGTCCCCATATCCAACCCCCATACATGGGTAAAGGATTCCAGACCACAAATGTCTTCGCCATCAAAATGAATACTCTTCATTTCACACCACGAAAACTGAAGGAAGACAAAATTCTAAATAATACAATGAAAAGCCTATGAAAAAACCTTCTTGGAAGAATTTTTTATGGTTTGGGAATGATGTGTAAATGGGAGGAAAAGGCTCTAAGTATTTCAAGTTGTAACATCCCAAACTTCCTAGCGCTATTTAGAGGCAAAGAAACGAATCAGCGAGTGACACTTGGCAAACGCCCAGTAGGTTATAACACATTTAATGAAGCACGTGGTAAAAACCATTCAAGACACGAGTATCGCTAACGTCTACACATACGTCAGGTATAGTCGAGGGGACACGTTATACACATTGCTCAAGAAATGTCAGGGTTACGCCATCTACAGCCTCAAAGGCAATAAAGACACGTCAAATGCCAAAGATAATGAATAAATACAAAGTACGACATTCCTACACTTCCCCATGAAAACATTAAGTATACACATTTCCCAATTCAGCTTACAACCCTGATTGAGGAAAAAAGCCTACATCTAGTCATATCACAAAAGACAAATGCACCATCATTTGTGATGAAGCTCAGGGCGAACCCGTAACACTAGCGAACCTGGAGACTCAAGTACATAAAGTCCAACATCACATCATAAGTGCATGATCTGATACTAGACTGGGGGAACTTGATAGCGTATCAATATTAATGGCCCAAGCTCATTAATAACACGCTCGGATCAAACCCATCACCAAGGCCCAACCAACACTTAATAAAGGCCTGGCTTAATTCCCAGGCCATGTAGAGCCTGGAAAGACCTCTCAGGCCTGACTGCGTAAGGACAAAGCTACTGCTCCCCAACTGTCACTAGCGGTTAAGATGTACCATCTGACATAACACAATGGGGACACATGACAAACACCACTACGAGCTAAAGGAAGAATGACATATTTCCTCCTTGTCTTCTCTCTGATGATCAACACTTGGCACCCTGGTGGCCGTTGATCACTCTCGAAGGGTTTATCTCTAAACCTCACAAGCCTCTCTATAAAAAGAGAGCAACACACAACATCACACAATTTTTTCACACACTTGGGCAAATACTGCCTCACAATAGTGAAGTATGGTTCTTGTTTAAGTGTTACTCGAGCTTCTTGATCTATATCAATCTCATCGGGTCCTTACCATTCTACACGGGAAACCAAACAATAAAACCATTCCCATCCCATCTGTAAACCGATTTACATACCATACATAAACAGAAAGACCAAGAATAATCAACCCAAGACCCAAATACAAAAATCACTGCCATTAATTATTTACACAACCATATCAAACAACAACTTCAATCTAATCCTATTTCCTATCCTCCAACACATTCAACATCTCTCCCCAACTCATACAAGACTAAAAAATTTAAAAGAACAAACAAAGAACTCAAACTTATGAACAAATGGTTTTTTAGATCCATACCAAAAACCATCATCGATCTATAAAAAGCATTGCTTCTTTATTATATATCCGAAAAATTTAAAGAAAGAGCAAAAACAATTATGTTTTGTTCTTTCTTGAGATCTTAAAGCCGAAAAGAAGACATACGAAAGCTGTAACGGGTATTTATATGGTTCGTTTATTGATAAAAAGCATACAGAATTTGTGTTTATTGTTCGGTTTTGGGCAGAAAATTAAAAGGGATGAATGTTTTTTTTAGTTACATTCTTTTGTGTAGTCTAAGGAAGAAATTTTATGCAGGTTTACTGAGTTTGTTTTACAGATAGAGGGATAAGGGTAAAGGAGACGTGGCTACAAGAATGATGGTTGTGGTATGGTTGTGAGGGAGTAAAATTAGGTGGCGTGTTATTAGGGTAATGTGACTAGGGTTATGAAGTGCGATATATCAAGTGCTCTAAATAGATAATATTTAGGGTTAGTTGAGTTAATTTTCATGGTTTGTGTATTTCGCTTCATTGTTTGGGCCCAAGATGTGGTCTAGCCAAAATATGGAATTATATGTTGCATATTTAAATTTTTGGTTTACATAAAGGGATTATTTGAAAATTATTGTGTTATACAAATTAAGGTGATTATGTTATATTTTCGGCTAATTATTGGAATTTTTACGGGGTTAATTGTTTTACATGGCTAGACTCGGAATTTAATCGACAATGTGACTACCCCGATAATTTGTTATTACTTATTTGAGATTGAAGTTAGATTTCACGGGTGCGTGTACTAAGTATCTCAAAAGTCTCGGGGTTAGTTGGATGTGTGACTTTTGGAGATCCTTGTTTGAGCTTTTAACTGATATAGTGATTAAGGCTTTTCTATACTACATCATAAAGTATTTGAGACTTCATACAAAAGGAAGTATTAAAAATTTAAGACAATTAGTAATGTAGACGTTATATTTTCGAAAAACATATATCTACTACATTATAAATATTTGGGACATACAAGATAAGAAATGTTTAAAATAAAAAAATATTTGCTCGCCACAAAAATAGTCACCGGATATTTGCCGCTGCATCGTGCGATACCCTTCTAGTAATAAACTAAAGGTGTGTTTCTTTTTTCTCTTACTTCCACTTATTGGGAATGGTGTGGGCCAAAACTACTAATTCTTCTTATTTAGATGACCCACTCAAGCCTCGCTCTTCCTTTTAAGAGACTAATTAAGAACCTTATCTAGAAGCCACTTAATTCATAATAATAATAATAATAATAATTAAAATAATAATAATAATAATAATAATAATAATAATAATAAAATAAAATATGAAACGTACCCTAAACTTTATTTAACATTATACCATAATCTTCTATTTGTAAAAAGTTTAGGTATGAGTGACTTCAATTTAGGTTAATAATATAATATCTCAATATAATCTATAATTAGAATTAAATAGTAAATTGAAAAAATCGTTTTTGTGATTCGTTCAAATTGCAGATTCAATCTTTATCTTTTTAAAAGTACATGCGTAGCCTTTGTGAGAAACTTTTGGTGTGGATATAGTCATTAGCTCAAACTGAAGTGACTAATACCCTTTGTATTGGGTATGTAAACGAAGGGCATTTTAGTCATTTTATTTTGACATGGACTATATTCACACTAAAAGTTTATCACAAAGACTGCGCTTGCACTTTCAAAAAGTAAGGTCTCAAAGCCCACCTCCTGATAAGTACAGTCACTTTTGGACGGTGCTCATTGCTGGGGTGTCATGGTGGGGAGGGTCGTTGGCATCCTTAGGATGCATGGGACCAGGGTGATCCCACCGATCTTCACCTTTTGAAGGTCTCATTTTGCAATTACAAACTACAAGGACGATTTTTGCAATTTATAAATCAACACATACATGTATCATAACGTCCCCAATGCCGAAAGTAATGGACTATCGGTATCTTTCACGGTTCAACTAAAACCATGGTGGGATATTAGTAGCCCACTACTTCAAGCTTATAAATTGATCAATTGTTTCTTCTCGTACCGATATAAAAAGTGGTGATGCAAAAGAAGGTGAAAAGTGGTAGAGTAATGGAGAGTCCGAGAAGTTTTGTAAAATAAATTATAATTGATTATTTAAATAAATAACGGGTTGTACTGTCTTTTATGGGTGAGGGTATTTTGGTATCTCTATTTTTCGTTTTGTATGTTTTTAAATAAAATGATTTTTGCTTTAAGTATAAATCACGGTATTTTAATTATTTACCTCACGTAACTTGGAAACTTAAAAAACGAACGACACAAATTTGATAGATACACTAAGTGGCTCTTTTAGGAAATGGTGGACTAAGGAACAAACCAGAATATGTTAGGTTTGGTCGAGCATAATAAAACATATTGGCAGGTCGTGCATTTGAATAGACTGCGTCGTACTGAACCGATAACCAAATATGAAAAAAATGGTAGACAAAGTATCGGACTAAAATATCGGACAAAGTACTAGAAGGGTATCGCACGATGCAGCGGCAGTTATCTAGTTACTTGCATGGTTGCTAAGTCGAGTCAAATAATCCCTTTATGTAAACCAAAAATTTAAATATGCAACATATAATTCCAGATTTTGGCTAGACCACATCTTGGGCCCAAACAATGAAGCGAAATACACAACCCATGAAAATTAACTCAACTAACCCTAAATATTATCTATTTAGAGCACTTGATATATCGCACTTTATAACCCTAGTCACATTACCCTAATAACACGCCACCTAATTTTACTCCCTCACAACCATACCACAACCATCATTCTTGCAGCCACGTCTTCTTTACCCTTATCCCTCTATCTGTAAAACAAACTCAGTAAACCTGCATAAACTTTCTTCCTTAGACCACACAAAAGAATGTAACTAAAAAAAACATTCATCCCTTTTAATTTTCTGCCCAAAACCGAACAATAAACACAAATTCTGTATGCTTTTTATCAATAAACGAACCATATAAATACCCGTTACAGCTTTCGTATGTCTTCTTTTCGGCTTTAAGATCTCAAGAAAGAACAAAACATAATTGTTTTTGCTCTTTCTTTAAATTTTTTGGATATATAATAAAGAAGCAATGCTTTTTATAGATCGATGATGGTTTTTGGTATGGATCTAAAAAACCATTTGTCCATAAGTTTGAGTTCTTTGTTTGTTCTTTTAAATTTTTTAGTCTTGTATGAGTTGGGGAGAGATGTTGACTGTGTTGGAGGATAGGAAATAGGATTAGATTGAAGTTGTTGTTTGATATGGTTGTGTAAATAATTAATGGCAGTGATTTTTGTATTTGGGTCTTGGGTTGATTGTTCTTGGTCTTTCTGTTTACGTATGGTAGTTAAATCGGTTTAGAGATGGGGTGAGAATGGTTTTGTTGTTTAGTTTCTCGTGTTGAATAGTAGTAAGGACCGATGAGATTGATATAGATCAGGAAGCTCGGGTAACACTTAAACAAGAACCATACTTCACTATTGTGAAAGTATTTTCCCAAATGTCTGAAAAATTGTGTGATGTTGTGTGTTGCTCTCTTTTTATAGAGAGGCTTGTGAGGTTTAGAGATAAACCCTTCGAGAGTGATCAACGGCCACCAGGGTGCCAAGTGTTGATCATCAGAGAGAAGACAAGGAGGAAATATGTCATTCTTCCTTTAGCTCGTAGTGGTGTTTGTCATGTGTCCCCATTGTGTTATGTCAGATGGTACATCTTAACCGCTAGTGACAGTTGGGGAGCAGTAGCTTTGTCCTTACGCAGTCAGGCCTGAGAGGTCTTTCCAGGCTCTACATGGCCTGGGAATTAAGCCAGGCCTTTATTAAGTGTTGGTTGGGCCTTGGTGATGGGTTTGATCCGAGCGTGTTATTAATGAGCTTGGGCCATTAATATTGATACACACTTAACATGAAGTAGCTAGTGACAGTTGGGGAGCAGTAGCTTTGTCCTTACGCAGTCAGGCCTGAGAGGTCTTTCCAGGCTCTACATGGCCTGGGAATTAAGCCAGGCCTTTATTAAGTGTTGGTTGGGCCTTGGTGATGGGTTTGATCCGAGCGTGTTATTAATGAGCTTGGGCAAAATGATGGAATGAAGCACATTTGGACGAAAAGGAGCAAAAACATGAAGAAAATGGCAAAGTCAAGATCGAACACACTTAAGGTTGATTAGCAGAACCTGACGGCGTCTCAAAAGGGCGATGCCGTCCCTCTATGAAGACTTGATCAGAATGTGCCCACGACGGCTTAGTGGAATTTCTAGTCCTAAATCCTGACGGCATCACGCCTAAAATATGGAGGGTGTCACTCACACTTTCCACTCCAGACGACCCAGATCTAGAACTCAAACGACGTCGCAACTGAAGACCGATGGCGTCGCAACTCTCAAGTGCGCCGCCCCAGCGATGACTTGGCCCAGACGAAACCCTAATGACGGTGACCTGACGGCGTCGCAAGAAAAAGGCGACGCTGTCGCGATTATAAATCTATATATATAATTCGATTTTTCTGTATTTTAAGATGTAGAATTTTGGAGAACAAACCCTAACTCAGTTGTAGTCCGACTTGGACAGTATTCTAGGGTCCCATACCTTATTTTACACATCAAGATAAGTTTGTTAACTCAGTGTAGTATGGGGTAAGCCTAGGGATTGATATCGTTCTCTAGGGGAATAGGAATGCTAGAAAGAAATTTATGACGAGAAGGTGGGGTTGAGGATGATTCTTTTTTATATTTTTTATGTTTTTTAGAAAGCTAAGGTAAAATCTCGGGGCAATTGGCTGGGGTTTGTACTTCTACCGATTACTCTACTTTAACTAATTATCTAATTTAACTAATTACTACGGATAGCTATGTTTAACTGAGGTGTGCTCATATGATGATTAAAGATGCGTTCACTTAGATACTATTACTCCCTAGTTATCTTTTATTGGTTCGTTGAGTTGTCACGTCATTTATCTTAACTCGTTGTATTCCTATTAGTCGTAGGGTGTGTGAATCCCCTAGTTCTATGAGGTTATCTCTCGTATATGATTCACGGAATGGCAAGTCTAAGCTATTTCATCAGTTCACCCTATCATCATCAAGCATACTCACGCAATAAATACAACGAAAGCCTAGATGCATTACTATGCCTATATCAATTAAGACAAGAAACAATCTAACAACAATCAATAACTAGGTTTCATAGACCTAAGCAAACACACAAGTAATTTAGCTAGACAAGATAGACAAGCAAGCATACACTCAATCATTTGAACATGGGGTAGACATAATGATAAATTGGATTAACAAACTTATCTTGATGCGTAAAATAGGGTATGGGACCCTAGAATACTGTCCAAGTCGGACTACAGCTCAGTTAGGGTTTGTTCTCCAAAATTCTACCTCTTAAAATATAGAAAAAATCAATTATATATATAGATTTATAATCGTGACGGCGTCGTACCCCCTTTTTGCTTGGGACGCCGTCGTCACCGTCGTAAATCATTAGGGTTTCGTCTGGGCCAAGTCATCGATGGGACGACGTCACTTGAGAGTTGTGACGCCATCGGTCTTCAGTTGCGACGTCATTTGGTTCTAGATCTGGGTCGTCTGGAGTGGAAAGTGTGAGTGACGCCCTCCATATTTTAGGGGTGACGCAGTCAGGCTTTAGGACTAGAAATTCCACTGAGCCATCGTGGGCACATTTTGATCAAGTCTTCATAGAAGGACGGCATCGCCCTCTGGATGGGACGCTGTCAGGTTCTGTTGATCAGCCTTGAGTGTCTTCGATCTTGACTTTTCCATTTTCTTCATGTTTTTGCTCCTTTTCGTCCAAATGTGCTTCATTCCATCATTTTGCTTCCAAAAGAACTAAAAAGTGAAAAGGAACGAAATTAAGCAGTAACGGATATAAAATGTGTCGAAATAGGGCTTAAATGACCCCCTAAAAGCATACGTTTTAAATCCTTATCACCTTCCATCTTAACAATCACTTGCAAAACTCCAACGGGATCAACATACTACCAGGGACTAGCAACATTAGACAAGGATGGAAGAAGAGAAAATGTCCCCATATCCAACCCCCATACATGGGTAAAGGATTCCAGACCACAAATGTCTTCGCCATCAAAATGAATACTCTTCATTTCACACCACGAAAACTGAAGGAAGACAAAATTCTAAATAATACAATGAAAAGCCTATGAAAAAACCTTCTTGGAAGAATTTTTTATGGTTTGGGAATGATGTGTAAAATGGGAGGAAAAGGCTCTAAGTATTTCAAGTTGTAACATCCCAAACTTCCTAGCCTTATTTAGAGGCAAAGAAACGAATCAGCGAGTGACACTTGGCAAACGCCCAGTAGGTTATAACACATTTAATGAAGCACGTGGTAAAAACCATTCAAGACACGAGTATCGCTAACGTCTACACATACGTCAGGTATAGTCGAGGGGACACGTTATACACATTGCTCAAGAAATGTCAGGGTTACGCCATCTACAGCCTCAAAGGCAATAAAGACACGTCAAATGCCAAAGATAATGAATAAATACAAAGTACGACATTCCTACACTTCCCCATGAAAACATTAAGTATACACATTTCCCAATTCAGCTTACAACCCTGATTGAGGAAAAAAGCCTACATCTAGTCATATCACAAAAGACAAATGTGACCATCAGCCTGGCAATGAAGCTCCTGGGGCGAACCCTGGTAACACGGGCGCAGACCAGGGAGACTCAAGTACATAAAGTCCAACATCACATCATAAGTGCATGATCTGATACTAGACTGGGGGAACTTGATAGCGTATCAATATTAATGGCCCAAGCTCATTAATAACACGCTCGGATCAAACCCATCACCAAGGCCCAACCAACACTTAATAAAGGCCTGGCTTAATTCCCAGGCCATGTAGAGCCTGGAAAGACCTCTCAGGCCTGACTGCGTAAGGACAAAGCTACTGCTCCCCAACTGTCACTAGCGGTTAAGATGTACCATTTGACATAACACAATAGGGACACATGACAAACACCACTACGAGCTAAAGGAAGAATGACATATTTCCTCCTTGTCTTCTCTCTGATGATCAACACTTGGCACCCTGGTGGCCGTTGATCACTCTCGAAGGGTTTATCTCTAAACCTCACAAGCCTCTCTATAAAAAGAGAGCAACACACAACATCACACAATTTTTTCACACACTTGGGCAAATACTGCCTCACAATAGTGAAGTATGGTTCTTGTTTAAGTGTTACTCGAGCTTCTTGATCTATATCAATCTCATCTGGTCCTTACTATTCTACACGGGAAACCAAACAATAAAACCATTCCCATCCCATCTGTAAACCGATTTACATACCATACATAAACAGAAAGACCAAGAATAATCAACCCAAGACCCAAATACAAAAATCACTGCCATTAATTATTTACACAACCATATCAAACAACAACTTCAATCTAATCCTATTTCCTATCCTCCAACACATTCAACATCTCTCCCCAACTCATACAAGACTAAAAAATTTAAAAGAACAAACAAAGAACTCAAACTTATGAACAAATGGTTTTTTAGATCCATACCAAAAACCATCATCGATCTATAAAAAGCATTGCTTCTTTATTATATATTCGAAAAATTTAAAGAAAGAGCAAAAACAATTATGTTTTGTTCTTTCTTGAGATCTTAAAGCCGAAAAGAAGACATACGAAAGCTGTAACGGGTATTTATATGGTTCGTTTATTGATAAAAAGCATACAGAATTTGTGTTTATTGTTCGGTTTTGGGCAGAAAATTAAAAGGGATGAATGTTTTTTTTAGTTACATTCTTTTGTGTAGTCTAAGGAAGAAATTTTATGCAGGTTTACTGAGTTTGTTTTACAGATAGAGGGATAAGGGTAAAGGAGACGTGGCTACAAGAATGATGGTTGTGGTATGGTTGTGAGGGAGTAAAATTAGGTGGCGTGTTATTAGGGTAATGTGACTAGGGTTATGAAGTGCGATATATCAAGTGCTCTAAATAGATAATATTTAGGGTTAGTTGAGTTAATTTTCATGGTTTGTGTATTTCGCTTCATTGTTTGGGCCCAAGATGTGGTCTAGCCAAAATATGGAATTATATGTTGCATATTTAAATTTTTGGTTTACATAAAGGGATTATTTGAAAATTATTGTGTTATACAAATTAAGGTGATTATGTTATATTTTCGGCTAATTATTGGAATTTTTACGGGGTTAATTGTTTTACATGGCTAGACTCGGAAATTTAATCGACAATGTGACTACCCCGATAATTTGTTATTACTTATTTGAGATTGAAGTTAGATTTCACGGGTGCGTGTACTAAGTATCTCAAAAGTCTCGGGGTTAGTTGGATGTGTGACTTTTGGAGATCCTTGTTTGAGCTTTTAACTGATATAGTGATTAAGGCTTTTCTATACTACATTATAAAGCATTTGAGACTTCATACAAAAGGAAGTATTAAAAATTTAAGACAATTAGTAATGTAGATGTTATATTTTCGAAAAACATATATCTACTACATTATAAATATTTGGGACATACAAGATAAGAAATGTTTAAAATAAAAAAATATTTGTTCGCCTCAAAAATAGTCACCGGATACATGCCGCTGCATCGTGCGATACCCTTCTAGTAATAAACTAAAGGTGTGTTTCTTTTTTCTCTTACTTCCACTTATTGGGAATGGTGTGGGCCAAAACTATTAATTCTTCTTATTTAGATGACCCACTCAAGCCTCGCTCTTCCTTTTAAGAGACTAATTAAGAACCTTATCTAGAAGCCACTTAATTCATAAAAATAATAATAATAATAATAATAATAATAATAATAATAATAATAATAATAATAATAATAATAATAAAATATAAATAAAATAAAATATGAAACGTACCCTAAACTTTATTTAACATTATACCATAATCTTCTATTTGTAAAAAGTTTAGGTATGAGTGACTTCAATTTAGGTTAATAATATAATATCTCAATATAATCTATAATTAGAATTAAATAGTAAATTGAAAAATCGCTTTTGTGATTCGTTCAAATTGCAGATTCAATCTTTATCTTTTTAAAAGTATGCAGAGTTTTGTGAGAAACTTTTGGTGTGGATATAGTCATTAGCTCAAACTGAAGTGACTAATACCCTTTGTATTGGGTATGTAAACGAAGGGCATTTTAGTCATTTTATTTTGACATGGACTATATTCACACTAAAAGTTTATCACAAAGACTGCGCTTGCACTTTCAAAAAGTAAGGTCTCAAAGCCCACCTCCTGATAAGTACAGTCACTGGGACAGGTGCTCATTGCCTGGGACCGGGTCATTGGGGGAGGGTCCGGTTGGCATCCTTAGGATGCATGGGACCAGGGTGATCCCACCGATCTTCACCTTTTGAAGAAGGTCTCATTTTGCAATTACAAACTACAAGGACGATTTTTGCAATTCATAAATCAACACATACATGTATCATAACGTCCCCGATGCCGAAAGTAATGGACTATCGGTATCTTTACGGGTTCAACTAAAAACCATGGTGGGATACTAGTAGCCCACTACTTCAAGCTTATAAATTGATCAATTGTTTCTTCTCGTACCGATATAAAAAGTGGTGATGCAAAAGAAGGTGAAAAGTGGTAGAGTAATGGAGAGTCCGAGAAGTTTTGTAAAATAAATTATAATTGATTATTTAAATAAATAACGGGTTGTACTGTCTTTTATGGGTGAGGGTATTTTGGTATCTCTATTTTTCGTTTTGTATGTTTTTAAATAAAATGTTTTTTGCTTTAAGTATAAAATCAGGGTATTTTAATTATTTACCTCACGTAACTTGGAAACTTAAAAAACGAACGACACAAATTTGATAGATACACTAAGTGGCTCTTTTAGGAAATGGTGGTCTAAGGAACAAACCGGAATATGTTAGGTTTGGTCGAGCATAATAAAACATATTGGCAGGTCGTGCATTTGAATAGACTGCGTCGTACTGAACCGATAACCAAATATGAAAAAAATGGTAGACAAAGTATCGGACTAAAATATCGGACAAAGTACTAGAAGGGTATCGCACGATGCAGCGGCAGTTATCTAGTTACTTGCATGGTTGCTAAGTCGAGTCATATCTTTTGTACACAGTTTTGAGACGATTGGGACTCATGGGTAAAAGTAATATTTTAAGGAGTAACGGGAAAGAATGATAAATTCAAATTCCTTTTGCTATGTAATTAAATTCTCCAAGTGTTTTGATCTTTTCAAATCGGGTCAACTAGTGTTAGATAAATAAAAACTCAAGTGTAGGGATGCTCCTATAAATCTCTTATATTTTGATGTTATCATAGAGGATGGTAGAGTAAAAAGGTATAAAAAAAAACAAAAAAAAACTAGAACCCTTGTAAAGACCTCTTAGATTGTTGTTCCTAGGTACTTACGCTAAAGCGGTGGAGGTTTGATCTAGTCTCAAGCTTATGGTAATCTATGTACTATGCCATGTAATGAGTGTTTATCTTCCATTTCCATTCACATTATATTTCATATAAACCCGAGAGATGAGAGAATCCAAACACCACTTGTGAGGTGCCAGTGTATAATTTTCGTGCTTGTTATGATTATTGTAGCGCTTTTACTTGTTATGAACTATTTTAAACCAATGCTTCATGGCCCCTAACTTATAAATTGATAGGTCAAAAGCACATTTGCTTGAGGACAAGCAAATACCAAGTGTAGGGATATTTGATAAGGATTTAAAACGTACGCTTTTAGGGGGTCATTTAAGCCCTATTTCAACACATTTTATATCCGTTACTGCTTAATTTCGTTCCTTTTCACTTTTTAGGTCTTTTGGAAGCAAAATGCTGGAATGAAGCACATTTGGATGAAAAGGAGCAAAAATATGAAGAAAATGGCAAAGTCAAGATCGAACACACTTAAGGTTGATTAGCAGAACCTGACGGCGTCTCAAAAGGGCGATGCCGTCCCTCTATGAAGACTTGATCAGATGTGCCCCACGACGGCTTAGTGGAATTTCTAGTCCTAAATCCTGACGGCGTCACGCCTAAAATATGGAGGGTGTCACTCACACTTTCCACTCCAGACGACCCAGATCTAGAACTCAAACGACGTCGCAACTGAAGACCGATGGCGTCACAACTCTCAAGTGACGCCGTCCCATCGATGACTTGGCCCAGACGAAACCCTAATGACGGTGACCTGACGGCGTCGCAAGAAAAAGGCGACGCCGTCGAGATTATAAATCTATATATATAATTCGATTTTTCTGTATTTTAAGATGTAGAATTTTGGAGAACAAACCCTAACTCAGTTGTAGTCCGACTTGGACAGTATTCTAGGGTCCCATAACTTATTTTACACATCAAGATAAGTTTGTTAATCCAATTTATCATTATGTCTACCCCATGTTCAATTGATTGTGTGTATGCTTGCTTGATTCGCAGTGTCGAAACACGTCAAGCTTAACTCACACAAGCTAGCCACTTGTGAATGACTAACCGTAAGAAGCTTAAAACGGCTCAGACACTGACCAATAATAAGAAGTGTAGTATGTGGGTAACTCAAACGTGTCAGGTTTGAGCACCGAGATCGTTCAACGAGGTTGAATGGAATTTTCCAACTCACGTCTCAATAATCGGGATTCGAATAATATAAGGGGCATAAGAGGATATTATCTAAACTACGGGATAAGGAAAGCATAAGGAACTAAAATCTATGGGAAATCCTAAGAATAAAAGCAAACTACTCGATTCTACACTAAAACGTAAAACTAATTAAACGTAAACGCGAATAAAAAGCAAGAACGACTAATCTAAATCCTAAAAAAAACCTAAAATTACTTTTATGCTAAAAATGATATTAGAAAACTATTTATGAATTAAAACTATTTTTTAGGAATTTTCTTGATTTTATTCTAATTAAAAACTAATTATTAACTTTAAAAATAAAACTAAATATCTAAAAATTATGAAAAAGAGAGGGAAAAATATGGAATTACTTTTTAAAAATCTAAAATATCATAAAAGACTTTTCAAAACTATTTTTATATTTTTCAGATTAATTTCCTAATTTCTATGAATTTAATACTATTTAAATCTAATTTAAATAGTGAAAAATACTAAATAAAAGGAGAAAAATAAGGAAAAATATTTTTTATGCTTTTTATATTTATCTTAAACTATTAAAATTGAAAAATTAATTTTTGGAACTTTTTCTCAATTATTTGCAATAAAAGGTATTTAAAAAGGCTTAAAAAACTATTTGTATTTAAGAAAAATACCAAACAGTGTCTAAAAATTATGAAACTTGCAGGGAAATTCTAAAATGACATTCTAGTTCTAGGAAAAATATCAAATGTGAAGCTTATGTGGAAGAAATCAGAGCTGTAGTGAAAATGGAGAGCAAATAAGCACTTGGGAATAAGCTAATAAGCACAAGAATGAACCAAACTACTACAGAAGATATATAACACTAATACTACTCTACAGCAGCTAATTTCATCTACTCCTAACACCTAAATAAGCATTTGCCAATGATTGAGCTAATTGACTACTAAAGCAAATAAGCAAATCTGTCTCACTGTTTAAGCAGATGAAACTGCTTATCCAATAAGCAACAGGGAAAGCTAAAAATGTGGTCCTCTAGTCCACCTGGCAAAGATCATTAGTACCAATTTTCAGCAAATAAGGACTAGAATTGAAGACAATAGAGATCAAACAAAAACAAGCTAAACGGAAAGTGCGATAAGCATGATAAAGTGAACTGGGACCTATGTTTAAGCTACTGTAACTGCTAATTCAATAAGCTAATGCTAAAACTAAAAATGTGGACTTGAAGACCACCTAGTAGACTAAACCTAAACCAAAAATCAGACCCTAATCACTTGAAATGAACATTGTGCAGCATCTGCATTTTCTGCATAAAACTTACTCATGACCTGATTTTGACTTTTTAAGAACAGTTATGAGATTGACTTATTTGAGATTCAAAAGCAATTGTGTGACTGATTAAGCTAAAAGTGGATGTGATATGAACCAAATAAGCTATCCTAACAAATTCTACACCTAAATGCTAAATAAGCTCAACTGATTTCAACAGTAGAGAAGACAAGGGCAGAATTAAGCTAAAGTTGACTATGAGCTCAAATGCAGCAAAGCAAAGACAGAAATGAAAGCATATAACAATATCAAACAGCAAGCAACTGATTTAATCCACTATTTAAACCTCTAGCAACAGTTTATCAAGCAATCCAAACACTACTTTAGGAAAACTAAATTTGCACTAAAACTTAAATCCTCACTGAATCTGAATCTAACTGACCTCATAAGCATAACATCATAACCAGAAAACAGATTTAAACAAGAAATTGACCCAAATCAATTTGTCTCTCAAATTTAACCCGAGTTTGACTTTTGTTGACTTTCTTCAAAAACTAGAATTAAGAACAAGTAAGAGCAGACTTCAACTCACATAAGCTTGGATGAGCTTATGTGAGCTTAAAGTTGAGATAGAAAAGCTTTTGTATTAATGGAAACCAAATATAAAAACTGGATTGAAAGAAAATTAAATTGAAAGTGTAAATTGCATTAAGTAAAACTGAAATTACAATTCAAAGCAGAGATTACAAACTAGTTAACTATTAAAATTGACAGGAAATTAAATGGCAACATTTTTCTAAAGACATGAAAAAATGGACAAGATGCAAAGTGAGCCAAGAGGTCGTTTAAATAGCTGAGCAGGTCTTTGGAAGGTTCTGGGACTTCTAATCTGAGCCTTTGATTCATCATTGCATCATCAAATCTATTCTTGGCCCTTGGATCACCCTTGTGATGTGTTTCATCCAATGAGATGCTTTAGTTTGTACACGTTGGCATTCCAATGCTGACACACCTCTGACACGTTGTCAGAGGTCTTCTAGAAGCTCTTGGGATAGATTCTAAGTACTAAGTTGGGTGTTTGGGAGGTGGGTAAATGGTGTGTTTGGCTATGGGGAAGAAGAGCAGGGGAGGTAAAGGGCGCGTTTGGTTTATTAATTATAAATCAAAAGTTTTGACTGGGTAAAAGGTGCATTGACCGGGTAAAGGAATACGGGTATAGTAGGATGATCGGGTTGGTTATGGGTATATGGGTTAGTGGTAGTAAAAGTGGCCGGGTTTTGTGGTTAATGGATTATTGGATTTATATGGATTGGATATTGGATAAATGGGTTTGTATAAAAGGATTAGTAGTGTGATTATTAAGTGAACCAAGGACCAAACATGTAAATTGTGAAAGTATAAGGGTGAAAATGGATAAATGGGAAAGTGAAAGGTTTATTGTGAAAACTTCCAAATCAAGCCCCAAACTTCGTAATTTGATCCTTTGAGCATCAAAATCCCTGAAATAGCATCCCCGGCATCGGCTTTTGCACTTTTCTTTCTCTCGTGCTCGGTTTTTGGCAGATTTGGCTTCTTTTTGTGTGTTTTAACATATCCGTACCTGCACAAGCACAAACTCAAGAAAACCACAAATATTAGCAATAAACGGCTTTTTCTTGGTTGTTTTGGGTCTATTTTGATAAAGAAAAGGTATGTGTTTTAGCACATACTTGCTTGTCTATCATCTCTAGCTAAATTACTTGTGTGTTTGCTTAGGTCTATGAAACCTAGTTATTGATTGTTGTTAGGTTGTTTCTTGTCTTAATTGATATAGTCTTAGTAGTGCACCTAGGCTTTCGTTGTATTTATTGCGTGAGTATGCTTGATGATAGGGTGAACTGATGAAATAGCTTAGACTTGCCGATTCCGTGAATCATATACGAGAGATAACCTCATAGAACTAGGGGACTCACACACCCTACGACTAATAGGAATACAATGCGTTAAGATAAAGGACGTGACAACTCAACCAACCAATAAAAGATAACTAGGGAGTAATAGTATCTAAGTAAACACATCTTTAATCATCATATGAGCACACCTCAATTAAACATAGCTATCCGTAGTAATTAGTTAAATTAGATAATTAGTTAAAGTAGAGTAATCGGTAGAAGTACCACCCCCTAACCAATTTCCCCGAGATTTTACCTTAGCTTTCTAAAAAACATAAAAAAGAATCATCCTCAACCCTACCTTCTCGTCTTAAATTTATTTCTAGCATTCCTATTCCCCTAGAGAACGATATCAATCCCCGAGGCTTACCCCATACTACACTACAACGATTAGGTTCACTGCCTAGAGGGTTGAAAAGCTTGCATGTAGAAAAGGAGGTTTTCTCAACCCCGAACCCACGCATCAGAAGGCGTGGAGGGTCTTACGTCAGAATTTCCATCATGCCTTAAGTCCTATCACGGTGATTTGGTCATCATGATAAGAAAATTAAATGTTACACCATATATTAGATGTGGGAGTTCTTGTCTTTGCGGGATACTTAAATGTGACACCGCATTTTATCCTATGGCTTATACTAGCCCTTGATGTCTTGAAGTGTGGGTTGCTGGTCATTTACGTAATCTCCCTTGGGTTGGGGACCAGGGTTGCCCTTGGAGGAACAGCCACTGCTGTCGTCAACCAACCTTCGTTGGGGATGTCCAATTTTGGGCCTTCCCCTGGTCCTAAGCGTAGATGTCCCTGTTGGACATCCTACTCTTCATCTCACTAAGTTTTTGCTAATTTTGCATGGTTTACTTCGGAGATTTTTTTATGGAATGTTGATTTATTTGCATTTTCTGTTCTCGCAGGTAGTTCTTGGTCACTACTAGGAGCTGCAAATAAGGTGATACGGCCGCTATGAGCCCTCAAAGCATCCTGCGAGTATAAATGCTTGAAGGGTCGCAGTCAGATTATGAATATTGGATAAGGCTTAGGTCCCGTGATGAGTGTCTATCAGAGATCACCCTTGTGGATTGTGCCTCATCTCGGTTTTTCCCTGAGTCTTATCCAAGCTCAGCTTGTGTCGTGCTCGCCTGAGCCTCTTGTCCGTGTAGGTTGGAGCCTACACATGCTAGGTCACTATTAGCTACGTCCGAAAGTCCCTCAAACGAGTGTTTGTAATCTGTGATGTATCAGGATTACTTTGTAGAATGTACCAGGCATTTATAGTCCTGATTTTAGTTATAATTGTAATAGAGTGGTTTACCCTGATTTTGTAATGACATTAACATTTTATCAATTTATTATTGTGTATTTACAAGGCTCGTATAGGTCTGGGTTTTTAGTTAGGATATCTTAGTGAAATTGGCTTGTCTAGCCAACTTACTGTATGTATGTGACCAGGCTCGTGTAGGCCTGGGTTTTTAGTTTGGATGTTGTAACCCTGAACTCTTAATGAAATTAGCTTTCAATCCAATTTATTATTTGTTTTGTTATTCTTATGTTTAGTGATCCTTTAAACATGAAGAATATCTGTCGTCGAAAGTTGACACGATAACAAGTACTTGTGTTTTGCCGTACAAATTATAACTAATCCTATTGACTAGCTACCTTCCAGCAACTGGCCCATGGCAAGTTGTAGGTATGTGTGTACCTTGGAATAGGCTTGCGCGATGAAGTCGTATCCAAGGCGCCGTCAGTTGTACTCCCTACTTTTTGACCCGTAGGCACCTTTTGTTCATGAGCATGGTCATAAAGGCTAATTTACATTTGAGTAACTTTTTGCTTGTATGAATAGTCAGTTAAATGTAACACTTTGTAAGAAAAGTGTTGGATTTGTCTTGCATATTTATAAAAATAGTACAAATGAGTTATCCTGGCTGTTAGAAGCCTTGATGAAAAGATAAAAAATCCACCTAAGTGTAGCATGCCAATCAGGCTGTATGCATGCCATTAGGGGTGTGACCCCCTTAGGTGGTGCTTAGAAGGTAAGGCTTGTTTTTTCTGCGCATCAATCCATCGTTAGATGTAGCATTATTTGATATTGGATGTGTGCCATGCTAGGGGGATGTCATCCCCTTCAGGTGTTGTTAACAAGTAGGAACCATTTTCATCTGCCTAACAAATGGTGTATGACCCTTCCCAATTGAGAGCGAGCTTTCCATGACCTGCGGCTTTGTTGACCTCGTTTCTACACATTACATTATTGCCAGGATTGAAAGACTTTGGGCGGACGCGTTTGTTGTAATACTTTGCTATTTTGTTTTTGTTGTGTGTTAGGCGGATGGTGGCTAGGTAACGCTTTTCCTCTGCTAGCGCTAGGTCTAACCTGAGGGAAAATTCGTTTTCATCCTCGTTTACCATAGCAACTCTTCCGCGATACACACCAATGGCCGCCATGCCATAGACCAGGCTGGAGGGTGTTTCATCTGTGCTTTCCTTTGGTATGGTTCTTTGTGACCACAATACGCTTGAGAGCTCGTCCACCCAAAAACTCTTGTATTCCTTCATCCTTTTCTTGATGCCTTTCACAATCTCTTTGTTGGTTACCTCTGCCTGACCATTAGCCTGAGAATGGTTAGATAGATATTATGATGGCACTTGGTGAAGTAATATAGGCGGCTACAATCATGTGTTTGACATTTCCAGGGGCTGCCAGGAATGGTCTGCATATGTCGATGCCCCATTGATAGAATGACTAGGGTGCAGTAATAGGGATGAGGTTATGCTTTGACACGTGCTGAACATTGGCGTAAGCATGACATTCTTGACATGTTTTTAGCTCGGCCTCCTCATCTTGATTTATTGTTGGCCAGTAGTACCCCATCCTGATTGCTTTTGCTGCTACAATGCATGACCTGGGTACATGCCACACATTCCATTGTGTATGTATTGAATGATTTTTCATGCCTTTGTTGGTCTGACACATCTTGCCATTGGACCTCTGAATTCTTTGCTATATAAAGTGCCATCCCTGATGGAATACATGATGGCCTTGCACTTGATTCTTAGTGCATCCACTTTGTTAGGTGGAAAAATACCTTGAGATTGCTAACTGAAGATGGGAGTCATCTATGTGTCCTCTGTCTCGACCTGGGATACCACCGCAGGCTGGAGGATGGATTTATTGTTGATGACTTCTACTAGGACAACCTTTCCGAAATGTTCGAAAGTAAGGGCGGCCAGTTTTCTTAGAGCATCTGCTCGTTGGTTCTGTCCCCTGGGGATTTGAGTGATGAAGAAGGATGTAAAGTATCGCAAGATCTGGTTGACCAGTTCCAGGTATAGCTTCATCGGCTCCTCTCTTGCGGTGTATTCACCACTTACTTGTGAGGTTACTAAAAATGAATCTGTGGATACCTTTATTCTTTTGACTTCCATTGTTGTGGCTATTCGCAAGCCTGCTATTAGTGCTTCGTATTCTGACTTGTTGTTCGAGGCTTTGAAATTAAACTTTAGGGCATATGTAAAGTTGTGCTCTGATGGGCTTGTAAGCACTAACCCTGCCCATGAAGCTTGTTTATATGACGCTTTGTGAGTGTATAAAGTCCAGGTTTTGTCATCGTGGCCCGTGGGTGTTGGATGTGTTTTTTACTTCTACCTGGTATTGTTGGAGGCGGTGTATCCACTTAAGCTAGAAAGTCTACCATGATCTGCCCTTTGATTGAGTTCCTGGATCCAAAGGTGATTTCATGTTCACTTAGCTCGATCGCCCATTTTGACATTATGTCTGTGTACTCGTGGTTCGATAGAATCTGTTTCAAGGGTTTGTCTTTTAGGACGTGTATCAGATGTGCTAAAAAATACCTTTTGAATCGCCTGGATGATAGTAGTAGGGCGAACACCAATTTTTCTAATCAAGGGTAGTTGACTTGTGCGTCTTGCAGAATTTTACTGAAGAAGTAGATTGGCTTTTGGACCTTGTCTCGTTCTGCTAAGAGTACTGAGCCGATTGCCTCCTGGGATGCTGCCAGGTACATGGTGAGAGTTTTGCCTGGTATTGGAGCCATTAGGGTGGGTAGTTCGTTTAGGAACACCTTGAGGTATTGAAATGCTACTTCAACCTCTTCCGTCCACTTGTATACCTTTTTCTTGTTACATTCAATTAGTACTTTGAAGAATGGCAAATGCTTTTTTGATGCTCGTGAGAGAAACCGGCTGAAAGCTGCGAGTTTTACATTTAAGCTTTGTAGCTCTCTCAGGTTCTTGGGAGGAGCCATGTCTATAACTTCTTGAATTTTTTTGGTGTTAGCCCTGATTTCCGTGGCGTCGATTATGTGACCCAAAAACTGACCCTCTTCTAATCCGAATGTGAATTTGGCTGGATTTAGCTTCATGTTGATGCGTCAGAGATTTTGGAAGGTGTGGAAAACTAGAAGGGCGGTTGAATTGTTTTACCGATTAAAATTCGTTTTAAAGTATTAAGATGGACTTATGTCAATCTATTTGGTTTGTGTGTTGGATATTGATAGATAAGCATATAAGTAAGTAATGCAAAAGATAAAGAGTAAAGGAACACAAAACCACGACACAAGTATTTATAGTGGTTCGGCTACAAGGACACATTCCTTGCTCTACTCCACTCCCCGAGTACCCCACTCGAGAGTTTCTAAGCACTACACAACACAAGCTCCTTAATGTGGCGGAGAAGCCTTCACAACGTCGCCTCTTTCTTTATCCGCACAAGGCTAGACACCGAGTTCTTCCACGAGGTAGAACCAACCCTATCACAACATTGCCTACACTTTATCCGGTACAAGGCTAGATACCGAGTTCCATTACAAAGGAGGAACTACTACCCAACACTACACCACAACACAACTACTCAAAGGATACATACTCCTTGTTACAACACTAGAAAGGATATCAACATCCTCTAACCCAAACTAAACAACTTGTACATTGATGAACCATATCGAATGTACACCATCGGCACCGTTCACTAATGCCTTCAACACGACACTTCTATGGAGGGAGGAAAGAACTATCAACAAGATGCACTTCAGTGGTCTTGATGATGACGAAGCTTAGCAACTCATGACCTTGAGCTTGCACGTCTTCAATAGGTGGTGATCTCACCTTTAAGAGGAACCTAGAGAATCACACAAAGATAAAAATACATAGAATGATCCTTTGGATCTGTGGTTAGTGAGGTTAGAATACTGAGAGAAAGTATATCTAAGAATGGTAGTGAGCAAGAGAAAAATGGCTCACTATTTATAGACAAAATGTGTCTACTGTCCCACGGTTCCGATGGATCCTTCACCAGAGGGATCCGGCTAGTGCAAATCCTGGGATCCGGCTAGTTCAAATCCTGGGATCCAGCTACTGGGTCAGTTTAATCCAGATTTTGGGTTACAAATCGGATTATGAGTTATAGGTTATGGACCATGGGTCATGGATAATGAATCATGAATACCCAACAAGATGCAATGTCTTAGTCATTTGGTTATGGATCTTGGGTCATGGGTCATGGATCATGGATAATATCCAACATGACTTCATGCATGATGCCATGTAATGGGTCATAGGTTATGGATCATGCTCCATGGGTATGGGTTATGGACTTTGGTTCTTACCCAAAAAGATTCATTGTACCTAGTCAATGGATCATGGGTCATGGGTTATGGACTTTGGTTTTTACCCATTACAATATATACAAAGTACATATACATTTCTATAAAATGTAAACACTATTAATTGTTATACACATACATTTCTATAAGATGTAAACAATATTACGTGTTAGTATTTTATAAAAATGTCTTTGGTTTTATATAATTTATTTACTAAACATGTTTTGATGGTTTTAATATGTTTAGTAAAAGTGTGTTAGTAAACTATTAGCTCAAAGCTTTTACGTATTTTATTTATTTCATTAACATGATTTTACTTTTGTTATCGACAAACCATTAGAAGATCGTAAAATATAAATAAACGTTTGTTATGGTTTATTTGTATTAACAGAAGGTTTCGATAATGTCGTGCAATACGACATCTTCTGTCTTGCTTTTGATAACCATGTCATCAACGTATGCCTTGAGGTTGACGCCTATATGAGATTTGAATTCTCGATCTACCAATGCTTGTTAGGTGGCACCTGCGTTTGAAAGGCATTTTGGTGTAGCAGTAGAGACCCTGATTGGTGTAAAATGGTGTTTTGTCTTTGTCAGACTCCTTCATTAGAATCTGGTGGTATCCTTTGTATGCATCAAGTAAGCACTTGGATTTTAAATCATCTAAAGATTCTACGTTCCAATCGATTGGAGGCAAATGGTAATTATCTTTTGGACACGCCTTATTTAAGCTTGTGAAGTCTATACGCATGCGCCATGTGCCGTTGACTTTCTTGACCATGACTGGGTTTGAGATCCGGGTTTGATATTTGACTGGTCGTAATATGCTTGCATGGATTAGGTCCACGTCCTGGGAATCCATAGCCTGAGATCGCTCTAGAGAAATATTGTGTCTCTTCTGTCTGATAGGTGGTGCGTATTGGTTTAAACCCAAGTTGTGTTCTGCCAGTTCCCTAGGAATACCTGTGATGTCGGAAGGTTGTCAAGTGAATACATCTAAGCTATTCGCTAGTAGTTGTACTAACTGGTTATGAACCTGGGGTGAGAGGTCGACTCTGATTATGATTGGTTGGTCTAGGTAATCAGGATGTATGACAACTTTTACCTGCTTGGGATTGTCTCCCGGAATGGGTGCCCATGCGATCTCTCTGATGTTGCTTTCTTCTACCGTGGCTGCCAGACTCACGTCTTTACCCGGGTAGTCATTTTTTACCGTAGCGATTCCTCCTTGTGTTGGGAATTCTACTAATGACCTAATGGTGGAAAATTCCATGCTGAGCTTTTGCAACGATGTCCTTCCGAGTATGACATTATACTTGAATATGGATTTGACCATGTGAAATTGTAATAGGATTGTTCTCGACAGTGGGTATGTTCCTATTATGAGCTCTAAAGTAACTACTCTTTCAGGGTATGATCTTTCCCTTTAGAAACTGATTGGTGGTGTGGTTGGGAGTCTAAGGCTTGACCTAATGTATTTTGGGAGCTTGTTGAAATAATGCTCGTACATTATGTCTATTGAACTTCCTACGTCCATGTATATTTCGCTCACCCATGTGAGGCTATCATTGTTGTTATGATCACTGGATCGGATGATGGTATGAACGCATCCCAAGAAATACTTCTCGGCAGGGTACGTTGCCAGGTCTCCATGACCTCACTGCTTCTTTTCGTATTTGAGTGCCATGACTGAATCATGTTGACACTCTCTATTTGTCCCCTGAGGGATTTTGGTTCCTTGTGGGCACTGTTTTCTACTCTAGGCTGCGTTCCAGGGTGGTTAGTTATGGGTGAACCGACTAAATGCCCTAGGTGCAAGGTGGTTGCATGTTATGGGCTGGGAGTGGGCTAGGAGGGGATGTCAGGTTGTCCTGCTGCATGTTATACCTAGGTTGGTTCCTAGGTCATGGTTTGGTCTGATTACTATGTGTGAAATAATATGGATAAGGATAAGTGAGTTGGAATGTGTTTACATGAGTTTTTCCCGCTAAGTGCGTGTTGATGCATGGTTCGGGGTCGAAAGACTTCTTTTTCTACGAGCAAGCTTTACAACCTACTAGGCAGTGTACCTAATCGTTGCAGTGTAGTATGGGCCCATGGGGTTGATCGTTCTCTAGGGGAATAGAGATGCTAGTAGAGATGTATGACGAGAAGGTAAGGTTGAGGGTGATATTCTTTTTAGCTTTTTTATATTTTATAGAAAACAAGTAAAAATCTCGCGGTTTAGGAGTGGAGGTTTGGTAATTCTACCAATTATACTACTTAATAATTTAAACTAAAAACTGATTATACTAATGAAAAGAAGAAAAGGCTATGGATTGATTGAGTGTGTTCTTATGATAATTAAAAGCGTGTTTACTTAGATTTTCTTACTCCCTAGTTATCTCTCATTGGTCGGTTGAATTATCACATCCTCATTCTAATTGGTGCATTCTATTCCATGTTAATCATAAGGGGGTGTCTAATTCTCTAGTTCTATGAAATGTAACTCTCCTCTAGACTATCTGAAATCGCCAAGTATCGTAGTATCTCCCCCAAATACTCTATTATCCTAAAGCTATAACTCACACAATAAACACGACGATGGCTCAAGTGCATTCTCAAGCTTTTTACTATTTAGGACGTTCAAGCTCGCAACAATTAAAGAAGAAACCATTTTTCCTTACTCTAGCATCTACCAATTAAAATAAGAGATAACCTAACAATAATTAACAACTAGGTTTCATATATCTAAGCAAACACAAGATTAATTTAGCTACGCATGATAGATAAGAATGAACACAAATAAACAATTGAACATATGATAAACATGGTCATAGATTGGATTAACAAACTTATCTTTAAGTGTAAAGAAAGGTCTGGAACCCTAAAATACTGCCCAAGTCGGACTATCAATGAACTAGGGTTTGCTCTCCAAAATATTACACATAAAATACAGAAAATTCGAAGTCTATATATAGATATACACTTGTGACGGCTTCGCCTTTTGATGGTGACGCCGTTTGGTCGCCATCATTAGGGTTTCGTTATGGACAAGTCATCGTTGGGACGACGTCAGTTGAGGGATTGTGACGTCGTCTGGCTTCATTAAGGACGTCGTCTTGGAATGAGTCTTGGTGGTCTGGTGTAAAATAAAGGGCGACGCCCTTCTGGAATAAGGCGTGACGCCGTCATGTTGTAAAACCAAAATATGACCTGAGTTGTCGCTTGAGATTTTTTAGAAATCCTTGTGAGCGACGGCGTCGCCCTCTGAGTTGGGACGCCGTCAGGTGCAGAAATCTGCCTTGAAATCTTGACTTTGTCTTTTTCTTCATGTTTTCGCTCTTTTTCGTCCAAAAGTGCTTGATTCCAGCAATTTGGTTCCAAAAGACCTAAAATGTGAAAAGGAACGATTTTAAGTAATAACGGATATAAAATGTATCGATTTAGGGATTAAATGACCCCCTAAAATTAAACCCTTATCACGTGTATTGTGACCTGGGTTGTATTTTTGGCAGACCCTCTTCCTGACATCTTTCAGCATCCCTCACTATCCCTTGAACTCCATGTGTTTGTGATTTTTGAGCTTGTGTGAGTGACTTGAGAGAGTGGTATCTCCCGTAGAACCATGTTGACTTCTTTGAGAAGGATGATGCGCGCAAGATTGTAAGGTCCTCTGCTGCAAGTGTCTTCCTCACAGGTTTCTCTGTCTTGTTTCCTAGTAGCTGGTAAGTCTTCTTTTTGGGTTTTTTTGGTGTCTCTCTGTATGAAAGTTTTTCCACTTCTGAGGTGGTTTTTGGTTGTTTCTGAAATCTTAGGGTGTTGGTTATCAGCCATGTTTAACCGGGAAATCAGTGGTTTTTAGAAAAAGTTTTGGATTTTTTTATAATTTTTTTTGAGTGAGAAATGAGTGAAAATAGGTGAAAATTTTTGTAAAACTTTGGCTATTTAATATTATGTCCTCACGGATGGTGACATGTTTACGTATGATATGTAAATCGGTTTAGAGATGGGATGGGAATGGTTTTGTTGTTTAGTTTCTTGTGTAGAACGGTAAGGACCTGGCGAGATTGATATTGATTAAGAAGCTCGGGAAACACTTAAACAAGAACTGTACTTCATTGATGTGAGGTAGTATTTGCCCAAGTGTGTGAAAAACTTGTGTGATGTTGTGTGTTGCTCTCCTTTTATATAAAGGCTTGTAGGGTTTAGATATAAACCCTTCGGGAGTGATCAACGACCGCCATGGTGCCAAGTGTTGATCATCGAGAGTAGACAAGGAGGACATATGTCATTCGTATGTTACATGGTACATCTTAACCGTTAGTTACAGTTGGGGAGCAGTAGCTTTGTCCTTACTCAGTCAGGCATGAGAGGTCTTTCAAGGCTCTAGTGGCATGAGAATTAAGTTGAGCTTTTATCAAGTGCTGATTGGGCCTTGGTGATGGGCTTGATCCGAGCGTGTGATTGATGGGATTGAGCCATTAATATTGATACGCTATCACTTTATTAATCTTTTTTGTTGTTTGGGATTTTGTTTGTTGTTGTAGTTAGAGGTGGGTTAGGATGTTTGTGAGTTTTTATATCCCGTAGGTTAGAGTATAGATTAGGGCCCGTTTGGTTTGTAAGTGGGATTGGATTTGGATTTGAATTTGAGAAAAGTTTGAAAGAAAATGAGGAGAAAGAAAATGTTTAAAAATAAAGTTAATATAATCTTAAATATATTATTTTTAAATTTTGTAAAACTTAAAAGAAATATATAATAAGATATGATTGGCTAATATAATTACACGTCTACCATATTTGACTTTTATGTCACAAAACCGATTCATTTTTTTTTACTAGACGAGTACCCGCGCCTAGCGGCAGCGGTGTCTAGTTTCGACAAAATTTTAGCGGCGATTAAGGAATCCAATTTGAATGATTATATTTAAATCCCGCTTTTGAAGATTGAAGAAATCAGCCATACTTTCCAAAGTTATGAAGTTTGACATGGTATGAAACATTCTATACTTTCCAAATATACAACATCGCATTTAAATTAAGATTACAGCATAGCATTCAATGGCATGAGATTTCATATATTCCACTTTTCCACTTTTCACTTTTCCAATTATTGACTATTTGACCATTTTCTCTTTTTATGTAGTATAGATACCAACCTTAGTATCATGGATTGAAATTTATTACTATTCTGATTGTTAATACGTAATTCTGGGCCCACCTTGACTTGCCAAACAAAAAATTTCAACTTTCTTTCTTTCAACTTTCTTTCATTCGAATCTTGTAAAATTCGGCAACCAAACGAGCCCTAAAAGCATTATTAAAAAGGATTTATGCTTTAGGCTTTTTTTGAAAAAAACTTATATATTGCATTTTTTATTATTTATTTATTTTATTTTTTACGATATGTTTAATGGAAGATATTTATTACGAATTGAGCTCTTTAAGTCACTTAAATGAATTCAGACAAACTAAACTCATTGACTAATGACATGTTAATTTTCTATTAAAAAAATATTTTGCTTAAAATTTTTAAAATGTTTTTATTTAAAAAGTCTCAAATATTATATATCTTTACTATCTAAAATGGAAAAACGGTCAAAGTGGAAAAGTGAAAACTTGAATATTGAATATTGAAAGTCAAATGAGAGAGAAATGCATAGTGTAGTTAATACTCTTATTAAAACACCCCACTACTTAAAAATACAATAATTTATTCACATTGTGCAACCAATTAAAAGCACATCTACCAAATTAAAAACAACAAATTAAAACACCCCTTACTAAAAAGTACAATAAAATTTTCATAATGTACAATATAAAGAAGCTACAACATAATCCAAAAATATAAAATAATTAAACACACTAATTAATGATATTTTTAAAACATCCTAAAATGAAAAGTACATGTTATTATACACATTATACAAATTAATAAAAACACACAAAACTTCATACAAGCTAACAAGTTGATGTTAGATATAGTTTTGAAAATCGGACCGGACCGAACCATCGTGTTCAACCGGGAACCGGTGTCGCCACCCAGTTTAACCAATTAAAGCCGTCGGAAAACGAACCAGAGAGGACCCTATGAAACCGATACAAATGTTGAAGACATATATTTCAAATGGAAACTATTAATACATATCGAAAACCGGGTTGACTCGGGACGCTTCAAACCCGGCGAGTTAACCCGATTTAATTTGACTTGTTTTCGACCCAACCTGTCGGGTTGACTCGGTTTAAATCGACTTCTTTTTTTGATAGGAACGGTTCAACCGGTTGAACCACCCGGTCGAACCGTGATTCAAATTTGACAAAACTATATGAGAAATGATGAATTAGTTGTGGAACCCGTGAAAGGTTGAGACATAAAAACGAAAGATAAATGTTTGTATTCGTGATTTTTTGTTTATGTACACTAACTATTTATGTACTACGTGTCTTTAGGGATACAAGAAAAAAATGTTGTTAATTGCTCCTTTCAACAAAAAATAGCGTTATTATTATTTAATATTACTGTAATTGATTAATGCAACTTACAAAAATGCTATCAAAAAAGACAATCTCAAATACAAAACAACGCTTATCGAAAAACAATATAATTATTCAAAATGGATTCATTAACACTTAAAATCCTGATTCATGAAACAAACTTAATCACCGCTAAAATTTAGTCAAAACTAGATACCGCTGCCGCTAGGCGCGGGTACTCGTCTAGTATTAGTATATGTGTGAGGGGTTATGGTATCTCTCCAAAAGCACGTCGTTATCGTCCCTCTATTGATTCAAGTAAAATTTACTTTATTTTATGTTTGATTACCCTTTATATAATGATTAACATGATAAATAATTGGGATGAGTTACAACGATTTTCCCCTATATTAAATCAAAGAATCACCTTGTCTGATTAGACCCGCTACTGACTATGAAGCGTTCACTCTTAGAGCATATGGTATGATAATGCCCCACTCGGCGTTATGCTGATGTGGACGGCGTTATCCTCGCGTTACCACACATCTTCAGCTTTAACCTTGGGCGTTATAATGTAAATAACCATGGTAACGTGCGTTAATACATAATTTCTTTCTTTTTTCTTTTTCTGTTTTTCTTTTTTGCTTATTAAATGGGTTTGGGTATGTGCGTGTGTGTGTTTGTATAACGATTTGTGTGTGTGTGTGTGTGTTGCAGGTGTGTGTGTGCAGAAGGAGGAAGGAGATGAGAAGAAGGAGGGTATAATTTAAACCATAATTTTATTATTATTATTATTTTGTTTTTTGCTTGCTTGGGCTTGTGATTTTGTTAAAAAAAACTTACTTTTTATTTGGTTAAAAAAAACTTACTTTTAAATTTATAAATGTTATTTGTATTTTTTTTAAGTATTATGTTGTTTATTAAAATAAGTATTAGTTTAGAGGTTGAATTTGTAAATTTTATTTTTTAAATAAAATTAGGTTCTAAAATGGTTGAGTTATGATAAGTTATGATAAAAAATGTTTTTTGGTGAGTTAAGATTGAAATGTTAAAGATTATGTGGTGTTGACCTGACAAAAGTTAACCTTTAACCTAAGGGCACCATACCCATCGCTCTTATATAGGGCTATCAAGATCTCGCATCTATTAATCTTAGGGTGTGTTTGTTTTTTAAAAAAATGTCTTACTAGCCCTCTTACTCCCTCTTACTCTTACCAGTAAGAGGTGGGCAGACGCTATTGTTTGTTTTTTTTCTTTTGAGTAAGACCAGTTAGATATATAACATCTTACTTCAGTTAAGAGGTGGGGACTTGCCTTTACTGCTCTTACTAGTTTTGTAATCTTTATATAATATATTTGATTGTTTATTAACTATGTTATATTTATGATAAAAAGTCTTGTTTCATATTTACATAAGTTATTTATTATCGCATTGCGTTGGTTTAATAAACAAATTGCAAAAACGAGCACTTAAAATCATTCGGACACTTATACAAAAACAAACAACATTATTTCGTTCAAATTTAGACTTTCTAGCCACCTCTTACTAGTAAGATGTGGTAGTCAGATTTCAGATCCAAAACATCTTAATGAAACAAACACACCCTTAGCTTTGACCTTTTTCTTAGCCAAGAAACTCTATAGCATATCTTCAGACAAATAGGTTATAAGGATTACTTTATGAGGAGAGTTATTTTACATACCAAACTTTTCTCACATACCAAGGGACTCATCTCCACCATCCATTTAAAAAGAAATCAATGGCTAAGATTAAAAGCATTTTATTATTTCACCTATTTTTTATAATTTAAATATCTCTTAAAACGTTAATCGTTAAGTGAAAATATTTACACCATCGCGACGAGCATTTAATTATCTTTCTATAGACGGGCACTTTGATATACTTTCGAAAAAAAAAAAAACTCGCTTTTTCACGTTTTTCGTTATTTTTGTTTTTTACGCTATGAAATTTACATAAAAAAAAACATATATGATAAAACACTAAATTGAATATCACATGTGATATTATATGTAATATCATATATGATATTACACTAATATCACATGTGATATTACATATCATATATGATATTACACTAATATCACATATGATATTCAAATTAGTGTTTTATCATATATGATTTTTCAATGCAAATTTCAAGAACGTAAAAACGAAAAACTTAAAAAAAAACGTGAAAAACACGAAAAAAAATTTTGTCGAAAGTATATCAAAGTGCCTATCTATAGAAAGATAATTAAATGCTTCGTCGCAATGATATATTTTTTTCGCTTAACGACAATGTTTGAAATATATTAATATTTGAAAAAAATGATGAAAGTGAGCCTTTTAAATTGTTGGGATTAATCTCATCCATTAGATCAAATAAAAATGGAGGGTGGAGATTGATCCCTTGATATGTAAATAATCTTTTGTCCTCAAATGATCTTTTATCTTACTTTATTAGGATGAAGAATGTGTATTACATCGTTTTTCGTATATATTTTTTTCTCACGTAAAAGTTAGAATGATGAAAGCATGAACAACTATAGATGGACTTAAACACTAGAAAATGATCTCCTTCCGGCCATATGTCGATCCTCAGACTCGTCGACAACTGAATGGCTTCCAAAAGACTTGGTCTCATGATGCTTATGATCCTTTCCCTCAACCCATTTCTTGAACTTCCTAGCCAACCATCGCCTCTTCCTGTGCCGTTGAAAAAAAGGCTCGTCATGGTTCTCCACACTGTCGTTGTCCGACTCATGTCCTATGCACTCTTCAGGAGTCTCATTTTCCCTGACCTCCAGTCCTAGCTCACGATTATTCTCTTCGTCGTTAGATTTCCTTTCTTTCTCGAGCTCATTCCTCCTTGCTAGCTCATGTCTTAGACATGCATGACACCATCGTAAGTATATTAGTTCTTTCAGTTCGGCTGCTCGATCCTTCTGTAGGCTTTCTAGTTCATTAACTACTCGGTTGTAGTTCTCTATCAGTATCCGCTCTGCTTCAGCCTCCAAAGAAAAAGAATTTTGTAAGTTCCATTCTCAAAATGATTTGATAACTGTGACTTTAATTTACTTATGACTGGGCACGCTATGTACGTTCTTTCTTATTTGAAACTGGCCGATTAAAAAAGATATCTAAAAAGAAACAAGTGAAATGGGTTGAAGGTGTTGCAAAGTTCTATTGTTAATATCGTAGAACATCGTAAATTTCTTTACTCAAATGCATAGTTTATCATTGATCTTATGTTGAATTAATTGATGATTAGCGCGACACTTGCTTATACAGTACCTTTTAAATAAATTTGACAAAAAAATGTGTTTTTGCGTCAACCCGCCAGCCTTGTTTTGACCCATTTAACTATGCTTTTCACCCTTTACCCAACTAGACTTGTTAATCTAGTCACCTCTAATGAATAGGAGCCGAAATTAAATTGTTATACCTTCAATGCAACTTCCTTTTCTGATGTCTCTAGCTTTTCAAAAAGCTCATTTTTCTCGTTCCGCAACTGACTAATCATTGTTCTCATTTCCTCAACTTGACGTGCAAATCCCCCAATCTCATTATCCTTTCTCTTTAACTCCGCTTTGCTGCGCATTATTTCATCTTCTCGTGCTTCAATCTTCATATTCATTTTCCTAATCAACCGCGAACTTTCTCTTGTTTTATTTAAAAGCTTCTGAACCCTTCTCTTAAGCAAACCATTTTCCAATCTTGAAGATTCTAGCTCTTCCAACGCTTTTAGATATTCAATCACCATTTCATCAAACTTCTTGTTCTCTACATCTATTGATGACACCTCCCTTTCCAAGAAATCGGCCCGTTCTTTCTCAATAACCAAACTGTTTTGAATCTCCAATAGTGCATATTCTTGGTCTTTCAAGTCAATAAATCTGAAAAACTTGAACTCTATCTCCCTTTCAAGTTCTTGAAGCTCTTCTACTTTGTGTCTAAGGGCGAACATTTGTTCTTTGAGATTATCACTTACATCGTGGGTATTGACTTTACGATCTTCACCATTCTTTCTATTTCCAATTCTAGAAATCAAAGAACAAGTAACAGAAAAAGCAAGAGGGATTCCAGCCATGATCAAGATTGACTTGATCAAGTCGCGCGATTGGTTGCTCTCCATTAAATTACTTAAAAATTTTCGGTAAGTACTTATTCTTGGTTTTGGTTATGTTATTGACGATATATAATGAAGTTTATGATCAAAACGTGTTCCTGTTTCACAATATTGTGATTCATATTCTTTGCTTTTGCACTATACTTTAAGCTATGTTATTGACATACTTTTATGGTTGCTTTTGGGGCACACTTGACGGCCACAAATGAAAAACTTTATTGTTCTTTCTTTTTGAGCAGATTTTGTGTATTTAATGTTGTGGTGCATGTATAAGTGGAATTTACAAATTAATTCGAACCAGCAAAACTTTATGCAGTTTGATAAACATGTGTGAAATACGTTTAAAGTAAATTAAATAATTATAACCTTTTCTATGTTGTTCCTTTTTCTAGAATGATGTATTATCAGATCTTAGTAATATTTCTATAAATCACATTCAGCTAGTACATCCGTTTATTTATTCTTCTAGGCACTTTATTTTGCATACTCAAAAATTCTTGCATATTAAGAGATAAGTCTCTATCTTCCATCTAGTTTGATCTAATGGTGGTAATTAACCTAAGATTTATATGTCTAAACTTAAGTCCATGTTATTTTTCTTGTCTTTTTCTTTTCTTTTTATCTTTCTTATTTATTTTCTCATTATTTTTATTTTTTTATCACTTTTTTTAATTACACGTTTTTTTTTTTTTCCGGTCATACGTTTTTGTCCGCTTTTTTCCGCTTTTATATGTTTTCGTCTTTTCATACGCTTTCTTACGCTGCCCTTTTCATAATGCGTTTTCGTCCGTTCTCTTACGTTGTCGTCTGTTTTCATACGTTTTCGTCCATTTTCATACGTTTTCGTCCGTTTTCTTACGTTTTCGTCTCTTTTCTAACGTTTTCGTCCGTTTTCATACGTTTTCGTCCTTTTTGTTACGTTTTCGCCTTGTTACGTTTCGTTTCTTACGTTTTCGTCCGTTTTTGTCCGTTTTCATACGTTTTCGTCCGCTTACATACGTTTTCATACGTTTTCATCTGTTTTCTTACGTTTTCAGACGTTTTCGTGTGATATCACAAGTGAGGTGATATCACAAGTGTTTGAGCTTCCTTAGTTGGTTTATAAAAATGTGTGCTATCTTCAACCATAGCTTATTTAGTTTGCTGAATCAACCATAGATATTTTCAAATCCCGCTATAAAACCTATCGAAACATGCACAATGTATCCATTAAATAGAAAAATCCACCACAAGTCTAACAAAAGTATCATAACATCTATCGTTTTCAGTTGAACATTTTCTAATATTTCATAATATCATAAAACACAAAAATCTTCCTAAATATTTTCAAAAACATAACCATCACATTCTTAGTTGAGTATCACAACTGATAACACATACATTAAGAAGAATGTAATACTTTTCATCTTCCTTACTGTCACACCCTCGCCGGAGGCGGAAATACGAGGTGTAACGGAAGGGAACATAAGCACAAGATAATAGAACATACCAACGTTAAGATTAAAAAAAAATAATACTCCATTACAATACTAGTTTAGCCGTCATCGGCAAATATATTACAAAGTTTAGATTCCAAAATATTGAGTTTTATTACATAACGACTTGTAGCGACAAGTGAAAACTTCTTTATGCAAGACTTGGTAGAAAAGCTTACTAACGATCACCTGAAATGCATGAGAGAAAAACGGGTCAACTATGAAAATAGTTGGTGAGTATACACGTTTCGCGAAATAAGAAAACTCGTAAGAAATATTCAAAGCTTTCGGTCAACGAAATTAGTCCACAAAGCAAAGGCATTGTGTATCCACTCAGTCCAAGTTCCTTCCCATACAAAACTTGCAACCTGTGTGTACACAACCCATTGCACAAAAGTATAGTGCGTCAAGTATAAGTGGTCATACTAGTTCCCAAAGCAAAGGCATTGTATATCCACTCAGTCCCAAGTTCCGCCCATACAAAACTTGCAACCTGTGTGTACACAACCCATTGCTCAAAAGATAGCGTAACAAGTATATAATAATTTAGAGATGCTCCGAACATGGGAGACTTTGCACTGCTCCAACAAGGGAGACTCCTTTGTCACTGGACCACCTAGGCGAGATTTATTGAGACCGCTCCACCAATAAGGCGAGACTTTATAGTGATGCTCAACATGGGAGACTTTACACTGCTCCAACAAGGGAGACTCCTTTGTCACTCGACCACCTAGGCGAGATTTATTGAGACCGCTCCACCAATAAGGCGAGACTTTATAGTGATGTCAGAACATGGGAGACTTTGAATTGCTCCAACAAGGGAGACTCCTTTGTCACTCGACCACCTAGGCGAGATTTATTGAGACCGCTCCACCAATAAGGCGAGACTTTATAGTGATGCTCAACATGGGAGACTTTAGGTCTAGATCATAACACGTACGGTTCAATAAGTTTAAACAAGTCATAAGTTCGTAATTAAGTTCAAGGATCGATTCGAGTTCACAAGTTCTAGTCTAGAGAGTTCATAGGAGTAATAATCAATTTAGTTCAAATATAGTTCATGCATTTCGCCCCAAAAGTATAGTAAAACGGTAAAAAGGGGATGTGATTACTCACTAGCATAAAATGTTCAATAAGTTCATAAAACATAGTTAGTTTAGTTCAAGTATACCTCATGCATTCCACCCCAAAACAATTTAAAGCATTTAAAAAGGGGAGTCTGTGAATACTCACTTGATGAATAGATGCGACGACAAAAGTGGTTGCACCGAAATGTAGCGGGAATCTCGAAACTGACCTATTATGAATGATATGATATGAAATAAGTCATGGTGTAATGTTATGCACGCAATTCGGATGTTATTTATACCACTTATGAGTTTTTGAAAATAATATTCTTCGTCGAAAAATACTCTTTTGACGTCTTGACCATTCAAAAATCACTTTACAAGTATTTACATCAAAATGTCATCCTACAATGGTTTTATAATGATTTATGGTGAAATTTTCACTTTTCGTCGCAAAACAATGTCGTCGGAATCTTCATGAAATTAACAAAAATGGCTCCAAAAAACTAGTCGTAAAATGGTGTACGTCGATCGTTAGAGAACGAACTCGACGGTTTTGGAAAGTTTGTATCGAAATCTAGAAGTTTCAGTTCAGGAGTTTTCGTCCAAAAGGTCTCGAACATAAAGATAATAAGGGTTGAAGATAGTGATTTTGGCTAATTGTTGTGAAAAAAAAATGAATTTCGCCAAGTTCGGACAACCATAAATAATTTATTACAACTCCGCTATACAAACGGCTTGTCGTTTTGAAAAATATGCCCGGTGAACTTGATTTTTCTAGAAGACAATTCGTTCCAAAAAGTTTTACATCATGGTTAAAAACAGCCCTCAACATGGACGCTTACCTACCGTAACACTTGTATCGTAGAAATAATATAGTTTTTCAGAAAATAATAGTTACGGCAATTTTTATGAAAACGTGCATATATTTGTCGTTTCAAACCGTTTTCTTACGATAATACGTCCTTAGTTTCGTATCAAAGTATACTAATATATTTTTGACAAGTCGAAATAATTTGTGAAGCTTAAGGCTCATTTTTGACCCGAACAAACTAAAAATAGTATGCTGAAATTTCAGAAAATTATATTTTTCGTCGTCCAACTTGTAAAATCCATAACTTCTTCGTTATAAGTCCGTTTTATCCGTTCAAGCGGCCACGGATTCGTTTTAAAGTATATTTTCTAAATATCATGGCCAAAAAGTCGTGCCTACTGTCGGTTTTTCCAGAAAATTAAAACAAGGACAGAACCTATTTTATAGTTATCGAAAATAGTTTTTCTCGGACAAAACCTATTCTAATCCCTTCAAATCAACTCCAAAGCTAATCTAATCCTACCATACACCTTCTTAGGGTGTCATGGGTTCCTAGACATCATCAAGACCAAAGAATACCAAGGGGATAATTATAGGATGACCATAATATATATATAACTCAATAAATCATGAAAAATGGTATAAATCACATATGTCTTGCATGTGCTCCAAAAATGAAAAGATGAATATGAAATGAAAAAGAAAACATGAAAATGTAAATGATATGCTTACAAGTGAATATGATGAGGTGAAAGTAACAAGGTTAAACCTAAATACTCTTGGTTTTTATTTCAAAATCTTAATAAGAGTATTATCTAGATTGTATATAACTTGAACTTGAGAAAAATTTGTGATGATCCCTTGATCACCCTTGTGTTGCCGGTTTTGATGAAGAAGAAACAAAGGAGAGGAAATGTTTTTGCTTGTCTTGATAATAATAGAGTGTATGAGTGAAAAGTAGATGTAATATGGAGTACAAAATCTAGCTATAAATGAAAATCTACCCACTTTGACTATCCCTCCCCCTTGGGCCGGATTTGGGGGGAGTGTGTTGGTAAAAATAATTTTTTTTTTTTTTTTTTTACTTGTATATATTGTATAAGTAAATATTTTAAATGTAGGAAATGTAACTTGTACAAAGATGTGAAGTTAAAGTCATATGGGTTAAAATAAGTTTTAGGGGATCAAAGTAAAGTATAATGAGATCATAAAAATTATAACAATACATTCCTTGTAAAATTTGAGTGATAAAATAATTACCGTATAGTTTTTAAGAAAAGCGTCGTAATAATATAACTTTAACGATTTATATACAAAATAAATTTAAAACACTAGGTAAACTCAAAATATAGTTTTTATAAACTAAATGTAAGTATAAAAATATACCGGGATCATTTTTGAAAGTAACGGATTAAATATTTAAAATAATAACTCACGCGATAACGTTTATTAAATATAAAAATTACGCGTTAAATATGAAATGAAATGTCATGAATGAACTAATATGATGAATATTGAGTTTAAGAAATGACCGGAATTTGAGAATTGTGACATTCTTCCCATGTCAGCGGAATCACGTCCTCGTGATTCGATTAACGATACTATGGTCCGAACCTCGACAAGAGTTCAAAAAGTTCATGCTCGTACGAACAGTTTAAATGATCATATCAATGCCCATGCGTACAGGTTCCCCATATAACTAAGTACGTGCCCGTGATTAGATTTAATAGGGTAAACTTACCCAATATCGAACGTAGCTCTCAAAAGACCTTTAGGTAGTCGATTCTAATTTAATCTCACAACTCATCAAACAAGAACTGTCATGAGATTAAACTAAACCGACTTGAGTAAACTTGTCTCTTAGCTCGATTTTCGCAACTCATCAAACAAGAACTGTCACTAGATCAAGCTAGGAAACAAGTTGTTAGAAAGGTAGGATTCCACATCCTTGAATGAAGTCTTTTGAAAGATTCGCTCGATATTCGATTTGCTTACACAATCAAATCCAATCAACAAAATATATAACAACTAAGGTCGATATCAATAGGTCTCAAATTAATCAAGGTCGTGAACGTGGTAAAGATTGGAAGGAAGTTATGCACCCAAAATCATGTCGCATACGAAATAAGGTAGTTGCTCAAAAGAATGTACCCGTTAAGCGTTGCGGGCTTCCTCGGTACCCAGATAGAATGCTTGACCACGTGCGGGGGAAACATCAATGTTCGGATCTTGTGGGCCTTCTATTGCCAATGCCAGGTTTGGACGATTACCTCCTGAGCGTGCGTTTCTTGCAGCCATGATCTTACAGTGAACCAAAACATCGGGTTGAGTAAACGACATTCTAACGAAGTCAGATGAGGTGCAGAACGGTGGTAATGTGTTATAGTGATCGAAACATGACAGGAACAGAGACATGCTGTGTCTAACAAGTCGAAAGATGGAAAAGAGAAGATATGAACAAGGTACGGTAATGTAGACGTGAACGTAAAAACATGCCATGCATACCCACCCGACCAATGCAACTTCAGGTGACCAGACTCAAAAGACTCGACTAAACATGATTTAAAACTACCACTCTTATCATTGCATGGTTCTTCATAAATTAGACATAGTTGATCAGGCTATGTATAATTTATGAGTAACAATGCAACGATAGGACTAGATGACTCGGATGATGTTCAATGTTTAATAAAATAAATTTTTTTTCTGGTTATAGCTGTGATTTTTATTTTTGAAAAATCGGCATTCTCTATAACCTTTGGCTCTGATACCAATCTGTCACACCCTCGCCGGAGGCGGAAATACGAGGTGTAACGGAAGGGAACATAAGCACAAGATAATAGAACATACCAACGTTAAGATTAAAAAAAAATAATACTCCATTACAATACTAGTTTAGCCGTCATCGGCAAATATATTACAAAGTTTAGATTCCAAAATATTGAGTTTTATTACATAACGACTTGTAGCGACAAGTGAAAACTTCTTTATGCAAGACTTGGTAGAAAAGCTTACTAACGATCACCTGAAATGCATGAGAGAAAACGGGTCAACTATGAAAATAGTTGGTGAGTATACACGTTTCGCGAAATAAGAAAACTCGTAAGAAATATTCAAAGCTTTCGGTCAACGAAATTAGTCCACAAAGCAAAGGCATTGTGTATCCACTCAGTTCCAAGTTCCGCCCATACAAAACTTGCAACCTGTGTGTACACAACCCATTGCACAAAAGTATAGTGCGTCAAGTATAAGTGGTCATACTAGTTCCCAAAGCAAAGGCATTGTATATCCACTCAGTTCCAAGTTCCGCCCATACAAAACTTGCAACCTGTGTGTACACAACCCATTGCTCAAAAGATAGCGTAACAAGTATATAATAATTTAGAGATGCTCCGAACATGGGAGACTTTGCCTTTGCTCCAACAAGGGAGACTCCTTTGTCACTCGGCCACCTAGGCGAGACTTATTGAGACCGCTCCACCAATAAGGCGAGACTTTATAGTGATGCTCCGAACATGGGAGACTTTGCACTGCTCCAACAAGGGAGACTCCTTTGTCACTCGACCACCTAGGCGAGATTTATTGAGACCGCTCCACCAATAAGGCGAGACTTTATAGTGATGCTCCGAACATGGGAGACTTTGCACTGCTCCAACAAGGGAGACTCCTTTGTCACTCGACCACCTAGGCGAGATTTATTGAGACCGCTCCACCAATAAGGCGAGACTTTATAGTGATGCTCCGAACATGGGAGACTTTAGGTCAAGATCATAACACGTACGGTTCAATAAGTTTAAACAAGTCATAAGTTCGTAATTAAGTTCAAGGATCGATTCGAGTTCACAAGTTCTAGTCTAGAGAGTTCATAGGAGTAATAATCAATTTAGTTCAAATATAGTTCATGCATTTCGCCCCAAAAGTATAGTAAAACGGTAAAAAGGGGATGTGATTACTCACTAGCATAAAATGTTCAATAAGTTCATAAAACATAGTTAGTTTAGTTCAAGTATACCTCATGCATTCCACCCCAAAACAATTTAAAGCATTTAAAAAGGGGAGTCTGTGAATACTCACTTGATGAATAGATGCGACGACAAAAGTGGTTGCACCGAAATGTAGCGGGAATCTCGAAACTGACCTATTATGAATGATATGATATGAAATAAGTCATGGTGTAATGTTATGCACGCAATTCGGATGTTATTTATACCACTTATGAGTTTTTGAAAATAATATTCTTCGTCGAAAAATACTCTTTTGACGTCTTGACCATTCAAAAATCACTTTACAAGTATTTACATCAAAATGTCATCCTACAATGGTTTTATAATGATTTATGGTGAAATTTTCACTTTTCGTCGCAAAACAATGTCGTCGGAATCTTCATGAAATTAACAAAAATGGCTCCGAAAAACTAGTCGTAAAATGGTGTACGTCGATCGTTAGAGAACGAACTCGACGGTTTTGGAAAGTTTGTATCGAAATCTAGAAGTTTCAGTTCAGGAGTTTTCGTCCAAAAGGTCTCGAACATAAAGATAATAAGGGTTGAAGATAGTGATTTTGGCTAATTGTTGTGAAAAAAAAAATGAATTTCGGCCAAGTTCAGACAACCATAAATAATTTATTACAACTCCGCTATACAAACGGCTTGTCGTTTTGAAAAATATGCCCGGTGAACTTGATTTTTTTCTAGAAGACAATTCGTTCCAAAAAGTTTTACATCATGGTTAAAAACAGCCCTCAACATGGACGTTACAGCTACCGTAACACTTGTATCGTAGAAATAATATAGTTTTTCAGAAAATAATAGTTACGGCAATTTTATGAAAACGTGCATATATTTGTCGTTTCAAATCCGTTTTCTACGTATAATACGTCCTTAGCTTCGTATCAAAGTATACTAATATATTTTTGACAAGTCGAAATAATTTGTGAAGCTTAAGGCTCATTTTTGACCCGAACAAACTAAAAATAGTATGCTGAAATTTCAGAAAATTATATTTTTCGTCGTCCAACTTGTAAAATCCATAACTTCTTCGTTATAAGTCCGTTTTTATCCGTTCAAGCGGCCACGGATTCGTTTTAAAGTATATTTTCTAAATATCATGGCCAAAAAGTCGTGCCTACTGTCGGTTTTTCCAGAAAATTAAAACAAGGACAGAACCTATTTTATAGTTATCGAAAATAGTTTTTCTCGGACAAACCTATTCTAATCCCTTCAAATCAACTCCAAAGCTAATCTAATCCTACCATACACCTTCTTAGGGTGTCATGGGTTCCTAGACATCATCAAGACCAAAGAATACCAAGGGGATAATTATAGGATGACCATAATATATATATAACTCAATAAATCATGAAAAATGGTATAAATCACATTTGTCTTGCATGTGCTCCAAAAATGAAAAGATGAATATGAAATGAAAAAGAAAACATGAAAATGTAAATGATATGCTTACAAGTGAATATGATGAGGTGAAAGTAACAAGGTTAAACCTAAATACTCTTGGTTTTTATTTCAAAATCTTAATAAGAGTATTATCTAGATTGTATATAACTTGAACTTGAGAAAAATTTGTGATGATCCCTTGATCACCCTTGTGTTGCCGGTTTTGATGAAGAAGAAACAAAGGAGAGGAAATGTTTTTGCTTGTCTTGATAATAATAGAGTGTATGAGTGAAAAGTAGATGTAATATGGAGTACAAAATCTAGCTATAAATGAAAATCTACCCACTTTGACTATCCCTCCCCCTTGGGCCGGATTTGGGGGGAGTGTGTTGGTAAAAATAATTTTTTACTTGTATATATTGTATAAGTAAATATTTTAAATGTAGGAAATGTAACTTGTACAAAGATGTGAAGTTAAAGTCATATGGGTTAAAATAAGTTTTAGGGGATCAAAGTAAAGTATAATGAGATCATAAAAATTATAACAATACATTCCTTGTAAAATTTGAGTGATAAAATAATTACCGTATAGTTTTTAAGAAAAGCGTCGTAATAATATAACTTTAACGATTTATATACAAAATAAATTTAAAACACTAGGTAAACTCAAAATATAGTTTTTATAAACTAAATGTAAGTATAAAAATATACCGGGATCATTTTTGAAAGTAACGGATTAAATATTTAAAATAATAACTCACGCGATAACGTTTATTAAATATAAAAATTACGCGTTAAATATGAAATGAAATGTCATGAATGAACTAATATGATGAATATTGAGTTTAAGAAATGACCGGAATTTGAGAATTGTGACACTTACAGTGTTATATCACAAGAGATAAATAACTGTCACTTATAAATATCAAAATGAAAACGTCCGAAAAAGGACAAAAAGGCATTAAATCGAATAAAAAACGTATAAAAGCGTATGAAAACGGACAAAAACGTCTGAAAACGTATAAAACAGACAAAAACGTATAAAAACAGATGAAAATGTATGAAAACGGACGAAAACGTATAAAAACGGATGAAAACGTTTGAAACCAGACGAAAACGTCTAAAAATGGATGCGAACATAAAAAAACGTATGAAAACGTCTGAAACGGACGAAAACGTAGAAAAACGGACGAAAATACATGAAAACGTAAAAATACAGACGAAAACGTCTAAAAACGGACGAAAATACATGAAAAGCTAAAAAAAAGACAAAAACGTATGAAAATGGCCGAAAACGTGAGAAAAAAGACGAAAATGTAAGAAAACAGACGAAAACGTATGAAAGCATAAAAACACGTCTGAAAACATATGTAAAATGGACGAAAACGAAATAAAACGTATGAAAATGTAAGAAAATGGACAAAAACGTATGAAAACAAACGAAAACGTAAGAAAACAGACGAAAACGTATGAAAACGGACGTAAACGGGCGAAAACGTAAGAAAACAGATGAAAACGTATGAAAACAGACGAAAACGTATGAAAACAGACGAAAACGTCTGAAAACAGACGAAAATATCTGAAAACAGACGAAAACGAACAAAAACGTCTAAAAACATACGAAAACGAACAAGCGTATGAAAACGTACGAAAACGTCAGAAAACGGACGAAAATGTCAGAAAACGGATGTAAACGTATGAAAACGGATGAAATCAGACGGAAACGTCTGAAATCCGACGAAAACGTAAAAAAAAGACGAAAACATATGAACACGGACGAAAACGTATAATAAGGAACGAAAATGTATGAATACAGATGAAAACGTATGAAAGCGAAAAAAAACTTGAATTTAAAAAAAAAGAAAAAGAAAAAAGAAACATTATTTTAACTAAAAACGTGAATTCCCAAAAATAAAAATGTTAATAAATAAGAAAGACAAAAAGACAAAGAAAAAGGAGAAAAAAACATAGACTTAGGTTTCCATATTAAATCTTAGGTTTATCCCCACCATTAGATTAAACATATGAACACAGACGAAAACGTATAAAAACGAACGAAAATGTATGAATACAGATGAAAACTATTGGGTTCAGTAAATACCCAAACCCCTTAAACTAGGATTTGAATAGAAAATATCCTAAGTGTTTAATCCGTTAAACACAATCAGGTCACTGAGCGCATAGTCTCTCAGTGAGCTATCTTTAGGACACTTAGTATGAGGCGAAGAATGAGCCTCTCCACTCTGCAAGACGGAACTTAAAGGGTGAAGACTAAGTCAAGAAGAAGATAGTGGATTCAGTGAGCGATGACAATAACTCACTGAATCCCTTCGACTCCTCTCCAACTGTTAAACACTGAAGACAAACGAAGGAAGAGACTGAAGACTTTAAAGACTGAAGAATGAGCTGAATTAGGCGGGAAAGTTTTACCCAGACAAAACTAAGTCCCTCAAGTGTTTATCCAGTCTATACACAGTCTCAATCTATCAAGATCATATCTTCCCATTTATAGTAAGCGGCGATTCTCTATCAAGGAAAGAAGCTTCGCCGCCTACTATAGAAAGGTGAACAGTAACCGAATATATCAATATTCGTGTTTGCTGTGATCCATGTTTTTGTCTTCTAGGATAAAGTTAATAATCATACTTGTATAAATAGCATAAGAGAATGAGTGAAAAGTTTAAGCTTGTGAATTGTAAAAACACACACACACACAAGCCAACTTTTCACTCCTCCAAATACAACTTTATCCTTGAGCTAGCTCAGTGGGTTCTAAGAGTTGTGCTCAGACTTAGCCTGAGCTTAGAGATGAGTCACCCAAACTTTGTCATTTCAATCCCAAGTACTATTCCGCAAGTACTTGGGTAACGTATTCTTTTGATTTATTTCTAATAAGAATATGATGTTGAAAATTACTTTGTGTATTTTACTTATGTTAATTTCAGTCATTATTCACTGTTAAATTGCTTTAAGTACTTAATTATTCTTTTTTAACGATAGTGAATAGGGAACAACAAGTGGTATCAGAGCAAGGCTGATTATAAAACCTTTAAGCCGCTTCTAAAACGTTTTAAATCAGGATTCCTATAGCTGAAATTGATGTACCCCAACTAGTCGATAAAAAGGGTGGAGCTTATTCAGCTTTTGCCCCTAGACTTGAAGTTGGCAAATTCAACAAATGGAAAAATCGTATGCTTTGCTATTTGATTGAGATGGAACCTTATTATATCAAGTGTATTAATGAGGGTCCATTTGTCCCAAAGACTGCTGAAGGTTTGCCCAAACCTGAAGCTCAGTGGACTCAGGATGAAAGGAGAGTGGTCAACCATGACCAAAGACTCAAAAGTATCATCATATCATGTCTTCCTGATGATATAATGGAGTCAGTTATAAGATGTAACACGGCTAAACAAACCTAGGATGACCTGGTCCATAGCCATGAAGGTCCATCTGATACCAAGGAAAACAGGATAATGGACCTGAAACTTGAGTATAATACCTTCAGGGCTAGGGACTCTGAAACACTCTCTCAAACTTACACCCGTTACAAAACTCTTTTAAATGAACTAGCTAATGATGGTGTTAAGTTATCCAAACATGAGATAAATGTTGGTTTTGTTAATTGTCTCCCTGAGAAATGGTTAAACTTCTCTCAGGGACTTAGAAAACGTATAAAAATGGATGAAAACGTTTGAAACCAGACGAAAACGTCTAAAAATGGATGAGAATGTAAAAAAACGGATGACAACGTATGAAAACGTCTGAAACGGACGAAAACGTAGAAAAACGGACGAAAATACATGAAAACGTAAAAATACAGACGAAAACGTCTAAAAACGGACGAAAATACATGAAAAGCTAAAAAAAAAGACAAAAACGTATGAAAATGGCCGAAAACGTAAGAAAAAGGACGAAAATGTAAGAAAACAGACGAAAACGTATGAAAGCATAAAAACACGTCTGAAAACATATGTAAAATGGACGAAAACGAAATAAAACGTATGAAAACGTAAGAAAATGGACAAAAACGTATGAAAACAAACGAAAACGTAAGAAAACAGACGAAAACGTATGAAAACGGACGTAAACGGGCGAAAACGTAAGAAAACAGATGAAAACGTATGAAAACAGACGAAAACGTATAAAAACAGACGAAAACGTCTGAAAACAGACGAAAATGTCTAAAAATGGACGAAAACGAACAAAAACGTCTAAAAACATACGAAAACGTATATAAGCGTATGAAAACGTACGAAAACGTCAGAAAACGGACGAAAATGTCAGAAAACGGATGTAAACGTACGAAAACGGATGAAAACAGACGGAAACGTCTGAAATCCGACGAAAACGTAAAAAAAAGACGAAAAGATATTAACACGGACGAAAACGTATAATAAGGAACGAAAATGTATGAATACAGATGAAAACGTATGAAAGCGAAAAAAAAACTTGAATTTAAAAAAAAAAGAAAAAAAAAAGAAACATGATTTTAAATGAAAACGTGAATTCCAAAAAAAAAATGTTAATAAATAAAAAAGACAAAAAGACAAAGAAAAAAGAGAAAAAAACATAGACTTAGGTTTCCATATTAAATATTAGGTTTATCCCCACCATTAGATTAAACATATGAACACGGACGAAAACATATAAAAACGAACGGAAATGTATGAATACAGATGAAAACGTATGAAAACGAAAAAAAGCCTTGAATTTAAAAAAAAGAAAAAAAAAGAAACATTATTTAAAAAAAAATTAATAAATAAGAAAGACAAAAAGACAAAGAAAAAGAAGAAAAAAAACATGGACTTAGATTTCCATATTAAATCTTAGGTTTATCCATACCATTAGATTAAACTAGATGAATGGTGAGGATTTGTCCCTTGATAAACACCAAAATAAGGGTAAACATTTGAAAATTCCTCTATATCATATTTTTAATTTATTCCATTGAAATAACGTTCTACTAAAATTTCCACCAACACTAGAGGAAAATATAATAATAATAATAATAATAATGAATAAAAATAAAAAAGTCTTATAAGGTGTTTACTTTTTGCTTATTAGCCTCTTTGGTAACATTTTCTTCCCCACACATAAAATAACGATGTTTCTTTTCAACTTATATTCCAAACAAATATTTTGAATAGGGATGGGTGTAAAAAGCCACACCCTTCCTATCTAGGACAAGTAAAAGACACGTTATATCCTCCATCCTTTTCTCTTATGTTTAACTCATCATCAACAATCAATACTTCAATCTTCCATCACCACAATAATTCCTTCTCGCTGATCTCCTTCCCCACCGCCGACCCCTTTCATCTTTTTCTCTTCATTTTCACATTCATCTAATAAAAGCTTCAACTCTCGTTAATGGTGGAATCATGGGTATAAAGTAGATCAGAAGATGGTTACCAACTATTAATTTTTATTTTTTTAATGTTTAGATAGAAAGCAAGGTCAGATCTATGATTCATTTATATTTTTGTTTTCAATTGAATATAGATTACTTCATATCTTTGGGTAAAAGACTCCGTTGATTATTCATTATTTTCATGGGTTAACTTTTTATGAGATAATTAGATTTAATTGAGGGTTGTTATAAAGTTATGTTTTGTATAAAAATTGTGGGTTTTCAGGGATGCAAATAAATAAATTAATTTGGTGAAAATTAGATATAACAATTCAATAAAGTTGATTACCGACGATGGAAACTGAAAATGTATATGCATCATAGGTTGTCACTTGATTTTATCACCAGTTCATGTAAAGGGCAACATGGTCAATTACTTCATTAATATTTGTTATTGAAAGAGAAAAAGAAACACATTTTCTACAGCCTAAACAAATATTAATGAAGTAATTGACCATGTTGCCCTTTACATAGATAACATTATGTAAAAAGATAACATTATGTAAAAAGATACTTTTGTCAAACAGATAAAAAAAAGAAGAAACACCCTTAGTGATAAAAAGAAGAAACACCCCTTAGTGATAGAATGATATATATAGATTAAGAGAAAATTTCAAAATGGGACTGGTCGTCTCACGGGATCACCTTTTCTAAATCGATTTTTTTCTTTTTCAAATAGACATGAGCTATTTTGGAATTGAGCTACCTAGTTAATATAATGACACGTGTCCACTTATACACAAAATACAAGTGTGTAAGTTATATGTAAAACTTGTCCTCAAAGTGTTCTGTCGGGGCGATTTGTACATTAAGTGGACAAAATTTTGAGTGAAAAAATGACAATTTTTTTTACTAAACGACAAATTTTTGGTCACGCAAAGTACAAATCGTCCCGACAGAACACCTATAAGACAAGTCTTACACATAGTTTACACATATGTACTTTGTATAGTTTTAAAAATAGACACGTATTATGATTTTAACTAAGTAGCTTAATTCTAAAGTAGCTCACGTCTATTTTAGAAAACTAAAAAAATTAACAGCCTAAAAAAAATAAGGCTGGTCCCAATCGATGGGTGAACATCGGTTGGGCACCCAATTTTTTGTATGATGATCGATGTCGACATCGAGTATGTTGGATGTGGAGATCGGGCTCGACATCGGTTGTGTGGCCAAGAAATTGAATATCGGTTCGAATTTCGACCGATATTCAACATGCTTGTTACTTTTTTTTTTTTCTCTTTTTTCTTTTTTTTTCTTGAGTTGGATCATTGACTGTGGCATTCGGGTCATGTTTGTTCACTGGAGAGAGAAAGCTGACGTGTTGGTGGTGACCCAGATCATCTCAGGTCACGATTGGACCAGCCTAAACACTTAAGACCACCGGTGTAATTCCAAAGTTTTCTCGTACATTAATTATCTCACAAAATTTCCACATCTCTAAACGAGTCACGACATGCGTCACATTGACCCCACATGCTCTATATTTTACTTAATTTTTTCTATATATAATCTATCATATGAGGTGACCTAGTATCAAAGTTACCCTAATTCTAGCAATGTTTTCATGAGCCGCCACTTTCTTATCCTCGTCATTTACCCTTCTCGTTCACACATTTTATTCTTCCCCATCATTCTTCCTGTGTTTTCTTTATCTGTCCAATATACATTGGGTATCAAAGATTTTCATCTTTGAATCGTTTTTTGCTGCACAAGTCACATAGTGCGATGATACCCTTCATCCGTCGCATAAAAAACATCCAATTTACTCTGCTGATTTATTTTATAAAATGGCTGAAAGTTTATTCGACCATGGTTCCCCTGTTTAAGCAATCTAGTGACTTATGGTTTTGCCTTATTTGACTTTATAAAAATTCTACGCAGATATATTTTGAAAATATAAAAGGGTTGATCAGGGAGCAGAACCTTTTACCGAGTTGATTCAATCACTTACAACTCTTTGACGCCCTCTTGTTATCACCGATCTGGAAAATTTGTGAATATGTCTTGCTAGGAAATGGTCAGAAAAGGTCTACATCCATATGTAATTACTAGGTGCAATTAAAGGTGGCTACTGTTTGCGTGGTGAACCAGATGAACAAACGCGCTAGTGCCAAAAGGATGTATTAAGCGACGTAAATATCTATTGCGAGCTAACCACTACAAGAAGAAGAAAATTACTCGGTGCATTATGGACGTTTCTTAAAAGTACAAGAAAAAGGTCTATTTGCTAATATTAATTAAAGCGTACTATAATCGGTTTCTTTATGTTTTCTAAGGGTTAAAAACTCTTGAAAGAGATACAAGACAATGTCAAGGCATCTTATACATGTAGTGTAGGAAATTTCTTAGGTTGTAATAGTGATTTAGGTTTGTGTAATATGTTACTAATGAACGATGTAAGTTTTGTATACTATGTTAAATGATGGTTGTAACAAATGTACCAAGAGTAATATAATAAACTCTTCCTGAAAAGTATAAATCTGAATGCTAGGAGTTAGGAACTATACAGTGATGTTTTCTAGTGATGTTTTCTGCCTGCGAGTGTAATTTGCTTAAAACATCACTCAGTAATTCATTTGTTAATGGTTATATGCTGATTTTCCTGGTTTTAAAACTTTTCTACCATATAATTGTTTATGCTGGGCTCTTAATGCTGTTTTTATTTCTTTTTAGAATATCATCGGAATGATGCTCTTTCTGACTACCATTCATCGGTGCACCTCTTGATGATAGGATAAATTAAAAATCCAATGCTTATTTTCCGAAACTCAGAAACTCTGTCTGTGCCAACATTTTGTGTAGCATGTAAGCATACATCTCATTAGATGCTTTGAATTATTATTTATTCTTTTGAAAAGCAAAGCATTTCTATTAGACAAACAGGCACAAAAACCAAAGTGCCATTCAAACACAGCCAACGAGAGGAAGGCTAAACAAAAGGAGGAAGAAGAAAACAGTAGCTCAAGGCAACTAACACCTAAACCAACCACAACCTAACTAGCCAAATCACCATCTGCATAAGCATTGAAGATCTCTTGTGGAACTATACAGCCATTGCTTATGACACTGCATCATGCATGATCTGCTTATGTGCATTGTAGTATTCTTCTGTTCTATCAGTACGATATGTAAAGACCGATCACAACATCCACTTTAGGTCCCCTGTTTGGTTGGACTTTTCGATGTGATAAATGATTAAAGAGAGTACTCTGTTATTATTAAAAAGGATATATATTTGGTTAGACATCAAACGTCACATTGCAACCATCAAATAAGAGATAGAAACTCTAAAGTTGTATTTCTCATTGAGAATAATATTATATAAATGAAATCTTATTATTCTGTTGATTGCAATAGTCACCAGCAGAACATTGTCTTTGGGTAATATAAATGATAGAAGCTACCATGTTGTAATTTTCAATTTAGTATGATGTTCTTGAGGTGCTGAAGCCTGGAAGTTGATCAGATTGAGAGGAGAAACTTATGGACACTTTATTCGAGTTTTTACTTAACTCTCCATGCTAACACCGTTACCAGTGCCAGTATGTGGCTTTTTGCACCATTTTCATTCATAGAAGTTAATCTTTTTATGATTTTGATAAAAAAAAATATATATATTTATTTTTAACCGTCATAATGGTGTCCCCAAAGCATGTGGTTCTTGCTTGATCATTTTCTAATGAGTAAGACAGTACTGTTTTTTTATTGGCGTGGTAACATTCTTAAACAATGGTTCTCACCCTAGGTCTATAGAATCAGCTGGAAGTATAAAGACTTGACTCTGGTATACCTTGCATTCTTGCAAGCGTATACTTTAAGTGGCATAAAGATTTGGTGTAGATAAAATTGGTTTTCAAGTGATCCCTTATTTTGCGATACTGCATATTTGTTTTGCGATACCTCATACATTTGTTTTGCCATATGTCGTACGTGATACTGCATATTTGTTTTCAAGTGATCCCTTATTTTGCCATATGCATATTTGTTTTGCGATACTGCATATTTGTTTTGCGATACCTCATACTGCATATTTGTTTTGCGATACCTCATACATTTCTTCATAAAATGCCATAGCGTTTTAACCTCTATCAGACCCCAAATATTCATTTAGGTAGTTAGTTTTTGTTTGTTTTCTTCTTTGAGGATACGATGCTAATAGGAAAAACGAGTTCTTTAGTGCTTTAGGAAATTAAAGCTAGGAGACATGTATAAGGATTGATTTTTTAAATTAAACAAGACGAATACCCGTGCAAGATGACGGTGTATAGCGGCAAATAATTATATTTGGGAAATCGTGATTTTGTTTTGAACCTTTATGCAAAATTTACGGGTTCAATATTTATTAGACCACCATGTGTTAACTTCTTTTGAAAACGTGTTTTAGAATTAAAAAGCCACTGTTTGTTAACTTGTCATTTTTATTATTAGAGCATTAGGTATAATAACCTAGGTTAAACCTTAACACCATGCCACATCAGCTTTAACATTTCACCTTAACTCAACAAAAAAACACCCTTATCATAATATTACCAAGTTAAACCTTAACTCACCAACAATTTACAAAAACAACCCCTCATTTAGAGGGCAGAAATGAAAAAAAATGGATTTTAACGTGCGTTATTCCCTTAACGCAATGTTAAAGCTTGACCTTTAGCACGCCACACGGTGTGGTTAACACCCAAATGTTAAAGTTTAACACCCTTCCCACATTACCATACCGTTTGCCATTAGAGAAGGTGTTAGAATTAAAAGACTAACTTAGTTATGTAAAGTCAAACCTTGTTACTACCTCTGTTCCAAAATTTAAGTCCATTTGGATTTTTTAAATCCAACTTTGACTTTAAATATTTTTGTTTGTATTATATAATACTTGATGCAAAATATACGAATGTATCGTGTTTTAAATGTATTTTCATTAGTATAATCTTCATCAAAGATTATATAATACACACAAAAATATTTAAGTTCAAAGTTTGATTTAAAAAGTCAAAACGGACTTATATTTTGAGACGTAAGGAATATTATAACAAGATGTAAAATAGATATAAAACATTACTCAAAAATTAAGAAGTTTAAAAAATTTTATACATGATTTATAAGTAGTTGACTAAAGTTCAATACAGAACACAAAAAAACTAAAGTACAAATTGGTCAATCTGAGCCATTGATCTTTTATGCATCCAACGGTTGGATCTCACATATCAGCGTTTCATTTAATTTCACACAGAGGTAGGTTGGTCCATACACTCTCATTCACTCACACACACACTCTCTACTCACTTTCTCACCTTCTCGTCTCATTCACCTAACTCTCCATTCTCTCTCATAAAACACACACAAAACTCATCCCCAAACTGTGAAAATTGTTAATACAAATAAGCCATTAAAACGTTTATTTATATTTTACGATCTTAACATGTATTTCAAGTGTTAGTCACTTATATGTAATAGGTTGCTTAAATATGCTTTTATGTTAGTAATTAAGGCTAAGCTCATGTAAAAAGCCCATGAGCCTATGCATAAGCCCATGTGGCTAAGGAAGGGACTAGAAGTGTTGCCCTAGCTCCCTTCCCTATATATTCATTGTATCCTCTCATTTCAGAGGTTGGTTGTTCACTTTACATAATCTACGCATAAACATTCCTTATTCATACGTGTGTGTATCGTGTTCATCCGATCATTCTTCTCTTTTATAACATCTACATACTTGTGTTAACTTATGGTGACCTAACACTTAATCTTAGCTTTGACCTTTTTCTTAGCCAAGAAACTCTATAGCATATCTGTTAGTTTGTGGGAGTTAAAACACGCGTAAACACTAAAGGTATGTGAGCCTGTGGGGGCACACATGATAAACACGAGAGTACGTGTTGAACGTATTTAATATTTGAATAAATATCCGATATACATGACATGATCACATTAATCGACCCATGAGCTTTATGGCTTGTTAGAATGGGTCGTTTGGGTGTTTGCCTTGGGCCTAGGGACACGCTGATCAGGGTGTTTTGGTTTGTAGCTTGTGATGCAAGTTTAAAGCCCATTCTTGTTTGGCTCATCTATACTACTTTATAAAATGTTTGGGACTTGCTAAATTAAGTAATCTTAAACTTTGTAAGACCAAAAACATTTCCTAATAAAGAAATAACCAAATTGGTATAATCTACAATGACATTTACTAATCAAACTTACACATCCAAATATTTGGTTCCCTGACTTTATGATGTTATTAAAGCCAATGGTCAATACGTTACCCAAAACAAAGGGCTAAAACCATGCTTGTGGTCAATAACATTGTATCAAGTGTAACTATGATGACCCATGTGATCATTCAAGTCCTCCAACCATGCCTTAAACAATAACAAGTGCTAAAAATCAGGATTGTTTCTTCTACAATCATGCCTTACCAATTGCAAAATCCCTACCAAATCCTAACCAAAATGCCACTATATAAAGAAGGCACAAGCAGATGGTTCAAGTACAGTAACATATCAAGCAATATATACTTGTGCTAAATTTTATATTATGGACAACCAAAGTGAAATAACAATGTTCATGTCATCTTTGTCCCTTGGTCCCACTGTTGAACCTCTTCCAGCACTACTTCCAGCCCATGCACCTCTCGCAGTCCCTTTTCCAATTCAGTATCAAAGAAACCAAGTTGTCGACGTAACATATTTAATCCAATCTTTATGTTTCTTTAATAAACATTGAAGATACCTGTTCAATATAACATTACAATAATTACTAATGTTTATTTGTTTTATATTTCATATTCAAAAGAAGCGTAAAAGGTTCATAAACTTGATGAATTGGAAATGGGACGAAGTAATTACCATTGATGATGAGGAAGAAACCCCGCCCGAGGCTTCCAGGAGTGTGAAACGGAGAAGAACAAATCCTGTTTCAATCTTTGGCAATAAACGAGTTACTTGTTTCGGACACGACAACAATGGAGAAGATGCATAAAATTTCATGCATTAAGCATTCAAATTGTTATCCACATTAAGCTCTTAGAATCTTACATTCTAAGAACATAATGTACTACTTTGTTTTATTTTTGTGTTTCGACTGTTATGCCGTTTTAAAATATTTACTATTAATATAAGTTGTTGGTTTTCATTATAAATTTCATATTTTAGCATATTTGGACTATGAAACATACCTGAGGAAGCAGGAGATCATACAAGGCTTTTAACAGCCAAATATATCATCTAGGTCACTCTCTTTAGGCCACAAAAGCATCTCACAAATAATGTTAATCATGTATTGACTTTCTGTTAGAGTTTGAATAGTTTGAATTCTGTTGCTTGGAAAACTTTCAGGCCAACTTGAAGACTCCATATCTGAATTCGGTTATTAGTTAGCTGTTATGCTATGATTAAAATAAGTACAACACACTATAACGCTAACTGTTTGTATTTATATTGTGAAGTCTTTAAGTACAAAAAAGAATTTTAAAATACTTAATAAATTATAAAAAAGGCAAGTGACAAGAAAACCACCACACCAGTATCATCTTCAAAACATTTTTGGAAATTTATATACCACATCCACAAGCCAAGTAGTGTTAGTGCTCGGCTCAAAAATCTATATTACCATCACTACTTGAATCTGCCTGACAAATTATCACATAATTCAGTGAGAATACCACATATACAAATAGTCAAATAGAGACAGCGGAATGGGCCGGTTGCTTAGCATATCAAAATAGTAACATTTTGTATTGGGTTGGGTCAGGCAAGGTTGACCTTAAAATTCTTTTTGATAGATACTATTATATACTGGAGCCAAGGATCTACTAACATATTTACAGCTACATCCTTGTATGGCAATCAAATAGGTATAATTATAAACATTATATATATGGTTTTACACTGGGGTCATTGTACTATTAAGGCCATCATACAATATTTTTTTATCTGAGAGCTACAATAAACAGTAAGTTAACACAATAGAGGTTCAGTTATGAATCATTGCACATTCAATCATTGCATTTATGACATGAAATATTCGAAAATAATTGGATTTTCAGTTAACATATCAATTTGATTATTGGAACAAATTTACAGCCCTAATTTCAGCAAGAAAATATTAAATATACAGTTTATATGTGCAACTAATGCCAAAATATTTGGATTTTCAGTTAACATATCAATTTCATTCATGGAACTAATTCACAGCCCTAATTTCAGCAAAAAAAATATTAAATATTCAGTTTATATGTGCTATTAATGCCAAAATCATTGATTTTCAGTTAACATATCAATTTGATTCCTGGAACAAATTCACAGCCCTAATTTCAGCAAACTTGTATCATAAGATATCTATACTATCCATACTACATTATAAAATCAGACTTTATGGTCAATACGTTTTACAATACAGTCCATTAATCACCATAGTCAATACCATCTTTAATGTATACGTTCGTTCACAATATACCATTTACAATACAGTCCATTAATGTATACGTTTTTTCAATGCTAGGGTCAATAACAGCCCATTTAAAAAGATAAATAACAAACTTTAATTGTGCCTGTTGAAGTGATACAGCCATAACCTAAGGGATATAAATCCCCCTCCCGTCACATCAAACAAAACAAAACACAACCTATGATTTCATTTTACAAAACGTCAACATATTATTGTAACCGGATTTATTCAAAAGAGCAAAACGGTTTTTGTATTTTGACTTACCACGAAAACCGAGAAAGACAAGAGAGAAAGGAGATGACGATAATGGTGATGGCGGTGGTGTTAACTCAAACCAAACAAAACCCAAACGGAACCTTGAATGCGACCCTCGCTATAAACCCGTAGCAGCAAATCTTGGTCTCCTCCTTGAATGGCGGCGACAAAATAGCGGTGGTGGTTGCCATACGAACGGACAACAACCCTCAAAGAGAATAACCATCACACTCCGAATCTTGAATTCAAGATTTATGGAGCGTGAGTGAGCTTTGGGGCGCGTGCATCAAATAAACGAAGCCACCAGGGTCCGATTTATCATCATGGAGGGGCGGTGACATATGGTGTGGTGGCCGGAAGTTGGCCGGATTCCGGTGACAGCGCCAGATAATATGAATTCCGGTGGAGGAGGTATCAAATGGGGAGGAAACCCTAATTTGGGTTTATATATAGTGAGGAGGGGGCAAAGGTGGACAAATGAAAGTGGAGGGGCGGCAATGAAACTATAAAGAGAGGGGGTGTTTGTGTATTTTTAGTAATTCTTTGGTAACAATACAATGTGGGCCCCATTTAAGGTAGTAAATAGTCGAATTAAATTACGAAATTTTCGACATTGTGTCCGGAATAATTTTTCTGATAATAATGAGTATTTACACGACTATTTTCACATATACAAAAATCAAAATAAATAAAAACGTCGGGTGTGCCGGTACGCGTTAAGTGCAAATTTCACATTTCATGAGACAACTTTCTCGTTTTCTTGTCAAACTGGCTTAGAAAAGTCAGTAAATGATGAACAAACATAATTCCTTGAAAAACGAATATCTGGAAAAGTGCGAGTTGTCACAGATGATTTCGAGGCACTCTTGCGATTTAATAATATTTTTTGAACATTGTAATGTAGTATGCAAGTATTGAATCTTAATTTTTTAAGCCTTAGAACTTAGTAAAAATTGATTATATATGATAAATTTTAGACCTTTAAATTTGTATTATTATAGGTTTGTAACATCTATTTTAATACTAAAAGTTAATATGTCATTAATGTACATTATAATGTAATTAGTGCAGTGTAGTATTTAATTGTATGAATTACTAAATATAGTAACATGTGTAAGCTTAAAAAATTAAGACTTCTATTTATAAATGTCCTAAATGGATTATAGATAGTTATAGAAGATAGTTATAAATTATAGATAACCATTGGGCCATAGTTAAATTAGTATATACCGAAATTAGGACCATTAAGATATGTGTTATTTTAGTAAAATGATTTTTCAAACTATTAATCTTTGTTTAGGCTGCTGTTAGTTTTTAATATGCTGGACTAAGCGAAGTTAGTGTGGATCCAAATAGATTTTAAAAAATCACCCAAAAAAAAGTATCTAAATAAATTAATCTATAATGCAAACGTTTTGTCAACGAACAAGAAAAAAAGCACACTTTGTCTAAAGAAAGTTATCAACCGCCAAGATTTTGTCAACGAAACAAACTCTAAACATAACGCGACTAATATGGTAAAGCAAAGGAGTCGAGTATTTAAAATAAAATATCACATTTAACAATTAGGATGTATAAATTTTTATAACGTATAAATGTAACAAGAGTACGTTGTATTGTAATGAAAAATATAAAATTTTCACCCTAATTAGTTGGACATTCTTTATTTCCTTGTTCAAAAGTAATGCATCCGAAAAACCTTGCTATCGCTAAAAAGTATAATTACACGGGTACCCGCCGCCGCAACGCGCGGGTACCCGGCTAGTGTAGATATATATACAAACATATACAGAACACAATGGGACGATTTTTAGTATATACCTAAAATCACATGCATGCATATACGACTACTTACATCCCTAAACCAATCAAAAGTTACTGCTACCAATTCTAGTTGACTTGAAAACAAGTTGATTAGAGTTTTGTTATTTGGTTTCATTCTTTTCCTTGACTTGATCCAAGAAAAGATAATCGATTGGTTGATTGCTGTTGATTCCTTGTATTTGAGTTAGTAACAACAAAGTAAAAGATTGTAGTTTGTTTTGTTTCCTGGTCATGGAATTTTTCTCGGACAACAAAGCATAAAGATATCGGATACCTTTATCCGCTATCGGGTAGGTCTTAGTTACTGTTCATCAGATAGAAACTGTATCTCAAACAGAAAATAAGTTAGACATGTTCTTGGGGTTTTTCTTATTCGAGTTATTCAAGTGGTTTATCAAAGGGTTGATTGTATATATACATTCTCGACTAGCTTCTTATCGAATGTGCTCGTTTACGTGTTGTGTGTGATACTCATAGAGGTATCTATTTTAGATACTTGGGTCTCTTTGGTTTCTCGTTCGTTAATAGCGTGCAGTTGACACCAAAAATTAGTTTTCACTACTAGAAAACAAGTCTAATGCAACATTTTTGAAGCAGCACTTCCGAAATGCATTGCTTTTTTAGTAAAACTTTATATAAGGCAACAATTTATAAACAAGTGTTGCATTTGAAGCTCTATTGCAACATATTTCTAGAAGTGTCACCTATTTTACAACCTATGTTACATCTGTAAAGGATTAAAGGCAACACTTGATTTTAAGTGCTTTTTTTTCCCCAAAACTATGCAACATGAAGTGTTGTGTTGTATATTGGGATAGTATATGTGTAGTAGTACAATCACAAAATTTAATACGCATTGGCTCACATATGATACGAGAAATGTTTATGATACTTATATTTTGTGACAGGCCTTTTTTTTTTTTTTTTTTTTTTTTTTTTTTTTTTTTTTTTTTTTTTCATGTGCCTCAACTTCCTACCAAATGTAAACAAATTTGGCGCCTAACAAAATTTTACATTCCCTCCATTGTTTCAAATATTTAAACTGGAACTCAAAATATACCCGGAGAGATTTGGTGCCCCATTTTACACGTTCCCTCCATTTTCTCAATTAATTAGAGTAGTAATTTAATCTAACCATTTATCAATGTTTGACATTTTTGGCGCCAAAATTACACGTTCCCTCCATTTTCTCAAGTTTTTATAGCATTAGTCAAATCTGATTGAGTCTAATGCCATTAGAAGTTAAATGTTATAAGTTAAAGTACATTTATGAAGACATTGACATAAAAAAGTTAAATAAAATTAAACTTTTTACAAAAGTAGAATAATCTTATGAGTTAGTTAACCATTTCTAAATCAAGTCGCATGCCGATGTAACCGCTGACAAAAATTCAAATCGCTGAATTAATTCTTTTGTATACAAGTTTAGTGACTATTTAAGTATTTAACAACAACATACGATAACAATTTCTTTTTTCAAAACATCGCAACGACACTAATATTTTATATAACTAAGGAATAAATATTTATCTCACTCAAATTAGATAAATGGGAAAGAGCATAGGTGGCAAAATGGGTTGGTCAAGCGGGTTCGAGCAACGGGCCAAGTGGGCTCGGGTCCTAACGGGCACTGGCCAGGAAAAGGTGGAATATGGGTCAAACACGCACGGGCTAAACGTGCACGAGATAAAAGGGGTGACCCTAACGTGTTGTTTATAAAAGAAGTATCTCATATTTATTTATTAATCATAACTAATAAACTAAACTTTATTGCTAAATTTAGGTCACAAAAAATAAGTTAAAAAAATAAAACGAGCAAAAATGTTCTATGTCTATATATATGCGCTTTACAAAATTTAAAACATTGATTAAACAAAAGGGAAAACAAAAAAAACATAAAAACATAAACTATAATCGAGAAGTAAAAAAGAGGAAACCATGATAGTGATTATACCGCATAAATGAACTAGTTGGAGTCTACCGCCTATTACGCCCGTTATCGATAAATATGTTTAAGTAAGATACGTATTGAGGGTTGAGGTTAGTCACTCGTTTTGTTTCCCACATTCTGTAAGGACCCCAAAGTGTGATCGGAGTCACAAATTAAGGTAACACTCACGAGGTGACTAGTTTGTATAAGTGTATAGTCGGGAATGACGTGGTCCATTTAGAGGAAATGGCCCGAGATTTATAGAAATTCATTTTAGGGTTTTGTGCAACATGTAGATGCGATTTCAACAGTTTGTGGGATGCCACGTGGTAAATATCCACATGGAGGGACAAGGATGACACATGCCGTGCCATCCTTAGTTAAAACAAGTTCATGGGGTGTCCCATGTACAATATCGCATATATGTGAAATGCTCGTGGCACTACCTCTACTCTAACAAGGTAGAGTCACGTGGCATCTATTGTAACGGTCCTGACTTAGGTGGTCAGGCGAGTTGTTACTTGAATATGTTTGTCAGGGTGATCCTTTATCATGCCTAGCCTTGGAGTGTGTTCCCTAGGCGATTATGGCAGGGCCTAGCTAGCCTTGGTGGGCTTATTATTATTATTTTTTTTTTCTGTTTCGAGTGCATGGGCTTTAGCAGTTGGGCTGGAGCTCCCAAATGCTATCAAGTCTCCTCAGTCCATTAGCATATTGACTGTCAGGGATATATGATGATAGACTCATGCTTCAATAAAGAGATTTCAGATAAAAAATTTCCATGTAGCTTTTGAATGTGCGCTTAGCTTATTGATTGTGATGGTTGCGTGTTTGAAGGAGACCTCCTTTTCTAGACTATCGCATATTTATTGCATGATCAGTCGTTTCAATGTGAATATTTTTGTGAGTAATCGCGAATGACAGGCGTTTGGAGTATTTTTCTCTCCCAGGCCTGATATGCTTTATTTTCTAATGTGCTACTACTATGGTACTTGAACATATAATGTATATTTTTTTAATTTTATTATCCATTTAGATTCGTTTATCATATAAATTATTATATAAAAATATATAGAAGTATAAAACTACAACCTCTATACAAAAATATATACATTTTTATAGGATCCTATGATCCGGATCCGATCTTACGATTATGATTTTGCGAAGCCGAAAACAATTCTAAGTAGGATCCTGATCCCAACAACCTTGCTTTTAACTAAACATGACCTTAGTATTTGTTTTCTCTCGAAATTATTCAATTTGGTGTTTTTGTTAACGGATATGTTTGGCAAAAATAGTTGTTGTTGTTGCTGATGCTGGTGCTAGTGCTGTTGGTGGATTTTTTTTCTTTTTTCTTTTTTTTTTGTGGCAAACTAGCTGTAATTTTAGAGTAAAATTATAAAATGACGTAATTGCACATATAAATTAGAAACCCAATATGAATAGAAATAACAAATAAAAGGGCAAATTGATAATTTTGTGAAATATAATCTTAAACATGTTTTTAATAGCAAGTTTATGCAATTTAATTTTTGAGAACTTATTTTTTTAAAATAATCTCCAAAGATTATTACATCATTTTTAGCAAATAATTTTAAGCTTTTATAATCTGATGCGTCAAAACACGCCCAATAAATAAATGATAGCAATATAATAAGTCATGTAAAAATAAATTTGGGCAAATATATCATAAGTTAATCCGAATGAATAAAACGGCCTCTCCTTTTTCTTGATGTAACCACCTAAATCACATAATCTGATAATCACCTATTCATCATTACCCTTCCGTCCCTTTCAAATCCGTCCAAAAACCCTCTAAGTATAAACAATCGTTAACTAAGTGTGGTTTTTCGCACACTTGCATTGTGTTGCCTCCAGCCTTCCTCTACCTTGTCTTCAAAGGCATCGGGTAAAATTGTAAAACTTATCTTATTTGCATATCAATTGACAAAGTTTGTTTTAATTGTATAGTTACTAATGACTTTTCATGCTTATTGAAGATATTATGATAGTATAATTTAGTAATTAGTGTATTTGAGTAACTGGATTATTAAGAAATTGTTGGTATTCTTATTCATTAGTAGAAATCCCAATGGGGAACTGATGATATAAAAAAATATAAAAAAACTACCTAATTAGTAATTACAATGATTAAAATAGTTAAACGATGACATTTAGTAACATATAATATTATTGAAATATGCCAATAAATTCCCCATCACTTGTTTGCTAGCATCTCAAATATTCCAAACAAAAGAAAATTAGCTATTTAAACCACCGATCATAGACTAATATACAACCAATATATAGTTTTCATTTTATATCAAACCATGGTGCTAAATAGATATTGTAGTGATCAAGAAGTGATGGTAATTTGATAGATAACTTTTTACATTAATAATCGTTGGGTATCAATAATACATTTCTTTTAATGTGTCTATGGGTGGTGTGTTTGTTTCGGCTTATATAGCACAGATGAGTTGTGGTTTGATGGTTCTGCTGTACTTTTTGAATCTTACAGCAGCGATGAAAATTTTCATTTGCATTTTAGAAAATTAAGCTCCATGAATTGTTACCTGCAACCAAGATGATGTTAGCATGGTGTATGAGGCTGCCCCCAATAAGCAAATCGCCACTCGATCGAGTGTGAGGTGGCGATCGAGTGGACTCGATCGTTGTTGATGTGGTGAAATCGATCGCCTACCAAAAAGATACAAGTGAATCGTCTGGCCGATCGAATTGTTTTGCAATGTTACCGTTTCCATCCGTTGCATATCCAAAAAAAAAAAAAAAATTACCGTTTGTTATAAATATATATATATATATATATATATATATATATATATATATATATATACTAGTGTCAAAACCCGTCCGATGGACGGGTATGACTTGTGGTTTTATTTTTAGGATTTAGTATAACAAATGTATACTAAAAAGTAATTAAAAGTTAAATGAAACGGTTAAGATCTATAATTGATGTTACCATAATCCATAAAACGGCTATAAGCAGGTAAGTATTTTGATTTTGGTTTTTATTTTTAGGATTTAGTTGAACAAATATATACAAAAAAGTAATTAAAAGCTAAATGAAACGGGTGGAATAACTTGTACTTGTCGAGGTTCTTCAAGTAGATAGTAAATGCTCTATGTCTACCCATAATTAACCATTAATATCGTGCAAGTTCTCACATCATGGTCCTGTAAATGTAAATCGGCTTCAATGGCTCTAAATGGAAGGCCACTTGAGAAAGGAGTATATGGAGGTGGAGTGGGAAGTGATACTTGATAAATGTAGCGATGTGGATTCTTCATTCATGCCTGCAATAACTACCATTCTAAGTTACGTACTATATTTCCCATATTTTTTCATTTTTAAGAGAAACTTTGATTGGCTAACCTGAATTTGGTAACGGACATTATCAAATTCAACCCAGTGGCAATCCAACTTGACCCCTTCTTCAATACTGTGAAACCAAGAAAGCCGATATCAGTAGCTATTGCTAATAATAGGTCATATCTCAAGAAACATTCGATTACAAAACATCCTGCTAAAGGCATTATCGTTTTCATTTTTTTTTTATTACTTCGTGAAACTACGGGTAGCTTGTATCTTGGCTTTCAAACTAAAAAGAAAATAAGAAATAAATATGTTGTGAAACTAATACATACTTTCTTTCTTAAGAATAGATTTAATGCATACATTAGATATATCTCCTTCAAAGTTATCAGATATATAACCATATCAAATTTTCCTGAAACAGAAGGAATATTACTCCCGTCGTTATCAAACCAACATTGATGCTATGAGCTTCAAAAAAATCGGGATCTATAAATAGCTTGCTAGTGTATATGGTCCCTAAATTTGTATCATTATACTCACCCACTCTAGAAGATTTAATAGCCAAAACTGGAAATATCCCAGAATCACACATGAAGTGTTTGGCTATCCATGTGGCAAAAATTTCCCCATAAAGTTATATCAACACTTCTTCTAACATATCCTTGACGCGAAAGTTTCTTTCTTTACAATGTATGAAGGAAATATCCTAAAACAACACCAATGATATCTAAAACAGAATTGTTATCCAAACCTTCAAATTTAGCAGTTTCACAAAAATGGAATTGTTGCTTACCGGCTTTCTTTAGAACTACAATGGTAGAAATAAAATATATATTCACATGTTGGTAGTTTAAAGGGGGTAGGAGTATAATGTGTCAATTGAAAGATTTTTATCGAATCCTGTTATATCCTTCATGTGTTGCCAATGTCACTTGCTGAACGAGCTTCTCTTGTGCACTTTGCGCATCACCCGAGGAAGCAGAAGGTGAAGAGGGTGATATTTTTCTTTTCTTGTCTCTAGATTGAAATATCTCTCCATATGCTTCCCATGAATGATCATTTTTCAATTCAGAGGACAATAACTATTATTTTACATAAAATAGATTCATGTTTTAATCAAGCAATGACCAAAACACCAACTAAATTTTAGTTTGAGTCAAATAAAAAGATACGGACCGGCATTACTTAGCTTAATAGTAGATGGATTATAGACTTAACGTACAAAAATAAATTGTAACTAATACATACCAAATAGCGTACCTAGAATATTTAATGATGACTAAACGACGACAACCAAGAAAGAAAGTTTAATAGGTACAATATTACATTTGATAACACAAAACTTAATTTTATATTTTATAAAACTAACACATATTCCGTTTTGACCTTTAGATATTCAAAGAAATGGAACTTGATACACCTTAAGCTATAGTAATTATCGACATTTTTTTTTTCTTTTTTGCTTCTGCTGGTCTGGAATTACTTACAGTCCAATAACACACCATTCAAAAACAAAAACATTATTCACTTTTATGAAGTGCTTTGAAGTGTGATCAAATCAACTTGATAGACATAAGGATCTTGCAAGTTCTACAACAAACTTAACCTGCAAAAATGAAGAAACAATGTACTTTGTGGAGAAAGAACAACATTTTAATTAGTGAGCATAACTGTGTTAGTATATTATCCAATCTAAACAAAATGAAATGAAACAAAGGGTGCTTGGGATTAATTGATTTGTTTTAATATCCAATAGTTACCATCAGTAGTTAGAATAATGTCCCAATATTTAATCTATAATGTTGATTAAACTACAGGTTGGAAAAGGTGATTCTAAAACAGATACATAGCCAAGCCAAAGTTTTTTGGACAGTGATTACAGTGACAGAAGCAATGGTGATGACTTTATAGAAAGGACTAACTGTTGACATCTTATGGTACTCTCATCACGGAGCCACAACCACCCACTTGGCTGTTGGATCATCGTCGCCTTATCAACATTGCCTCGCTGGAACTATTATGATTCATTATTACGTTGATCATCTCCTTTTCACTATTTTTAATGGTAAGTAAACTACTTTTTGAGCTATCACCCATTAATAAAGAGACAGGCATGACTTGTATTTTACATTTAATTTACACATGTACGGATACCAGTGATCTTTTATAGTTATAACTTATGTTTTAATAAAGAGACAAACATGACTTATAATTATCTATGGAAGGTATTAGTTAACGGAAAATAATATATAAGAAAGGCAGGCATGACTTATAATTATTGTTGGAAGGTATTAGTTATCGGAAAATAATATATAAAGAAATATTTGAGGATCAATTTGATCAACATGCTTAACAAATGAGTATCAATGTTGCAGATGGTCAATGTTGGAATTCGTATTCAGTCAAATCCAACATAAAAGCCACCAACATAGGGGCGGGCATGACTTATAATTATCGTTTACATATTTTTCTATAACGAAAGAAGATTGGTCAAGTAGAAATTTAAAATGAATGAATAAAGATAAAAGAAATAATAAGATATTAAAGAGTGTTTTTTTATGTGTTAATAATGAAAATTAGTTGGCCGTTATTAATTATTGAACAGTTAAAAGGTACCATATTTTTTTAAATTCCTTTTGCTTAGAATGGCTATACAAACATCACTGCGCAATTTGAACAAAGTCCTTCAAGCAAATGAACGCAAACTTTTATAGAACAAAGAAAATATACAATTTTGTAACAACATAGCATATGATTTAAACTCAAATGCGAAATAAAAATTCTTTATAACGTTTGTAGGAGCAAGAACAAAGTATCAAAGCATATCCCGTTCGATTGGTGAGCAAGCCTTATAAATATCATTTAATAACTTAAGTTAACGAAAAATAAGCTATAGGTATAACCAACACTCGAATGAGCCTTTCCAAGATGTGCATATCCAGCTATCTAAACGGGAACCATTCCTCCTAGTACTTATTGCGTTTGCATCCCTTTGTTCTTTTGGTTCAAGCTTTACCAAGATGTTTATATTCTGTGCATTCAGACACATTTGTTATACGGAGTAATAAATTAAAAAAGTTAATTATAGGTCACCCCGTCCATTTTGACACTCAGTTATCCGTATTAACCAATTAACTTATCCGTATTAACCAATTAACTTACCCAACCATTTTCCAACATCTAAGTATTCATTAAGGTAAAGAAACGAGTAATTATATAATGATGACCTTTTTTAAGTAATATATGCTTTTGCTATATGGGCTCTTTATACGAAATGAGAACACAAGATCACAACATTAAAATTATCACAAAATATCAAACTATGTGCTGGGAAGAATGATAATCAATAGTTGTTGAGGGCTATAAAAGAATTATCAAGTTAGGGTTGACTTGTGGATTACCCGCTTTCCTTTCCCTCCCATGACATATCAATGATCGTGCAAAGTTCAAAGTGTAAGCAATAAAAGTTATAACTTTTTGAATTGAACGACTTTATTTCCAATTATGTTGTATCCCTCGACCGTCTTTACTCGAAAAGGCATGATATTGTTTACCATTGCAAAAGCATGTTCCTCTTCCGTTACTGGACCTACCAATTATCAAAATGATTTACATTAATGTAAGAAAAGAATAACAGTACTCATGAGTGATGAATAAGATGATAGTAAAAAAAAACCCAAACAATGCAATTAAATCAATCGGACGGGAATTAATAAGGAGATACTTTCAATTTGCTAATGTTTTTTCTTTATATATAAATAGCCAAACCCCAACCTGTTTTAACATGCCAAAATGCTCGATGTTGCCCCAACCGTTTTGGCCCGTTAATTAGCACGTCCGTCTTGTCGTTTTGGCCCACCTTTTGCCTGTTAAACTGAAGGGTGGACGGGGTTATTGCCACTTTCCAAGAGTCTAGCCTGTAGAGAGAAAGTGCATGGAGGAAGAGAACCAGAGTACGTGTAAATACAGAAAAAAGCATATAAGTTCTCATTGTTTTCTCCTCCACACAAGGAAATACAAATCAAGTCACTCGTCCATTTGAATTTATTTTATGCACACAAGGAAATACAAATGCAAATGTTGATAATGATACAATGTAGTGCGGGTACAGGTGGACAGATCAGGGGGGATGGGTAACAGACCAGGTCTGATTGGTGACACAAGCCTGAACATGAGTACATCCATGTTACATGAGGGAATTGCTCAGAACACATCAGGGAGTGTTATCTTCTCCAAGGTACTCTCTCGTAACCTTTTCCCATCTGAAATTTTTTTCTTATTCTATATATAAAGTTTTTGCAAATCTAGATAAATACCGTACTTTACGTATATTGGCATTGTTCTTCCCATACTTGGTCTCTGTAATTATGATATTCTGTTGGACATATTGTCACGCCTTTTATTAACACTTTATTAACACTGGATGTGCATGCACCAAACAAAACACAATCCATTACCTAAACCAAAAATTTCGGAGTACTCATCAAGCAAACTTACATCAATATTGATATTAAAGATAACAATTTCAGGTTTTCAACACGTCAATAAGAAACATGAACTTCATGTTGCATTCAATGATAGCAGGTCAACAAATAGAATAAAATAAAAAAATATAGCAAGAAAACTGGTGATATGTCCCTTTTAACTCATTACCAAACCCATCCGACCTGTCCATTTTGCCACCTCTTATAAAGTATAGAGTTGATACAATAACAGATACTGTTATGACACAAAATATATACAATAGCTACCTTGTTCATCATGTTCCATTGACCCACTTGAGGCAAACACTCCTTTTCACGACCTGTGTCATGGTACTTGAGCTACAAAAGCATAAATATGAATGGTCAGAGGGAATATATTAACAGAGAGTCAATAAAGAAAGTAAAAAATGATGGCTATTTACCCAAGGAGGAGGCAATATCCTAGCTTCAACAGATGCTAGCCTTGGACTAATTTTTATCCCGAACTCCTTTGCATACGGGTCATTATCGTAATTGTTGGCTTGCACTGTCTGCAGAAGCATCAGACATGTAAAATGAACATTAGCAAACTAAGTGGACAAACCAGTAATATAAACAAAATTTCAAGACATGTAGTAGAGCACAGCATAAATTAGCCTAATCATAAGTAAACTGGTCCGGTTTTGGCCCGGAAGGCCTAAAAAGCATGCTAAAAACACATGAAAGCCCGGTCCGACCCGTCCCCGGGCTTTAAAAAAAAACCAAACTTGTTTACAAGTGGTCCAAGGCCCGGGCCAGGCTTTGCTCATATCTACTTTAAATATATAAATCCATAATAGTTGCTCATAATGATGTACAACAGCCCAACCCCACAACCAACAACCAAGTGAGCTGTTCGCAACATTCAAACTATAAAATATGTGCAAGAAGAACATCCAAACCGCAGATTTTTCATAAAAGATGTCTGCTGAAATAGACGAGATTTTCCCACCTTTAGGATGTCCTTCTCTCTCTCATGAGGACGTTGACATGTGACTTTAAGTAAGGCTGTAATTTGTCTTTCATTCAGCCTCTTTGAATACCTATGACCCTCCACAATCTTGCAGACCTGATGATATATAAAAAAGATAGTTACTTTACAAACAAATGACAACAAAGAAAATAAAGTTACTTGACGAACCTCCATGGGCAAATAATTTGGTCTCTGATTATTCCCAACTTGTAGGCATGGCCATTGTACGTGTTGAATGGCAAATCCATATGTCTCACGGAAGTACTCAACCACAGATTTCATCATTCCTCCTTCGTCTACCGGAAAGCTGATGTTTGAAAGGAAAAAAACTATTATTATAACCATTTAGACCAACTGCTAAGATATGGTAACAGCAATGTCCAAGAACCTATAGCAGAATTGTTCAGAGTTTAGGTGGGCGAATACTATTTTTTACATTCATTGGCTAAAGTGTGAAAACTTACATATGCATAGTCACAATCAAACTTTGAAGGCAAAGAACCAGGAGCTTGGTAGCCAAAAAAGTGGCAGATGGCATTGAATTTCTTCCCCTTGTATGTAACTTCATTCTGTTTACATAATAAAAGATGTATATTAGCATGATAGTTATATGTGAACATTGATTGCAGAGTGAGAAGATTTATCATTAGGGTTTTTACCGTGGATGTGTGATATCAGCAACTACAAACGTGTGCATCATACTCTTGTGTCTAGCACAATCCTGCAAGTAATATAGTGTGATATTTTAATGTGAATTGAATAGATAAACTTGGTCCAAACAATATTAGATAACTTTGATAGACTTTGTAAGAAGTCAAAGACTGTAAAGGTAAGCTTTAAAAGTGTCTTAATTGTTTACCATGCTCTCTTTTAACTTCTGTTTTGAAATTTCTTGCAGCTAAATCTCGATTTTCGTGCTATGCGTCAGAAGAGGCTGAGGCCGATGTCTGTACCAGAAAAATCAAATTTGGGGACGGATGACTCAAAACCGATGACGGATCAACCTAGTGTTGCGAATCTGGCTACTCAAAATGTTGGTCAGAGACCGGGGATGGATCAATCTATTGTTGCGAATCTGGCTACTCAGAATGTTGGTCAGAGACCGGCAATGGATTCTGTGAATCTGGCTACTCTAAATGTTGGTCAGAGACCGACTATGGATCAACCTAATGTTGTGAATCTGACTACTCAAAATGTTGGCCAGTGCAATACGACAGTCCCAAGTCCAATAAACCATGCACCATATACCTCCATTCCAACGTTTCCATGGGTATCTCAACAGCCGAAAGATCAGTTTGGTGTTGAAACCCGCGGGCACATGCAAGTCATGCACCAGGGACTGCATTTAATGCACCTGGAGCTTCTTCTACACATGCCATGGTGAATTTGAGTTCAGGAAATGATGGCATAAACTCAATTATGTCTGCTTTTGAAGGTGGGAGGGGAAACCAACATGGTCAATCGTCCTCTATGGCCAATTCAGATTATATAAATCGGTCAATCTGCTGTCTTTTGTTGGTAATCAACAGCAAAAGATAGCATCGCATAATGCACTAAGGGCTTCAAGTAGTGCACCAGGAGCTTCTTCTACACATGCCATGCAGAATTCGAGATTCTTCTACCAAGATCGCCAGTCATCCTCTTTGGCCAATTCAAATAACAGAAATTGGAGAGATCCGTTGGCTTTAATTGGTAATCACCAACAAATGACATTGGAAATTCTTGATAAGACTCCAAGGACTGCCTTTAATGCATTGAGAGCTTCCTCTACGCGTTCCATGAGTTTGCCTTCAGCAAATGATGGTATAAGGTCTCGTGTGTCTGCTTTTGATAGTAAGACGGTAAGCCAAGATGGCCAGTAGTTCCCTATGGCCTTCTTAGATAGCAGGAGTACTCGGTCAAATTCATTGGTTTATCTTGGAAATCAACACCAATAGCTGGCATCGCACATGCAATATAATGCAGCAAGAACCTCAGTTAATGCACCGGGAGCTTCTTCTACACATGGCATGGCGAGTCTGAATTCAAACAATGGTGGTATAAGCTCGATTATTCCTTTTGGTGGCAACAAGAGAAACCAAGATGGTAACTCGTCCTCTGTGGCGAATGTGGATAATAGAAATTGGTCGAATTCGTTGGCTGATGCTATTAATCAACACCAACTGATACAAATAATTTACTCTGCTCAACAATGTCCTTTGTGGCGAATATGGATAATAGAAATTGGTCGAATCCGTTGGCTGATGCTATTAATCAACACCAACTGATACAAATAATTTACTCTGCTCAACAATCAGAACTTGATGTTTGTATTATTCAAATAATTTACTTCAATGAGAGTGACAAATCTAATATTACCAGGAATGGAAGTCCGATCTTTACATGTTGATTGATCGGTCAAATTACCAGCTGCAGTATGATGAGCCTCAGCAGAACAACTACCCCATTGAAGATCCAACACTATTTTTGTAAGACGTCAGCTTTGAAACTCTGTAGGACCACCAACCTCTATTAACGACATAGCAGCTGCATAAGATTAGCCCCAAATCTAGACACCAATACTTAGACATGCTATTGACACTTAATAACAGTGGCAACTTAGAGTAAACTAAAAGTTAACCTTCCACGAAATCCTCCCTTCTTCTAACAACCGCAACTTCAAAACTATCAAGCGAAACTGGTGTATTAGAAACATTCTTGTGTAACCTTCGTTTTAAACTATCAATTTAGCAACACAAAAAAGAACATAAAGATCAAACCTTTAACATAACAACTGATATGCCTAAGTGCTGATCAAAATCCTTACCTCCTTACCTGTTATATGAAAACGATTTAGATGACCAAAGAACGTATACATAAATAATAAACTGCTGCAATTGTGAATCATAGTATGGCTGGAGAAAAAGATGCTCGTCCTGTAGTCACACGGATGCAAAAGTAATTCAATAAATATTGTTTCACTAAAAATATATACTAAATAATACATATATCAAACATGTAACAAAGGTTTATAAGCACCTCGTGACAGTGTCTAGTTGTTATCCTTCCTGCATATTAATTTCATAACTTTGAAGATCATGATCATTATAGGAGATGGCAAAAGATAATATTAGGGTTTTGTAAAAAAAAAAACTGGAAAATATGATATGTATCCGATTATTATTGTAGGTTATTTGAAAATTGGTAACAATCTTAATAAGTTTCCAAAAGTATCATATCTTATCTCTTTAAAACATATTAACCACCACTTCCATCTTATAGATTATAAGTTGTAAAATAAATATCAAAAGTTGTGTTGGGGTAGTGGTTAATATGCATGACAAAACAGTAGCAACCAAAGTTCGAATCTATTAGAGAGCATTTTTTAAAATACGAAATTCGGATTTTTACAACCCAAATAATTGCTTAGGTGGAATTAGAATGATGACATGGAAATATGACATGTCATTATGGGATGCCAAGTGGCATTTTATGTGGCATGCCTCCTCTTATATATAATGTATAGATATATATATATATATATATATATATATATATATATATATATATATATATATATATATATATATATATATATATATATATATACTACTAAACTACCCTATAAATACACACTAAACTCACAAATCTCACAATCCTCTCTATAAAAGATGTCTAAGAAAACACCAAAACCAAAGGCCGAAAAATCCCGTTTGGCACAAAACACCCAGCATATTTTAACACCGGATCCGAATTTCCGGTTAACCGGTGTCTCACCAAGAGTCAATTTCCAACCCCCTGCTTTCGAATATCAATCCCAACAAGCTCCACAACAACAAACTAACAATCCATGTTTTATGAATCGTCCATTTGTTCCACCGTATCAAAACATCCAACAACAACAACAACTACAAAGCCACTCCCGTCGAAGCAACCAATCTATGTATGGGTCACCCGAATCTGTGTACCATCCAACAATGGATTCATCAACGTCTTCATATTCAAATTATCAAGAATATTCTCCGGTTAACCGTATCAATCTTGATGGTTTTGATTTCGATGACCAATTATACAACAATCCTGCTTTTTTTTATTGGAACCGGTTCGGGTTATCCGGCTCAAGGGTATCACGGTTCGGGTACCGGTTCGGCTCATGGATCGTATCACTATTCAGTTAACCTTGATGACGTAGAAGAAGAAGAATGTCGAGAAGAGACGTCACCGGTCAAACCGAAGAAACGAGCTACAAAGGCGAAGAAGAAGGTTGTCGAGAAAGAAGCCAAGAATGATTCGTCGCTTTGGTCAAAAGAAGAAGAGATCGCCTTGTGCAACGCTTGGTGTGATGTATCCGAGAATAGTGTAACCGGAAACAACCAAAATGCTAAAGGATTTTGGCAGAAAGTCATTGCTTACTTTGAGAAGGAGGTTGGTGCAGAAAGAACGTACAACTCTATCATTACAAAGTGGAAAAATAGGATTCGTCCTAGAGTTGGTCAATTTTGTGTCATTTACAACAATGCTCAGAGGAATTACGGAAGTGGTGAGAATGACCTCACTGTTTATACACGAGCGTGTGATGAATACCAACTAGTGTGTAATCATCCGTTTGTTTTGGAGCATTGTTGAAAGATTTTGAAGGACCATTCTGCTTGGAAGGATAATGAGATGCCGGCTTTTTTAAGCCAAGATGAGGGTCGCAAAAAAGCAAGGACTTCAACCGACTCGGATGTGCCTGCTAAACCAATTGGTCGTGATGCCGCAAAGAAGAATAAAAAGAAATCTTCGAAGTTTTCGAAAGCTATGATTATGGAAGATGTTGCCGAGAAATGGGACAAGATCAAGTCCAAGGCATTCGGACAAAAGAAGGAGCTGGCAGACGAATACTATGATTTGAAGAAGAAAGAGCTAGAACAACGGCAACTGGTGTTGGAGATGGAGCAAAAGAGAGAAGAAAGGGAAGACAAAAAATTGGCACTAGAAGAACAAAAACTTGAATTTGAGCGACAAAAGAAATATGATACAGATCTCATGTTCTATTGCACGCCAATCGACGAATCTTTGCCCGCAGTACAACAACAAACAACGCAGAAACTCAAAGACGCGATCAAGGCACGCCACAACCTAGATTTTTAATAAGTGTTGTAATGTTTTAATAAGTTTCGTAATGTTTTAATTTTATTTTAATTATTATGTAACATTTTAATTATTAATGAAATTTTATTTTGTGTTAAAAATGTTAAAAAAAAAAAAAAAAAAAAAAACGAACTTGGTCGCCCTTACTGGGGCACCTAATCGTCTGAAGGTCGCTGGAGAGAGAAAGCTGACGTGGCAGTGAAAAGTAAGGGGATTGAATCCCCCTACTGGATCAACCTGATAGAATAACAAGAGTATATAAGAAATAGAAGTACAATTAAATATTACCATTTGATCCATTCGTTGCACTGTTTAATCCACCCACATTTTGACACTTCACAAAGAACCCCATTTCAGTGTTGTTAGTAATAAAGGAGTCAAGGAGCTAAACTTTTTTCACCCTAACGGAACAAGAATCAATATTCTTTCCCTTATATACATTTTAAAATTTATAAAAATTTGAAAGTTTAATAAGATCAAGTTAATTTATAAAAGAGTAAATTGCAAAAATCGTCCCTAAAGTTTGGCCAAATTGCACGTTTCGTCCCAAACGTTTGGAAAATGCAAGGATCGTCCCTGTGGGAAACTTTTGGGGCAAAAATCGTCCCTGGCCTACATTAAATGACTAAAATACCCTTCTCTCTATATTACTTTTCAGTTTCTTGCACCAATGATCCCTGTTTCGCTAAATTTTGCAAATTTATTCCTTTTTTTTAAAAAAAATTACTTTTAGTATTAGTATTATTTTTTTATACGTTTTCGTCCGTTTTTTAAAGTTTTTGTCCTTTTTTCTTACGTTTTTGTCCGTTTTTCTCATGTTTTTTCCGTTTTCATACGTTTTTTTCCGTTTTTCTTACGTTTTTGTCCGTTTTGTCCTTTTTTTTTTTTTACGTTTTTGTCTTTTTCTAACATTTTTGTCCGTTTTCTCACGTTCTTCCGTTTTCATATATTTCGTTCGTTCTTTTTCCGTTTTTTATATGTTTTTCTCACGCTTTTGTCTGTTTTCATACGTTTTTGTCCGTTTTGTCATTTTTTACGTTTTTGTCTGTTTTCTCACGTTTTTTCCGTTTTCGTACGTTTTTGTCCGTTTTTCTTACGTTTTATCCATTTTCATACGTTTTTGTCCCTTTTTCTTACATTTTTTCTGTTTTCATACGTTTTTGTCTTTTTTATACGATCTCGTTCGTTTTTATACGTTTTCGCCCGTTTTCTTACTTTTTTATACGTTTTCGTCTGTCTTTCTTACGTTTTTATTTTATTTTCATACGTTTTTATACGTTTTCGCCCGTTTTCTTACGTTTTCATCCATTTTCATACTTTTTCGATCCCTTTTCTTACGTTTTTTCCGTTTTCATACGTTTCACCCGTTTTTATAACGGGTGACACGTATGAAAACCGTTTAAAAACGGGTGAAACGTATGAAAACAGAAAAAACGTAAGAGAAACAGACAAAAATAAAAAAAACGAGGCGAAAACGTATTAAACGGATGAAAGCGTAAGAAAATGAACAAAAACGTAAGAAAAACGGACAAAAACATATGAAAGCGGAAAAAAACGTGAGAAAACAGAAAAAACGTAAGAAAAACGTATGAAAACGGAAAAACGTAAGAAAAATGGACAAAAACGGAAAAAACGTGAGAAAACCAGACAAAAACGTAAAAAATAGGACAAAACGGACAAAAACTTAAGAAAAACGGATAAAAAGTATGAAAACGGACAAAAATGTGAGAAAAACGGACAAAAACGTAAGAAAAACGTAAAAAAATCGGACGAAACTTATGAAAACGGAAGAACGTGAGAAAAACGGACAAAAACGTACGAAAACGGAAAAAACGGACAAAAACGTAAAAAACGAACAAAAACGTAAGAAAAACGGACAAAAACGTATGAAAACGGAAAAAACGTAAAAAACGGACGAAAACGAAAAAAAATAATACTAAAATTAATATTTAATTAAAAAAAAAAGGACTAAATTTGTAGAATCTGGCGAAACACAGGGACCATTTGCGCAAGAAACTGAAAAGTAATATAGAGCAAGGGTATTTTAGTCATTTGATCTAGGCCAGGGACGATTTTTGCCCCAAAAGTTTCCCACATGGACGATCCTTGCACTTTCCAAACGTTTGGGACGAAACATGCAATTTGACCAAACTTTAGGGACGATTTTTGCAATTTACCCTTTATAAAATTGTTAGAGGTCCAAGCAAAGGAACAAACAGTGATGTGTAGACAATAAGGTGCCTATAACTGCACAACATAGGTGTTCAGTGCAATCCTGTTCTTCGATATACGTGAATCAAATTACATATAAGCTGATAACTTAGTTTTGATAGTTTGGGTAAAACTACTTATTTGCTTAGTTTAGACTAACAAGGCATGTTTGGAGTATTTTGTTTAAAGCAAACAAGCGATTTAGAATTAACAATACCAAATATAACAACCCGTAAAATTTTAGATTATTATAATAATATTTATCACGTCAGAAAATTCAAATTGGTTATTTTTATGACATATATCAATATTTAGATTTAAAAACGAGAGGTCATCTCGTTTCTTTAAAAATAAGACACCGCACGCATGATACTTGTCCACTAAGTATATGTACAATAAATGTGAAATTTATTATTGTCCAAGTTAAAATTTAAGCTTAATCCATTGTTTCGGGAAGTTATTCCGCATACTGCAGCGCAGTAGTATATAAAACTAAAAATAAATAATGAGATAAATGAAATATACACATTTTATCATTCAAGGATAATTTACAAAAGAAAACGAGAGGTTATCTCATGAATTTAGAAAGTCACGGCACCGCATGCATTCCGACACCAAATTAGAAACGACAAACAGTTATAATAAAATTTCAACGTAATAAGAATGTCATATTATTACGTTTAAGAAATCGTTTCTGAAAACATAATTTCTATTTTTTTGGGACACCGGGAAGGGATACTTAAGCAGAGTTTCGATAAAACACGGGGTACAAATTATACTGTGTTTGATAATAAAACAAAAGAAATAAACTTGTATCTCTCTCTCTCTCCCACGTTTCAACTCTATCTGCTTCCTCCCTCTCTACCTATTCGAGCCATGTATAGAAGAAACAATTTGTCTTTCTCCTTCCTCATATTCTCACTCTCCAAAGACATGAATCAATTTGTCTCCCTTTTCTTTTTCTGCTACCAACGCACGCCCCATCTAAGGTCAACCCCTCAAGCCTAAGTCTTGGATAGCATCAAGCCTCACTCTCACCCTTATGATCAGTCACAAGAATACAAAAGGGATTGGTGTTGAAAGGGATAGCAGCCATAAAAGTCATCTCACAATACTCAAGACCAAGAAGGTTGGGTCAAGACTTACTCTAAATTCCTCTTTATGAATACTTCAAAAACCATCAGGGATTTGCACAAGTTCTTCATAAAGATTCACTTACAAAATTAGGGTTTCATGAGCAAAGGGGTTTTTAAAATTAGCTTAGGGGTTTTGTCATTGGATGCATAAAGAAGCTATTCCAAGAGTTAATTGTTCTTATTCGTCCCGAATCTCCTCCGATTGAATCTTGAGGTTTCGGTGTTCATTGCTACTCGACCCACTAATGGGTTTAATGTAAGAATGCCTCCCTTAATATTTTTTTTGTTATCCATTGAGTTGTAATTACATAAAATTGTAATTCGAAATTACATTTATTATTTGTGTCGATTTCTATAAATTATTGGATGTAGAAATTGGTTAAGTTAAAAACAGTGTTGTTTTGTTGTTGTTGTGTGGTAAAGACTTGAGAAAACACTTAGAAATATTGGTATTGGCTTAGTTGGTAATCGCCTTATCGTCTTTTCTTTCGGCTTAACCTCAACCTATTCGACGTATGCTATGCATATCCATTGACTTATTCGTAATAAGACACAGTTGGGTATCTCGGCAGAGATTAACCCCACCCGAGGTGCTTTGTAGCGAGCTTGTATGTCTAGGCTGTGGTGGGAATCACACACGAGAAGTACCAGTTTTGCTAACCTTTTAGTTCAACTTGTACAAATTCCATAAAACCCGTAAGGGCAAAGTGGTATCAAGTCTTGTTCGAATCAGGTTGTACTCGGTAGGCACGAGCTTAACTTAGCCACTATCCTTAACTTAGCCACTATCCTGATGAAGTCCTCTCAATGTATACATTAGCATTATGAATCCCTAGTCATTGTTAGGGATCTGTCACAGTTGTTATTGTTGTTTTGTTTTCAAAAGGACCCCAAGGGGGTGCTGTTTTAGCTTCGGGTCACAAGGAAAAACACCCTGAAGGGTGTTTGTTACTACCACTGTCCTAAGGCCACGAAGTGGTCGTGAAAGACTCGTGTTAATCTCGAGTGTGTTTACTAGATCAAAAGGGGTATTGATGCTCTTGCGTTAAAATATTCTGGTCATGATGGTTCTTGCACCACTTAGCATTCAACTCCTCTTGCGTACAACTGTTGGGCAAAATGTCCCAAATTCAGTTTTTGAAAAACTCCACTTAAGCCTTAAAAACCAATTCTGAGAGTGTTCTTTTTGTCAAATTTCGTATTGGGCTGCAAAGCCTAGTGGTTTGGGGGCCCATTCGTGTTGCTAGGCCCAATTTTTCCATTTAGGTATTGGGGTTAAATGCGTGGGCCGAAGCCCAGTTTCTGTGAAGGTCCGGTTTAGTTTACATTAATGGGCCACAGCCCGAGCATGACGTCCTACTCGCTCGCCTCTTCAAATATTTCTCGTCAGTTAATGTTTTTACTTGCGTCGTCATCATAAGTTACATATATATTGAGTAATGAATTGTATAAACAAAGATTTGTAATCGTGTAAAAATAATTAAACCAAATGGGACAAAAATGACGGAAGTGTTTACATTAGGATTCTTCGGAAACTAATATTTCCTTTTTCTTTTAGGCCCGATACTTTTATAAAGATAAAAAAAGTTAAACTATACGTACAAAACTATTCTTCCATAATGGACTCATCAAGATGGTAAATTTGTAAACTTCGGTTCAAATATATTATAAACATACTATTATACTTTAAAGGCGCTAATGAAAATGTTACATATACTTGTAGATATATAAATATACATACATTATACTCATAACGATAAGACATAAGTGTTATTGTATCTAAAATAATCACGACTCGATATTTTTATAAACCTTAATATATCCTTCTTTTATGAAGACCATCGAAGAACACATATATACATGTAATATCATAAGTAAATATTTACTTTACTTCTAACATTATTTAAGCCAAATTTTCTACAACTATATTATATATCTTCAATAACAATTGGAATGATTATGTCGACACTTACTTCATTTTTCAAAGTACAAGCTTGATCATTTTTACTTAACCATTCTTTTAAAGTATATACATTTATATTAATGACCCGTGAAATGTATTTTGAACTTTACTAATGTATGCAAGTTATATTGTACTTAAATCTTTTAGTAGCGACATAAATATAGATATATATATAAATATACTCTCTTCATTCATGATATCTAATTAATCCGATAATGTCTCATAACAAATGTACATACTTTTCGTACATCGTCATCCGGTTATCAACAAACCGCAGTTTTATTCATCCTTGATATCTGTTCTGCGTGTACCCTTCCAAGTATTATCTTTTGGTCATCCTTAAGCCAAAGTTGTAATTCCTTCTTCGAGATTCCCTTCCATGTCATACCCTCATAAGACGAAGTCCACCCAATTCCTTGTAAATTGTTCTAAGATAAATGAGGCCACATCAACAACAACAACAACAATAAAAACATTTAAAAATTTATAAAGTTAGTTAAACTTTAGCGAGTCTTAAACATGGGTAAAGACTAAATTGCCGTATTAATTAGGTTCGTGTCGGAGCCGTGCACTACCATTAATTGATTTCATTCCCTTCGGACTACTAATGGCCAAGGTGAGTTTCATAGCCCATACTTTTACTTGTTTTATAACTGTTTTGGGGGAAAAAACGTGCTCATTTTACTTAAATGATTTAATTACTGAAATTGTGCATACTATGCTTTATGATTGATATGTTTAAAGTAACATCACACATAGATGTTTTATGAACCATACCAAAATGTTTGACTTAGAATATTACGCAGCTTAGCCAAAGTCCTTAGATCCCAAATTGCCCTCTTCATGAACCGTCAATTCTTGGGGAAGCCTTGAATGTTATAAATAGCTCTATTGGGGGTGACTCCCCTGTTCGGTTGGCCCCGCATGGGTCAAGGCGAAACATATAGCATGTCGAAACCGAGTGTATTGGGATAAACACTCGCCATGGGCTCCTTATTTGTATGACTTCTTTTTACATACAGAAACTGTCGTAGCTTCGGTTGCATGAACTTAGTGCTGGCGTAATAGATTTATAATATATGGCATTATATTCGTTGTAATGTGCATATACCTTGCTTATGGTCCACTAATGAAATTATTTTATGAAATGAAATCATAAATTTTATGACATTATGCAAGACGTAATGATCATCAAAAACCAAGTGATAAATGGTATACTGAAGTGCCTTTTAAATAAACCTATGAACTCACCAACCTCGTGTTGACACTTTTTAGTATGTATCTTCAGGTTTTGAGGTGATAGCTTATCTTTGGAGGCGCAAGGCAAAGGCATGGCATGGTCATAGACGACTCTGATTTATATATTGGGACCACATTTTGTTAATGGGCCATTTTTAAGCATTAATCAATAATGTAAACATTGTTTACAAGAATGAATAAAAGTTTATTTATGAAAATCAGTTATTCTATGCTTATGTTGTGATATCAATTTAGTAGCACCCCAATACTTATGTGCTTTTTTGGGGGTGTGACACCAAACATTACCAACTCTTTGTCGTCATAGATAAAATAGAATTTGTGCATTTGACTAAGCTGATATGTATTACAGCAAGAATAAGATTCGGACACCATGAGTAAAGTTTAACCAATTTTACCAGATAAAAGCATTTAAACTGTTTAAACATGTTGACCTATTTGACCCCTTCATTTTTGACAAAAACTTTAACATTTTAAGTTATGGGTAAAAAATGTAAACTCAAGTATCTATTAGCTTGCATATTCATGTCAATAAAACACATACCTCAATTCCCTTATCCATTAATTTTGTATGAACTATGAAATTAAATGTTTAATGAAGTCTACCAAGGTTTAGTGACACTCAACGTCCAATTTTTAAGCATAGTGGTATGTGCTACTCAAGCTGGAGTACTTATCCCAAATTTATAACCATTAACATGAATCCTACTGTTATTGTATAGAATGAGTCATGAGATATATTATTTACATCTTATTTATCCAGTGGGCATTGTTTACTTGTTAGGTAACCATGGTACAAGGAGCTTTTGGGCCACTATAGAAGCTGAAAACACTAGGTTGGCTGGAATTCAAAACAGACAGAAGAGGATTACCACGAATAACCCATCTTAAGTTTTGGTAGAAGTTTTGCAAAAGCATATAGAAAAATTACCTTCCGGAATTGTGCTACCGCTGTCATAACATGAGTTATTATCTATGTTTTGGTAGAAGGTATTAATTTATAACTCGTATTCTATTTGATTACTACATGTTGCAATAGTACAAGTGACTTTGGTATGTATTTACTAGTTTGACTATAAAGATTAGAAATCTATTGAAAGTAGTTTCATATTAGTTTTGTATGCTAGAACATAAAACGTTAAAGGATCTTACATGGTTATGTGGTAATAAAAGATAGCAATTTAACCACGCCTCATCCCCATTAAGACCCGAAACTACATGTGTGTTATAAGGTCTACTGGTTCATTTTTGTAAGGATTGTGTTGTCCAGCTATTTTAATGATATTGTATAGATTTATAAAAGGTCTTTTTTTTTTTTTTTTTTTTTTTTCTCTCTCTAATTGATTATACAAACTAACTGTATTACTAATTGTAGCTAGACTTTTTATTCCAAATATGAAGAAAAAAACTAATCGTGTATCATTTTCATGTGTAGCAGGCTACGTTGCTTTCAAGTCGTTAACAAAAACCTGTATGTGGAGAGTTTCAAAGAAGATGTCAAGATTTCTAGAATTTTGATTATATAACTTCCCTTTTTATCAGAAAATGTAGTTAGTTATGTTACATTGACCAAATGGGTCAAAGTACATTGTCACTTTTTTTTTTTTTTTTTGATGGAATGCAAATATCAATGTATATATTAGACTTCTTGAAAAAATGTGTATATGAAAATACAATATTTATAATATCAGTGCTGCATGAAATAAAAGTGTTACAAATCATTACAAAAACAGTGTCACTAACATGATACAAAACACCGAAAAGTGTTGCAGTTCATACATAAAAGTGTTGCATACTTGGTGGTTGCAAATGAAGAAGTGCTGCATATCAATGCGAAAAGTGTTGTTTTTAAATCTAATATTGTTGCACTTGGGTGTCAAAAATGTTGCATTTGAGTGTATAAGTGTTGCACTAAGTGTAAAAAGTGCTGCATTTTTATTTAGAAGTGTCGCACAATAAAGTATCACGATTGCTATACATGAGCAACACATTTAATAAATGTTGCATATTCCAATATAAGTGTTGCAAATACCTAAGGTAACGTTACATAACGTAGCACTTGATAAAGTGTCACATTATACAAAATGCAACATTTAAAAGACTTATTAGAACACTTTATTGGTGTTGCCTTAACTCCATTTTGTTGTAGTACTCGTATGCGTTACTTGGCTAACGTAGTTCTTAAATCCCAACAGTGGCATCACGAGCCATCTCGTTTTTGTGATTATAGGTTACACGTTTCTTTTAATAAACATGTTTAAAAGGTTGCATGAAACTAATTTAGTTATTCGTTTTATTTTTGTTTTGACAACTATATGCAATACTTGTCAATTATTAATAAAAAAATAACAAGCCACACACAAATTAAATTAAATTGTTAATTAGAATTAATTTGTTAATTGGAATTAAATTTGTTAATTAGAATTACTTGTTAATTAGAATTAATTTGTTAATTAGAATTAATTGTTAATTAGAATTAAAAGTTAATTAGAATTAAATGTTAATTGGAATTAATTAATTGTTAATTAGAATAACAATGGTAATTAGAATTACATATTGTTTATTAAATACATAAAATAGGGTAATTACTTTTTCTTTTGATTTGGAAGACGGGCGTTACAGGCCTACCACGCTTCGCGCATGCGGCGTTTTCACCAGACGGTCTTTGCCAGTGCCTAGGAGCTCGGATTCCAGTCCTATCGTTAGAAGGCAGCATAGTTCGAGTTGGTGGCTGACTGGGCTTTTGATTTGATCAAAGCAGAGAAGCTCGCCTTTGTGATGTATAGGGCGATCTAGGTTTCGTACCTAGTGATGGTCTTATGGTTCTCCGTTTGGGGAAGACTCGCAACAGAACTCAGAACAATATGTGTTTATATATTGATGTTTATGCTTATATATTTGTGATTCCATTATGTGCATTATTGTTACTTGCTTTGACACCTAATTGTATGAAATATGCAATCATACATATCGTAACCATAACATTAATATTGGTCTTTATTTACACGCCTAAATATCATGCTCAATTGTGACCTGCTATTTGTTTCGTGGAAAATCGTTTTTGTTAAATAAAGTGACCTAAACTATTGAAACACGTTTTCAAGAATTTAAAAACTAGACGCTATGGACACTTGGGATATACGGCTCACCCACTAGAACAAACTAAAAAGGGGGTTTAAAGAGGTGCGCATAGTCGCACCGAAAGGATGTCTAGGTTATTGCTTCAGCGCTTACCTGGTCCCTAGCCTCCATGTGAGTTCGATTGGAGCTACCGTGAACCATGATGATCACTACAGTGTCATTATTAAAAGTTTTAAAATAAGTGTTACAAAGTTGTTGTAAGTTATAGGATTTCACAAACACATCAAACCATAATCATATGGGGCGTATACAAGGTTTAGAGAGAGAAAGGGAAGAGAGTTGGAAACTATGTGAAACAAAGAAAATGGTATTGAAGCTCAAACCCTCTACCTTGGGAGGTAGAGGGTATTTATAGTTTTCTTACAAGACTCGCCACCTACGGGCTGTGGATCAGGCATACAGTGGGTAAAGACCCGTCCGTCCTCCATGGTGTTACTTAACTAAATGCTAACTAATATTAAATGACTACGACTACGAGCTTTCTAACGATTACATATACTTGAGGTGACCGACACTTTAATGACTGGATTTTCTAAATCCTAACAATCTCCCCAAGGGGCGTCACCTCAAATTACAGGAATACAAACATATATTACATTAAGATTGTTCTTGGATTCTTGTTTAAGTTCATTGCTATGTAGCCCGTAGTCTTTGATTCTTCATGTTTTGCATGTTTGGATAATTCAAGAGGAGGTCTTTAACTGATCTACGTGATGATGAGTTTTGAGCCAGCTTTGAGATCATCAGCTTGCAAAAATATCTGACTCTTCCTTTGTAGTGTTGACATTATTGGATGTTGTGACAGTGGACCGACATGCCCACATTCTGGATCATGAATTCTTTTCATCAGAGTAGCGGAAGCTTTGGTTGATTCATGATATTTTACAGCGGTATTAGAAGCATGAAGTGTAAATATCAGAGTTGTTGATGCACTTATCATGATATCGAAGTGAATGTGTTGTGTGAGCATGCGGCAATGGATTGACCTCTCAATTACGATCATTTACCAAGCGTTGGGTGTACACACGCATACAATTAGCAATAAATCGCGCGAAAGTGTCTTTGATCACTTTCGTTGAATTGAGGTACCGCGACCCACGGTTCGCCGTTGATCGATAAAAAGTACTGCTATGATCGGTATAATTCCGAAGAATTTCCTTGACAGGGTTTGCGGTAACTCTAGCCGTTCTCAAACGAGCGTCTCAAAGACAACACAGTGAGTGAACCCGGTGGTGAGATTCATTGATGAAAAGAGAATTGAAAAACAATCGTGTACTGCTCAATATAAATTGTTTTTGCAATACAACGAAGGTTTTAAGGAAAATCAATTATCAACCATAAACACCTTTTATTTTAAAATATTAATACACAGTCGATGTGCTAGAGAAAAGAATTTTAAGCACAATGACGCGGTTTTCAAAGGTATCGTCAATCCATAACCTGAACGGGATTGATTCATAAATTTGAATCGCTCCATTGTTTTACGTTCAGTTGTCACATGGTTGATCTATTGGATAGATCTCACATGCCACCTACCAAGAGCTTGTTTGATGTTGGCTCTAGAAGGCTTTCCATCTTCATTGTGAAAATGTTATCATTTCACTAAGATGTTCTGGCAATACCACAAGGATAATGCGTAGGACTCATAAGACATATTCTCACTTTCCACATTGTGTGAAACAGTGAGTCTTCATTGATTGTGTCCTAATGAGATTTATAGATGATCTCGTGGCTCTAGACTCAATTGTGCACATTTGGTTCCTATGTTGGAGACTAGGGAGAGGGTCTCCTTCTTCAATATCAACCATCTCTACGAGAAAGTCGATAGATAATGTAGGTTCCCCGTGAGAATGAAACAAGACCTTTTAAGAGGAACTTGAGTAGCTTGGGGAAGATGTAGTGCGGTCGTCACTGGGTCCATGGCGTCTTGTCTTCAATACGGTGTTACCTAGGTAAGCGATGAAATGAATTGAACCGGTTTAGCCCTAAGGTTGAAATAATGGAGGGCTATTTCTTTTCACCCTTTTCAAATTTATTTCTTTTTCATTCTTCAACCCCTTCAGTGCTTACCGAGACTTCATTACTAGAACCTTGTTGGGTTTATTCCAGTTCTAGCTCTATCTCAGTCCCCACTCTTCCCATATCTCACTTTTCTCCTTTTTTCATCATGCCTAAGGACTTCTACACTATATAGTGGATTGTCCCTGGGTAGATCCCTCCGGCTCTGGCGGGATCGTGGGAACGAATACCTAACCTAACCATCCTTATATCTCCATACATAAAGTAAATTTGGTCGGTCTTTTTGGTATTGTTCATCTGCCATTGGAACCAATTGAAAAACCATTTGAAAAATCAATCCAGGCACTTGTGATACATGATCAAAACATTTTGTACCTGAATTATTTTTGTTATTTTTAGAAAAAGGCTCCCCCCTCAACATGTGCATCGTATGTTTCAAATCGTTTGGCACATGTAGGGAGGAGAGCATGTTAATCACGTATAAAACCATTTATCGAATTATCAGTTTAAATCCAATTTAAATCACAAATTCTCACCCGATCACAATTTTCAAATCCTTTAAGATTTGTGATCTCTTATTGATTTAAATTAAATTTTGAGAGCTTTTGAGGAGAATAGTGACTAGCTTTTGAAAGACATTTTAACTGATAAGGATTATATTTTTGAGACCATTGATCAATCATGCATAAATATCTTTTGAAAACATGACATTAGTCAAGGTCTTGAATCTATTGTATAAAACATTGTTCTTTTTGATTTTCCAAAAGTAGACCTTGCTCTTTATCGTGCCAATTGTTTGAAAAATAACCTTTTTAGTTGAATTGAAATCATTCTCCCCCTCAATCAATGACATGAGTTGTTGATTGTGTTAGATATTTTGACAAAGAATAAGCCCAGATGATTTTCAGAAATATAGTCCAAGTTATTTTCAAAGCAATTTGTTTTCAAAGGATGATAAATATTTTTGAAGAAGAATATTTAGAAAGAAAAATATTTTGAAAGAAACATTTGTCTTTTGTGCGACAAACATTTGGTTTTAGAATCGAGCATAGGATTTTAAAACTAGATAAAGCACTGACTCATTCTTTCTTTTTAAACCGCAGTTCTTTAATGCGAAATAACTTGATGCCACCATTTTTCTCCGTCTCATTTTTTAAACAAATTATGTACATTAGAAGAACATCGAAAGACCGTGACACTCTTTGAATGTCAACACAAAGTCCGTAGATGTTGTCGAATTAAGAAAACAAGACAAAATGACAATATTTTTGGAATTTTTCGAGTTTTTGAAATTTTTATGGATTTTTGAAATTTTATATTTTTCTATTTTCTTTTGTGGGTTTTATAATTTTGTATTTTGCTTTTGGAAAAAAATATTTACAAGAGATAGATGAAGAAAAACATTTACTCCTCGTCTTCCTCTTGAAGACGTTTGAGTGTTTCGGTTGTAGACTCTTTAGACCAAGTCGTGGAAGGATAAACTCAAAACGTTCTCTAGGAAGGCTTTGGTGAAGATGTGCGCTAAGCGGTATTCAGTCCTCACAAAATAGATTTCTACCACACCTTTTTCCACTTGTTCCCCCAATGAAATGATGTCGAATGTCAATGTTCTTTGCTCGTGAATGTTGAACGTTGTTGCAGGAGAGAGCAATGGCACTTTTGTTATCACAATCTGAGAGGGATTTTGTTGAATTCAAAGCCATAGTCAGATAATTGGGAGCTCATCCATAGGATTTGAGCACAACAAGATGACATGGCTATGTATTCAGCCTCTGTAGAGGATATAGAAGTACTCATTTGTTTCTTTGAAGACCAGCTCACAAGCTTATCATCTAAAAACTGAGCACCTCTAGACGTGCTTCGACGTGTATCTTGACATCCCGCATGGTCAGATACTGCATAGGGCATTAGTGACATACGGTGTCCTTCGGGTACCATAGTCCCATGTTGATGGTTCCTTGGAGATACCGAAAGACCCATTTAATCGCTTCAAGGTGCTTTTGGTAGGCTTAGCACGGTATCTAGCACACATGCATACATCGAACGAGAATATCGAGGTCTCTTGGTCGTGAGGTACATCAAGGATCCAATCATACCGGTATTTCGTTTGATCTACCATGATCCTGAGTGGTCCTCATCCGTTTGAGTACGCTCCACCATGGGAGTGTCAACGGTGTCACAAGTGTCAAAACCAAATTTCTTTAAAATTTCATTAGCATATTTAGATTGATTGATAAAAATGCCTCCGGGACTTTGTGAAATTTGTAATCCCAAGAAAAATGACATTTGTCCCATCATAGACATTTGAAATTTGGAGCCCATCTCCTTAGAAAAATGGTCTCATTCATTGGGGTCAGTCGAGGCAAAAATAATATCATCAACATAAATTTGAACGTGAATTAAGTGTTTGCATGACTTTTTGGTGAACAATGTCGGATCAACTGCTCCTTTGTTGAATCCAGTAGATAAAAGAAACTTTGATAGTGTATCGTACCATGCCCTTGGAGCTTGCTTCAAACCATAAAGAGCCTTTTTCAAGTGATAGACATGAGTAGGATGCTCTGGATTCACAAAACCTTCGGTTGGCGGCGTATCACGACTTCTTTAAGATATCCATTAAGAAAAGCCGTCTTTACATCCATCTGATAGACTACCATGTTCTTACTTGCAGCGTTGGCCGGGAAGATTCGATTGCTTCGATGACGTGCAAATGGAGCAAATGATTCTTCAAAGTCAATACCCTCCTCTTGGCGGTATCCTTTTGCAACTAATCGAGCCTTGTTCTTTAACACATCACCATGCTCATCAAGTTTTACTTTGAAGATCCACTTTAGAGCAATGATCATAGCACAATAATCAAATTTCTATATAATGTTGTCTAATGGATGGTCATGTGTTCATTTTCTAAAGGTGTTACGTGGTTGTTGTTGAGGCGAAGTAAGCGAGTCATTTTCCCCTTATGAAGATGGTTCTGATGATGGTTCAGGAGCAAATATGTTCTCAAAGGGAGCATTGTCACAATTCTAAATTTTTGGTCATTTCTCAAAACAATTCACGTTTCACAATTTCATCATTTATCGTAAACTAGCTGTGCGTGTTCCAAATTCGCGTAACCTTTATGGTTTAGCGGCGAATTCATGATCATATCATCACGAACATTTCATATGGACTAAGTTTAGTCTACATTTCATTAGCATCATTTGCATCATATTAGTTCATTCATGACATTGCATTTCACCTTAAACGCGTAAATTTTATATTAAATAAGCGTTATCGCGTGAGTTATTATTTTGAACATTTAATCCGTTACTTCCAAAAATGATCCCGACATATTTTTATACTTACATTTAGTTTATAAAAACAATATTTTGAGTTTACCTAGTGTTATAAATTTATTTTGTATATAAATCGTTAAATTCATATTATTACGACGTTTTTCTTAAAAACTATACGATAATTATTTTATCACCCAAATTTCACAAGAAATGTATTTTTACAATTTTTATGATCTTATTATACTCTACCTTGATCCATTAAAAGTTACTTTTGCAAAAAAAAAAAGTTCCTTAAATACACTAACATTTTATATACAAGTTATTTATATAAACATTCTTACTTACATTTTCTTACAACAACAAGTATATACATTTTATAAAAAAAAAAAAAAAAAAATATAATTGGAAACACATTCCCCCTAAAACCGGTTCTAGGGGGGTGGGCATTTATTATTTGTGGAAAATTTTACTTACACATTGATATTTATACACCAACTTCATACATTCATTTTCATTCAACAATAATTCACTAGCTTGTAAAGTTGTCTTCTTCTCTCTTGTTCTTTCCCTAAAACCGGTGCTACCAAGGTGTGTGAAGAAATCATCAAATTTTTCCAAGTCAAGTGTTTTACAATCTAGATTACACTCTTATATAAGGTTTTGAAATAAAAACCTAGGGTGTTTAGGTTAATCCTTGGTTCTAATCACCTCATCATATCACTAGTAAGCATCTCATATTTATTGTTCATCTTACATATTCATTTCATACTCATCTTATCATTTTTGAGCAAAAACATGCAAGACTTGTGTTGTTTATACCATTTTTACCATTGATTTTAGAGTTATATATATATAAAGGTCATCCTATAATTATCCCCTTGGTATATGTTGGTCTTGATGATGTCTAGGAACCCATGACACCCTAAGAAGGTGTATGGTAGGATTAGATTAGATTTGGAGTTGATTTGAAGGGATTGGAATAGGCTTAGTATGAGAAAAACTATTTTCGACAAGTATATAAAGTGGTCTGTCCTTAATTTGTTTTTCTGGAAAATCCGACAGTAGACTAGAGTTTTTGGCCTTGATATTCAGAAAATATACTTTAAAACGAATCCGTGGCCGCTTGAACGGATTAAAACGGAGTTATAACGAAGAAGTTATGAATTTTACAAGTTTGACGACGAAATATATAATTTCTGAAATTTCAGCAACCTATTATTGTTTTATTCGAGTCAAAAACGAGCCTTAAGCTTTACAAATTATTTCGACTTATCAAAATTATATTAGTATACTTTGATACGAAGCTAAGGGCGTATTATCGTTAGAAAGCGGTTTGAAACGACAAAGATATGCACGTTTTCATAAAATTGCCGTAACTATTATTTTCTGAAAAACTATATTATTTTTACGAGACAAAGTGTTACGGTAACTAAAACGACCATGTTGGAGGCTGTTTTTAACCATGATGTAGAACTTTTGGAGTGTATTCTAATAAAATCAAGATCACCAAGCATATTTTTCAAAACGATCAACCGTTTGTATAGCGGAGTTGTAATAAATTATTTATGGATATTTAAACTTGGCCGAAACTCATTTTTAACCAACATTTTAGCCAAAATCACCATCTTTAACCTTTACTATCTTTATGATCGAGACCTTTATGTCGAAAACTCATGAACTGAAACTTCTAAATTTTGATACAAACTTTCCAAAAACGTCGAGTTCGTTTCTTAACGTTCGACGTACACTATTTTACGACTAGTTTTTCGAAGCTATTTTTATCACTTTCATGAAAATTTCCAACGTCATTATTTTCTGACGAAAAGTTATAATTTCACAATAAATCATTACGAAACTATTGTAGGATGACATTTTGACGTAAATACTTGTAAAGTATTTTATTATATAACGGATGTCATAAACATATATTTTGACGATAAACATTATTTCCAAAACATACAAGTGGTATGAATATCATATGGAGTTGCATGCACAACATTGTATCACACTATCACGCATTCACGAGAACATATCATAAATCAAGTCATGACATTCATTAGGTCGCGGAGAGTCTCCGAGCCTCATTTTAGTGCACTTCATTTTGTTAGCATATCAAACACACCGTGTGAGTTCGTAGCCCACTTTCTATTACTTAATTGTCTTACAAACTCTTTGGGGAGATACGTACTCAAACTATTTTCATTTACTTTCACAAATACTCTAAACGTTCTTTCTGATTACCACGAGGTTTCATAGCCCCTACTTTTATACATTTCAATTACTTTTGGGGGAGATACATACTCAAACTATTTTCATTACTTTCATAAGTACTTTAAACTCTTACATATCACGGTGAGTTCATACCCCACCTATACTCGTTTAAATTCTTACAAACTATTTGGGGGAGATACATGCTTAAATACTTGTTTCACTCTTGCGAATACTCAAGCCATTTATACAATTGTGTTACAATATACTTCTTATACACTTTGGACATTATGTGTGGTTTATTGCGATATGTGCCTTAATGTGCTAAACTAGTTGTCACACCCCCAAAATATCGCAGCGGAACGATAGTGTCATTGGGGTATAACGTCATAGCACAAAGTATGGATACAGAAAACGACCTCTATAATGAGACGTTTTGAAAAGTTTACCATTCGATTTCAAATGTCAAAGATTACACAACAAGAAATCATAAAGTTTGATAATACACAAAGAGTTTACAAAACATGTCGAATGGTAACTGTAAAAAGCAAGACTCCAATGTATGCCATGCGACCCAAAAGCTCCATGAAATGCTATCATTAAAACACTGATAAACATGCTAAAAGTGTCAACACAAAGGTTGGTGAGTTAAGTAAGTTTGTAACAAAATGATTTGAAATACTTTGAGAAATGTTCACACAGCAAAGGCATTGTAAATCCACTCGGTTCAAGTTCGCCCATACAAAACTTGCAACACGTGTTGTTCACAACCCATTGCCAAAATATAGTAGGAAAATCATGATTATGTGCATTAAGATAGTTAAAAGTATAATCGTCACCACAAGGGTCTTCCAACAACTCATGTTGGGATGTTTGTAATTAATAGCCTTCCAACAACTTAATTTGAAGCCATTAATTCTTGTATGTTTGTAAATTAGTAGCCCTCCAACAACTTAATTTGGTGCCACTAATTCTTGTATGTTTGTAAGTTAGTAGCCCTCCAACAACTTAATTTGGTGCCACTAATGCTTGTATGTTTTGTAAATTAGTAGCCCTCCAACAACTTAATTTGGTGCCACTAATTCTTGTATGTTTGATCCAAGTATGCATATGAAATCAAGTATAACTCAATCAAGTATAAAAGCATAATCAAGTCTAAAATTATAAGTAATATTGTTTGGCAATAGAGTTTAAATGTTTTTGGTAAATAAGCATGTATCTAGCCCCAAATAGCAAAATAGTTTT
>OU343218.1:41167935-41433960 GCA_910596185.1 Chrysanthemum makinoi | reverse complement strand
GGTTTAGGTTTCCTTGCTTGATTCCTATCAAGTAAATTTTTCTTATTATTAGCTTCCTTTTGAGTCTATCCTCCTTCTTTGTGTTTGTGTTCGTAAAACCCTTTTCATTTGTCGCTATGGCAAGTGAAATTGCATTTGAATCATTAACAAATGAGGAACAATTGAATTTCAGATTGGATTCATTTTTATTGTTCTAATAAATTTGTGAGTAAACTTAGAGATATCCAAAAGGAGACGGGTGTAAGGTTGGATGGGTTTGATAAATTTTGTGCTTGTGTGGCTTCTATTCAACGATCATTGTTAGAATCAACTCCTTTTAGTGAGACCCTCTGGAAAAAATTTAAGAAAAGCCTCCTAAGTATAAACCGTCAGTTGTCACAACTTGAGAAAATGAATAAGGAGGATTTATCTAACCTTAGGCATCAAGATCAAAAAGACCTAGTTTTTAAGAACATAGAACCTAAACCCGAACAAGATTGTGAGATGGTTGAAGCTAAAATACCTAGTTGCATGTGTGGAATAGATTTCAAAACATATGACACACGTGAGGAATCCTTTAGGCAAATAGAACATAGTGGTCAAGTTTTTGAGAACAATTCTTATGAATCGGACCAAGAATTTGAAATGGCCAAAGAAGGATTTGAGATACTTAGGAGTGTATTTGGGTCAGATCATACTAAAACACGTGATGAACATTTAGGAGGTCTAGATATAATGGAGAATGAGGTGGAAACTCCAAGCCTACAAGCTCTACCATCACTCTGAAGAACACGACCTACTATAACCTACCCTAAGAAGTAGAAGAGATTATAGGAACCCCGATTGATATAGAACCTTTGGACCAAACGCCACTAGAGAATGTAGGTTTAGATGCTTGTTGTCATGACCTCTCTCGTAGTCCTAGGGAAGTTCCTAATTTTAATGAAACGGAGCCTCAACCAAAAACCTTACTCAATTTTTCCGCCTTTAGATGTGCATCTTGGAATTGAATTAGGCCCCAATCCACCCATCAAAATAAATAATCCGGTAGTTGCTTGATAAAGGTGGTTGACTCTAGGCCATGTAGAGTGGAAGCTAATATAGGAGTAACCCATGACCTTGCACACTTATATCACCCCATTCATGGTTGATAACAAGAAACATTATGGGTTTAAACCGGGTTTGTTAGGTCAAGATGGATCCTTAACTAAGAATCTTTTGAAGTTGATAGAAGATGATCCATTTTAGGAGAGAGATTTGATTCACCCGCTACACCAATAGACTTAGGTAAGGTTATAATAAATGGAGCACACTCCTTTGAGCATATAAATCACCCATCACCCTTCCTCCTCACGTGAGCAAATTTCCACCCTAAGGGTGTGTATATGCTACTATCACCCCAGACTTAAACTTAAGTGTAGGGAAAACTTCCCCTTTATCTGTTAAATAAGGATAGAGTCAAGCTCGTGACTCTAACAAAAACAAGCTTCGGGGAGGCAACCCATGTGTATTTGTTTTTCATTTTAATGTGTCGATATCTTTTATTGATTTTTTATTCTCATGTTTGAATTTGTAAAAATGCTTTATTTTGTCTTTAACCTCGCTTAATTACATATAAAGGTATTTTACATAAGGGATAAGTGTAGGAGGATTACACACGCCAAATCTAACGTGAACATGAGAATTGCAATTATTTAAAAGATATACATGTGTGTTTGTTTGAGTCAAATGCTTGTATCGAGTTATAATGGATGTTTTGCAAAAATATTTACAGATTCTAAAGATGTAAATTTTCCGAATTTTTCCGAAATCGCGAAACCAGTTTTTGTCGGATAACTGACGGGCGTCAGATCGCAACCTGACCGCCAGAAGGAGTAAAACAAAGACATTTTTTTCTCGCTTTTCTGAGCTACTTATAAAATTTGGAATTTTCGTGTCTTAATTTTCCAAAAATGTAAAACATCCATTCCACAAGCATTATATCCTAGTTTAGTAGAGTCTTATATATATTATTACCTCGATTTTACTGTTTCGCTTGTTTTCTTCAAGTGTTCGTGTTTTATTTATCAAAAAGAAGATACATAAGGTTGGAAGGAGCTTTTCACGCATACATTCTTCTTGGAAAGGATTTAACCACCACTTTACACGGATCCTACCGAGCTAATCAGGGAGTATTAGTTTCTTTCGTTTTTAATTACCTTCTATTATCATAACTTTGATATTTTCGGGAACATTGGGGACAATGTTCAGTTTAAGTGTAGGGAGGGAAAATAAAACGGAAACTTTAAAACTATGCTTATCCTTGATTATTTGCTTTGTCCAATTGTATTTGTGTAATAAACCATGAGAAAATGTCGGTTAGGGTAATTTTGGCACAAAATTTAAATTTTTTTATGACATATAGGAGTGGGCCATTAGTCTTAACAAAAGCGTCTCACGGATAGGAAGTTGCATGACAAGCACAAAAACCCTTTACCACCTAAATTCCACCCAAAATGTGAGGATCGCCCTTAGATTAGTAGGGATTAAAGCATTCATCTTTAATGCTTAGAGTGTGAACCCGTAGTATAATAGATTCTAGAACTTGTTTTGTGATGCATCCCGAGATCGCTAGTAAGACTACACTTGTGTAGTTAGGAATAACTAAATGATAAGAGGCATTAGGATAACCCTTGTTTGATACCCGTAATATAATTACTTCTTCCACATCTGAGTAATTCCCCACACCTTTATGTTGTACTCATCTTTAGTACACGATACCCCTAGTTAACCCCTCAGAGCATATCCTTTTCGGGTTCTCGTGATGTTTCAGCTTTTTTCTATCAATGAAGAGCATTGTTTACACCCCACCCCCAAATGTACACCCAAATCGCCTTTAGCCTACCTTGTATGCACTCACTTTTAGTGCATTATTGTTATCACCCTAAACCCTTAGTTCAATTATCTAGTTGCTTGCATGAGTTGCTAAGTCGAATCATATCCTTTGTACACGCTTTGGGACAATTGGGACTCATGGGAAAAGTTAAAGTTTATGAATGACGGAAGGGAAGTTAAATTCCTTTATTTGGCGTAATAACGTACCCCAAGTGTTTTGATCTTTTCAATTCTGGTCAAATTAGTGTTAGAGTAATAAAAACTCAAGTGTAGGGATGTGCCTATAAATCTATATCATTTTGATATTACCGTAGAGGATGGTAGAGTAAAAGTGTATGAGGAAAAAAAAATTCGAAAAAATAGAAAAAGAGAAAAGAAAAAAAAATAGAGTGTTCAAAAAAAAAAAAAAAATACAGGCTACCATCCTACATCTATCCCTTAAATTTATGTTTGTTTGTTTCAGTTATCTAGAGTTTAGGGTGTCGAGTCTTGGCTTAGCAACGCCATTCTTCGTATGCTTGTAATATAGAGATTTTTGACTTGCCACCACTAAATAGCCTATCCCACCAAACCCTTTGTTTCCTACCGTAAGCCTAACGTTACAACCCTTTAAAAGACCTCTTTGATAGTCTTTCCTAGGTGCTTACACCAAAGCGATGGAGGTTTGATCTATTCTCAAGCCTATGGTAATCTATGTACTAGGGCCGGTTAATGAGTGTTTATCTTCCATTTCCAACTTGTTATATTTCATATACACCCGAGAGATGTGAGTATCCAAACACCCCATGTGAGGTGTTAGTATGTAATTTCCGTGCTTGTTATGACTTTTATGGGCTTATATGTTTGTGGATGTTTTAAACCAATGCTTCATGACCCCTAACTTATAAATTAATTGGAGAAAGCATATTTGCTTGAGGACAAACAAATACCAAGTGTAGGGATATTTGATAAGGTTTTAAAATGTACCTTTTTGAGGGGTCGCTTAAGCCCTTATTTGATCACTTTTGTATCCGTTATTACTTAATATCGTTCCTTTCACTTTTAGGTCTCAAGGCAAATTGCCGAATGGCACTTATTTGGACGAAGGCGCTAATATATGTAAGAAAATGGCCAAAGTCAAGAATCGAGACACTCAAGCCGCCAAATACAGTGACGGCGTCACTGCTTACCTGCGACGCCGGAGCATTTCGTGACGGGACAAGTAGCCAAATTGCTTATTTTCAAGTGACGGTATCAGGCTTTAAAAGAGTAGGTCGTCGCAACTCGCATCGGCCTATATTTGATCCGTAAGGCGTCAGAGACTGGATGTACGCCACAAGCAAGCGTGACGCCGCAAGACTAACGGGCCAAGACGAAACCATAATGATCTATGACTGGCTTAAGGCCACAAATCATAAGGTGACGCCGTCACATTGTAATATTGTATAGAACCAATTTTTCAGTTTTAGTGTAGTTTTTGGAGTAAAACCTAAACCTAATCAAGGTCTGTCTTGTACAAGATTTTAGGTTCCAAACCCTAACTTACATCAAGATAAGTGTTTTACTTTATTAATTCAATTATGTCTTCAATTACTTGTGTGTATGCTTGCATGTTCTCCATGTCCGGCTAATTTATTTGTGTGTTTGCTTAGGGAATATGAAACTTAATTATTGAATATTGATTGGTTTTCTCTTATCTTAATTGTTAATGATCTAGTAATGCGATAGGTCATTCGTTGTGTAATTAATGCTTGATTAATCTTTGTGAACCTTGGACTATGACACTTAGAGCAGTTGTAGGCTAAATTGTAGGATTGAAATATTTATTGTGTTGATGATTCGGGTGGTCTTGGATGATCAAAATACATGTTTGCCATTAGAGAGAGAAAGTAGAAGAGAGGGTGTTCTTGCTAGAGACTTGGTTCACAAAATATGGAAGGTTAGATTATTAGAAGCACCACCCCTTCCATGGATGGAAGGGGTATTTATAGTTACAGAATACAATCCACCTCCTACCCATGTGATCGTGCATACGATGGGTAAAGACCCGTCCTTCCTCCACGGTGTTACACTAAACTAATCTACGCTACAAACTAACTAATAAACTGCTAAACAATGTAAATAACTACAAGTCTACGAGCTAACATATGCTAGACTATAATTGGGGTGACCGACACTTTAATATGGAATTTCCAATTCCTAACAATCTCCCCCTAAGGGAGGTCACCCCATGAAATAAATTTTGCATCCTAGCATTCTATCTTTGCCTTTAGTTCTTGAGCTCGTAGACTTTAATTGTTTAATTCTTCAACATCTGCATCATTGTGCTTTAGCAGTGATTCTTCAAAGTCTGATTACATTGTACTTTCAGTGGAGGCCTTTGAACTGATCCACATCTTTGATGATCTTCGAGCTTTCATTGAGATCATTAGCCACAGTAAATCTCTGGATCACCCTTTATTGTGTTGCCATCATGTGAAGTTGTGACTTTTGGACCGACATGCTCAGACTTTCTGGATCATGACATCTTTCCATCAGAGTAGCGGAAGCTTTACTGGTTCATGATATTTGCAGCAGCGTAGCATAGGCATAGTATAAAAATATTGAACCAGGTTATGTAGATATGCACCCGCTTGATTTCTCTAATTAAGTGTGGATGCCGAGCATGCGGCTTGGATTGACTCCTCACTTCGATCAGTGCGAACTGGCCCAAATGTACCGCAAACAACAGTTAAAAAACACAATTTTAAAGTGTCTTTGATCACTTTCGCTGAATTGAGGTACATGGCCCACGGTTACCTCGGATCAAGCATACAAGTATCGCCTGCGGATCGTAGGATTCCTAAGAATCTCCTTGACTGTTTCTCAGAATCGTTTCTAGCCGTTTCAAACCGGAACGCCTCAAAGAAGACAACACGGAGTGAGTGAACCAAATAATTGAGATTCACCGATTGATGAAAAATGATTTGAAAAACAATCGCGTATTGCTTAGAAGAAAGAGTTTTGCAATACGACGAAGGTTTTATGAGAAAGATCAATTTTCAATCAAAAATACTTTTGTATTTGAAAAAGAATACACATTCAATGTGCTAGAGAAAAGAAGAGATTCGCACATCGAACGGTTTTTCTAAAAAGTATTTTTTCAATCGAGATACTTTTTGTGTATGAAAACATAATACACATTCGACGCGGCTAGAGAAAAAAGAAGGTTTGCACATCGAATGGTTTTTCCAAAAGTATTCGCCAATTCATTTCTCGACCAAGGTTGATTCATGAATGAATCGCCCCATTGTTTCTATCCAGTTGTCACAAGCTTGATCTTAGAAAAGATCTCACATGTCACCCACCAAGAGCTTGTTTGATGTTGGCTCTAGAAGGATTTCCATCTTCATCGTGAATACTTACATATCACTCGGATGTTCTGGCAATACCACAAGGATAATGCGTAGGACTCTCAATATATACTTACTTTCCACATTGTGTGAAACAGCAAGTCTTCAAGCTCTAGACTCAATTGTGCACATTTGATTTCCTATGCCGGAGACTAGGGAGAGGGTCTCCTTCTTCAATATCAACAATCTCTAAGAGAAAGTCGATAGATAATGTCGGTTCCCCGTGAGAATGAAACAAGTCCTTTTAAGAGGAACTTGAGTAGCTTGGGAAGTTTAGTGCGCAAAGGCCACTGGGTCCATGACGTCTTGTCTTCAATACGGCGTTACCTTGGTAACCACCAAAGAGCATATGTATTGAACCCGGCTCTAAGGTTGAATTATTGGAGGGCTATTTTTCACCCTTTTCTCATTTCATTTCTTTTTCATTCTTCAACCCCTTCAGTGTTTACCGAGACTTCATAACTAGAACCTTGTTGGGTTTATTCCAGCATCAGCTCATCTCAACCGACTCTTCCCATATTCTCATTTTTCTCCTTTTTCAATATTCCTAAGGACTCTACACTATCTAGTGGATTGTCCCTGGGAAGATCCCTCCGGTTCTGGCGGATCGTGGGAACTAATACCTAACCTCACCATCCTTATAACTCCATACATAAAGTAAAATGGTCGGTCTTTTGGTACAATTCATTCTTCCTTGAAACCAACTGAAAAATCATTTGGAAAAACAATCAAGGTACTTGTGATACAAGATCAAAGCATTTTGTACCTTAATAGTTTTGATCATTTAGAAAACCTCCCGCTCAACATGTGCATATGATCTTTAAATTGTTTAGCACATGGAGGCAAGAGTTCTTCGAAATAATTTCTTGATCACAACTTTCGTAGAAAAAGCCATTTGATTTTCTTGGTAAATTCTCCCCCTCAATATGTGCATAGGATATTTGAAATCATTTTATCACATAGAGGAAAGAGTTCTTTGAAGCACATTCACGACATAAAGATTAAGAAACCATTCGTCCCCTCAATATGCAAGGATATTTGAAATCATTTTATCACATAGAGGAAAGAGTTCTTTTAAAGCACATTCACGATTACAAAAGCCATTAGAAACCATTGCTCCCCTCAATATGTGCATCAATATATGAAAGAGTTTAGCACATATTAGAGAGAACTTGCACTTTAAACCAAACGATCATCTTATATCAATTTCATTATTAAATCACAAATTCTCCTCGATCAAAATATCAAACCCTTTGAGATTTTGGATCTCAAGTGATTTAATAAGGTTTAGAAAAACATGGGAGAATATGTGGCCAGGTTTAAATACTCATCTTGTTTTGGATAAATCCTCCTCCTCAACATGTGCATTGTGTATTTGAAATCGTTTGGCACATGGAGGCGGGAGTGCCTATAAAGGACTAAAACCATTCCATTAAAGCAGATTTGAGATTTAAATCACTATCTCTCCCCCGATCAAAAATTTCAAACCTTTTGAGATTTGTGATCCAATTGATTTAAATCATTTAAAAGATTTTGGGGAAAGACGTGGCAAAATTTAATTTTGAAAAATGACAGATAAGGAATAGTTTTAGACATTAAAGATTGTTAGTGTCAGGTATGATTGTTTTAAGAGATCTTTAAGTAAAATAAAACAATTTCACAATCAAACAAGAATGTAAAAATTTCATTTTGATAGACCTTGATTCTAAAGAAAAATCATACCATGACATAACATTAAATCTTTAGATCACCACTTATTATCGTACAAACGGAACTTTTATGAAGAAATATCGTTTGAAAATATTTTAATTTAAATCACTCTCCCTCAATCGATGACCGGAGTCAATAATTGAGTGACTTAGGTTTTGATAAAAAGAAGTCCGGTGATTTTCAAAATTTAGTCCAATTTATTTTCAAAACAATAATTTTTATTTTCAAAACAATTTTAATCAAAGTTTTAGAAAATGGTGTCCTGCACAATGATATGTTAGGTGGTTGAGAAGCTGTTGATGTTGTCTTTGTAGGGTTGGAAGAAAAAACGTCTGCAAATGCAGTGAGACTTCTTACGTTGCATTTTAATGCCAACTGAGGTCAAATTAAGCTCCGCTTCTTCATCACTTAGAAGAAAACCATCCGGCTGATGCAGTGAGACTTCTTACGTTGCATTTTTCATGCCAACTCTCCATAGAAGTCAAATTAAGCTCTGTTTCTTCATTTGTCAACCCAAGATATAGTTACCCTTTCCTTTCGGCATCCAATCTTCTTCAATTATGGGATCCGGATCGGGAACATTCTTATATACCAATATACCTGCATACGTTAGTGAACACACATACAAATATATGGTGGTCGACATCACCCAAATAGCAATCGACTAATAAAAGTCAATTCAACATATCAATCAGATCATAAAAGGTATGGGATTTATGTGTTCATCAAACTCTAATCATCCAATCCTAACAATCATATCCTAGGCACCTAGTCCTTCAACTAGGTTAACAAATTTTTTAAGCATATAGGATAAATAGATAAGCTCGATAGATGATATAAATTTGAAAACATTCTCCCCCTCAATCAATGACTTATTTTACTGAAACGTTTAAAAGCACTGAAGTCATTGATTGAGTTTTCAATTATTATAAAAACTTTGATTCTGATTGTTTTTAAAGCAACTCATTTTCCACCATTTTGTTAAAAAAAATATTTTTCTGAAGAATTTTAGAAAGAAAAAATATTTGAGTAGGAACAAAGCCTTCTTCATGCTTTCCTCATTAGTTATAGGATAAGTGCACGAAATTTTTGAAAATCGTTTAAGTGTAGCACTTTCCTTCTTTGAAAAACGGGTTGCTATCTGAAATAATAGCAAGCCATTGTATAAGCACGGGTTACAATCTGAAGTAACTGCAAGACATTATTAGAGACATGATTTGGAAAAGAATATTTACACCTTCGCCAACTTCATCTATGGTCCGGTGCCATTATTGAATGACATTTCTAAGACCGCAGATGTTATCGATACAAGAAGACATGTCTTTGAAAAACAATATTTTTGGTATTTTTCTAATTTTCTCGATTTTTATGGGGTTTTGAAGGTTTTATGTTTTTCTATTTTGTTTTTGTTGGTTTTATATTTTTGTATTTTGTTTTTTGATAAATATATACAAAGATAGAGTAGATGATATAGTAAAAGAAGATGATGATACGAAAATCGAGATAAGGATATCGAAAGCCCGCTAGAAGATAGAAGTCATCATCTCTTAAACATTCACCACCAAAGCTTCCGAGGCTCTTAATAGAAGAAAGAACATGAGCCTATTAGAAAGAGAGACATTGGCAGCTTCCCCCCAAACCGAAAATCCTTGTGATGAGCAGATTCAAAGCTCTATTTCAAGCTTGCCTTAGCCAGGTGCACCGATAAGCACACCATTATCATAAATCCCGCTGCTCCTTTTAAGAACGATAATCGAGGCTCTCATTCGGGTTATATCATCGTAGAAGAACAACAACGTATCATCCCACATTTGAATACCTCTTCTCAAATTCCTTTCCATCAAGTCCGAAGCAATCCATTCCAAAGGTGTCAAGAGAAAACTTCCCCGAAGTAGTTGAATTGATGCAAATAATCTTTAGACTAGAGCTCACGAACCCAATACACATACCCAAGACAAAGAAACTTATACCATCGAAGTAGCGGATTAAGTCCAATAGCAAAAGAATAACCCCGATGTATACTTTTCTCTCCCCAAGACGTGTATGAAGCTCAAGAACCCGAAGTACCCGAATGCCCAAAGAGAGAATAACCGATAACATGAAGAAGCAGGCTGAATCACCGATTATCTCCCGAGGACTATCTCTGCGGATTTCAACCTCCAATAAGTGATTATATATCTAATCACCGATTAAGCACTCAAGTGAAACAAATTGAGCTTCCCCAATGTACACAATCCTTCTCCCCGATGATTGCGATAACATCGAAATCATCACACACTTGTGTACCTCTTTATCATCAAACTAACTCTTACATCTCTTCCCACTGCTTGAATAAGAACACTAAACACCTTAATGAGTAAACCTTGAGTTTCTCTGCGGTCATGACATATGTTTTCCGGGATATATCTTCAATCACTTTGAAAAGTTAAGTTCATCAAGTTTACTCGCCATGAGTCAAACCTTGAGTTTCTCTCAAGGTGATAACATTTGTCTTCCTGAGATATCTTCAATCACTTAGAAGAATTAAGTTCATCAAGTTTACTCGCTTTGTGTTTATATGTGTGTCTCCTTCCCCTTGCCGGTTTTGACGCTTCGTAATCAACAACATAATATCAGCCCAAATACTTGAAATTTGTTGAGAAGAACATCATTAGCTCATATATATCCTGTGAGAATCAACTCTGTAAGAAACAATGTGAGCAAATCTAATTGAGGAATAAATCGACTTTTCACTCTCCCCAATCGCTCTCCCTAAACCGACAACTGCTTGATAAATGCCCGATTAAGAAGAAGTCTTTGGATAATTAAATGCAACTCGCCTTTAGTATTCTAACATATAGCGTAAAATGTAGAACAGACAGTAGACTCGACCTTCTTCAAGATTATGGGGGAATAGATAGTTAACATCTTCAACTCACACCAAAAGCATCCCACCAAAAGCATCCCATTAACTTACATCTTGCAAATTCCCTTAACTAAAATCCCTCCCAATCAAACAAGAACATAAAGATGTTCATCAAGGAAATCAGCAATCAGGCCGCAACGAACACACAAGATGGTAACACCAAACTACCAATCACATCAAACAAGAACGAGAGATTGTTCGGAATCATCATGTTGATGTATACGGAAGCATTAACTGAAGCACTTTGTCGATTAACTCATCAATCCGAGTGAAGATGTCAACCAACGACTCTTAGAAGAAACTCCATGTAAAGATGACCCGATAAGAAGAAGCTCGGTTCTTACATGAGTTTGGAGCCGTTTGACCATTTATTCTCAGATAACAATCAACCATGCAAAATTATCGTACTTCTTATCCCCCTCAAGAATTGCAGAAGAAGTTGCCATTCTCGACTAAATAAGTGAAATCATCCAAATGTATTCTATTCACACTTCTCCCCCGCAAAATTAGCACATGATGTCGCCATCTTCCTTATAGTGGAGCAAGTTGAATAAGAAAACAATCAATGGTAGAACGGTTCACGTGATGACTGAAGCACATGGAAAAAGTATGAAGCATGTTGATGAGAATGGTCATAATAAGAACATTTCTTCTTCAAGATAAAGCGACCGACACGCATAATTTCTTTCTTTGAAAACGAGGCTTGAACTGTTGTGGTCATATCGTCATAAGAAGATTTCTTCTTCGAAGATAAAGCGACCAAACGCACTTTTCTTTTCTTTCTTTAGAGTACGAGGCATGAACTGCTATGTTCATACGCCATAATCTCTCTTTTCATCATCTCTTGGCAAAACATGTAATTATCACCATTATCATTCTCAGAGGCTCTTTGTAGTGACAAATGATGGAGAAAACCCAATATAATGAATTTGACCTCAAGTAAACTACCCTCAACTCGTGTGACTTAAACTTGCATGAATGTAACAAAGAGCGGTGCCGATTTCCATTAGCATCTCTAAGTACTCTCTAAGTACTCTATACTCTTCATCCAACCAACCATCAAGTATAAGACGAACATCACCTCTTGAAAATCCACAATTGAATGTGACACTGAGCACTACAACGTAACTCCTTAAAGTGATAGTTATTTTGTGGTGGTATGAGCCCAATTCCCCCAAGTGTTAAAAGAAAAGGTAAAAGACACCCAACAATAACTAGATTTCCAAGTCTTCGTTTTTGATAATAAGCATCGAACAAGGATCATGAAGAATCTTCATCCAACCATCCCCGATACCTTCAGATACTAAGTACACTTGCGCGTGATATTTCACTTCAACCTCAAATAAATAATAGTGAATTAACCCCGTTGTCACATCTTCTAGTTAAAAGCTCAATTCTAGCCCTCTTTGACGTTTTAAGTGAACTATGATAATGGTTTCATCCCGACCATGGTAAAAGAACATAACCCCGTAAAACCATGTAATAACCAAACTGCCATGACGAATATCCAAATACACATCCAATTCATGAAGTACACCCTTTTATCTCTTCTTCGAAACAGAAACCGTAGCACCATCATCAAGTAAGATCCCGAAATACACTTTCTCTTCTCCAAGATGGTTCCATCATTACGGGATTTCACAATTTCATTGTTTAAACCGAGAAATAGATTCTTTTGCGGGATTTTACAAAACCAGGAATAAGCCGTAAGATAGATCCGTAATGCACTTTACTATTACCAGGATGTTTCCATTGTCACGGATTTTACAAGTCTATGATTTAAACCGAGAAATAGATTCTTTCGAGGGATTTTACAAAATCAAGACAAAACCGTAAACAATGTCAGCTTGAATGTATTATGACAATTATGGTTTCGTGAATATCTGCTTTTAGGGGAACATGTAGAGGTTCATCAACGGTTCATTATCCAACATCAACAACATCATCAACCATCCAATCAACACTTTAGTAAACACATCATTCACGATTCTCGTCGGCTATTGTAGTGACCACATGGAGAAGTAAACCCGATATACAAAACTTGATCATGAAGTAGAATTCCCCAGATTTGTTACTTAAACTTGTACTCATCCTCGTGAAAAAGAAACTGTGTACCCAATGTACAAAACCTCTTGACGTATCCTCAATCAGGTGAGACACTGAAGTGATAGTTACAATTTGGCTCGAGAAAGAATCACAAAAGTATATAAATAGCCAAGTCTTTATCACACTCTTTAAAAGCCCAAACAAGTCATCTTCGCGGAATGGTAGAAAGAAAGAAGAAGAAATAAGTAAACATGCCCGGAAAACCTCACTTAAAATTTGAATAAGAAATACCGTCCAAACAACCCCGTAGTCAACATTTTTCCAATCATCAAATCAAGCTGTGAAAAAAATAGTCTTCATGAAAATTCATAAACCAGAGTGCCAAATCACATATCACAATGAATCTCATCATCACATCAAATCACATCTCACATCAATATAATATCATCCAGATCTCATATAACACTACACTCACAATCAACGTGTCTGACTTATTAGCAAATCATATCAACAACTTGCAGCCCATATAAATCAACTTCCGGTCTATTAGAAAATCCAATCATTATATTCATACTAATATTTTCAAAGGCCCGGTCCAAATTGATTTCACGTGATGCCTTTGTCTAATCCGTTTAGCAAGACACTTGAGTCCATGCAAGGACGTAACAGCAACCCTGAGCCCATGACTTAAATAATAACTTCAAAGCCCAAATCGTTCAACTTAAGTAGCATGTAGACAGGATCAGACGACAATATCCGGTAATCATTTATGTGATACCATTCATATTCCAAATTCAAAAAAAACGTTAAATATCCCACAAATTACATATCCGAATTAAATTGACATTTGACGTCACGAGAGACCCAAAGATATCTAGTACCCATGCAGCCCAAAAAAAAAGATCATCTGAGTCCACACCAATACTTTCGTAGGAGATGATAAAAGGCCCAACACAAAAATTAGAACCAAATCCATAGCACATAGCATACCGGTTATATAAAAGGACTTGTGATACCCTAATTTATCTCACATTAAGTCTAAACCTAATCTCACACTCAAAAATATTGCCTCTCTCTCACCTCAAACAATCCGCCTCTCTTTATCAGTAACACAACCCTAATCTCTTCTCAAACAAAACGCCTACCTCATCCAAATCACTTTATCACAAACCTAAATCTTACACACCTAAACTGAGCCGCCCCCATTAACATTTTCACTCCAAACCCTTTCTTCACATTAGTCGGATTCTACAAATCCAGGCCACAGGGATGGCTTTGGTTAATGGTTCGGACACCATTGAGTCGCCACAGGGATGGCTTGATCCTGCTATTAACGCCACAGGGATGGTGTGTTTAGGCTTCGAGATCATTTTCAGTTTCAACCGATTCATACAAAATTATATGTATCGTTTGAGGATCTTGGGTAAGTGAGCAATTGTTATGTGTTTCAGTTAATTTATTTTGGTATTAAACTCATCAATCGAACCAAGGAATTGATTGAAACTGTTTAGTTTTAATCATTCTTTATATTTCGAACATTATCACAAAGTGCTTGGTCAATGATGATACTCTTTTCACAAAAAAAATATGAGAAAGATAATAGGTAGTATGAAATGAATCTGAGATCATGTTGTTGTTGGTTTTTTAATTTTCTTATTTGAGTCGAGTCTTGGATATGAATGAGAGTTGGGAAGTGATTGTGAGGGTGAGTCTAGATAAGTTTCGAGTCTTAGTACTGGAATCATTTCGAAGTTTTGATAAGGTCTTTTTCTGTTAATTGATGTTGGGCTGATGATACTAGCTGAGGTCGATTTGAGTTAGATAGGGATATGGTTAATGGCTTTTGATGTTGTGGTCGGTTGTCAATCTTCTTCTTCATTTCTGTCTAAGTCTCTAGGTCTAAGTCATGGAGTCAAGTCGCTAGCCAAAGATTTTTAAACCAACTCGCTACACTCTTTCAAATCACAACACGCAACTTATAAATATAAGTCGCTACCGTTTAAAGAACCAAGTCGCTAATATTTTTCTGACACAAGTTGCTATATCATGTAAATACAAGTCGCTAGTATAAAACAATGAATCCAGACACATGTTAAGTCAACTCGCTAGCAAGAAATTACAGTTTTTCCAATGAGTTTTCTGACTAAGTTTTCCGTTCATATTCAACGGTAACCCAGAAAAACATTAAAATGCATCTTTTTGACCTTTTGACCTTAAAAAAATCTGAACATTTGACCAATTTATTTATTTATTTTTTATTTTTTTTACAAGTTTGGTACCAATGAAGTCACAAGAATGATGTTACCCAAAAAAGTGACTAAATGACCAACATGACTGTATGACCAGAAAAATACCAACATGACTATATGACCAGAAAAATTACACCAGGACTATATGACTAAATGACCACAAAAGTATATGGTTTGACCTCATAATATTAATAAGATTGTTAAAACCAGTTAAAGCAAAAAATGTAAAACTGTTTTAGTAAAACGGTGTAGAGTTTTTTCTTGACCACAAAATAGTACGAAAACAGTAACAATATGAACCAAAACAAACCACAAACAACAACCATGGTACGGACCACACAAATCAAAGATAACACAACAACCTTGGCTCTGATACCATTTGTAGGATCGAAATATTTATTGTGTTGATGATTCGGGTGGTCTTGGATGATCAAAATACATGTTTGCCATTAGAGAGAGAAAGTAGAAGAGAGGTTGTTCTTGCTAGAGACTTGGTTCACAAAATATGGAAGGTTAGATTATTAGAAGCACCACCCTTCCATGGATGGAAGGGGTATTTATAGTTACAGAATACACGACCTCCTATCGGCCTGTGGATCAGGCATACAAAGGGTAAAGACCCGTCCTTCCTCCACGGTGTTACACTAAACTAATCTACGCTAGAAACTAACTAATAAACTGCTAAACAACGTAAATAACTACAAGTCTACAAGCTAACATATGCTAGACTATAATTGGGGTGACCGACACTTTAATATGGAATTTCCAATTCCTAACATAAATCATCCAAAGAGTGCCTTAGAGTTAGAGTTTATAATTCCTAGAGGTTTTTGTAGACGAGACCCTTTGGTAAGTTCAAAGAGTTAGGGATAAATGCATACCCTACGACTTTAGACACACAACGCGATTAAGAATAAGGACGTGACAATTCAACCATCAATAGGAGATAATTAAGGAGTAATAAAACCTAAGTAAACACATTTTAAACTATCATACGAGCACACAATAATTAGACATAGACTACATACACCTTAGATTAGATAATTAGACAAGTAGAGTAATCGGTAGAAATACCAACCCCCAAATCCAAACCCCGAGATTCGTACCTTTCCATTTTCTAAAAAAAACATAAAAAGATAAAAAATAATCTTCCTCAACCCCAACCTTAGCGTAGTAACTTCTCACTAGCATTCCTATTCCCCTAGAGAATGATATCAATACCCGTGGCTTACCCTAATACTACACTACGACGACTAGGTTCACTGCCTAGGGTGTTATAAAACTTGCTCGAAGAAAAGGAACTTCCTTTGACCCCGAACGACGCGTGTAGCGTTATCAACAAGACTTGTTCCTTCGGCGTCACAAGTATAACCTGATGCCGTCCCCTTCAGTTTCAGAAGCTTGAGTGTCTCGATTCTTGACTTTGGCCCTTTTCTTCGTATATTCGCGCCTTTTCGTCCGAATAAGTGTCATTCCAGCAATTTGCCTTCAAGAGACCTAAAAAGTGAAAAGGAACGATATTAAGTAATAACGGATACAAAAGTGATCAAATAAGGGCTTAAACGACCCCTCAAAAAGGTACATTTTAAAACCTTATCAAATATCTCTACAGTTGGTATTTGTTTGTCCTCAAGCAAATGTGCTTTTAGCCAATTAATTTATAAGTTAGGGGTCATGAAGCATTAGTTTAGAACGATCCACAACACATATAAGCCCCGCAAAAGTCATAACAAGCATAGAAATTACATACTAGCACCTCACATGGGGTGTTTGGATACTCACATCTCTCGGGTGTATATGAAATATAACAAGTTGGAAATGAAAGATAAACACTCATTAACTGGTCCTAGTACATAGATTACCATAGGCTTGAGACTAGGTCAAACCTCCATCGCTTTGGCGTAAGCACCTAGGAAAGACTATCCAAGAGGTCTTTTAAAGGGTTGTAATGTTAGGCTTGCGGTAGGGAAACAAAGGGTTTGGCGGGATAGGCGATTTAGTGGTGGCAAGTCAAAAATCTTTATGTTACAAGCATGCGAAGAATGGCGTTGCTAAGCCAAGACTCAACACTCTAAACTCTAGATAACTGAAATAAACAAACATAAATTTAAAGATAGATGTAGGATGGTAGCCCGTATGTTTCCTTTTTTTTTCATACACTTTTACTCTACCATCCTCTACGATAACATCAAAATGATAGGGATTTATAGGCACATCCCTACACTTGAGTTTTTATTACTCTAACACTAATTTGACCCAAATTGAAAAGATCAAAACACTTGGAGTACATTATTACGCAAATAAAGGGAATTTGAATTTAACGTTCCCTTCCCGTCATTTCATAAAGTTTAACTTTTCCCATGAGTCCCAATCGTCCATAAACTGTGTACAAAGGATATGACTCGACTTAGCAACTTATGCAAGCAACAAGATAAATGAACTAAGGGTTTAGTGTGATAACAATAATGCACTAAAAGTGAGTGCATACAAGGTAGGCTAAGGCGATTTGGGTGTACATTTGGGGGTGGATTGTAAACAATACTCTTCATTGATATTCCGGAAAACCGAAACATCACGAGAACTGCTAAAAGGATAGGCTCTGAGGGGCTAACTAGGGGTATCATGTACTAAAGATGAGTACAACCCAAGGGTGTGGGGGAATTACTCAACCGATGTGAAAAAAGTAATTATATTACGGGTATCAAACAAAGGTTATCCTAATGCCTCTTATCATTTAGTTATTCCTAACTACACAAGTGTAGTCTTACTAGCGATCTCGGGATGCATCACAAAACAAGTTCTAGAATCTATTATACTACCGGTTCACACTCTAAACATTAAAGATGAATGCTTTAATTCCTACAAATCTAAGGGCGATCCTCACATTTTGGGTGGAATTTAAATGTAAAGGGTTTTTGTGCTAGTCATATAACTTCCTATCTGTGAGACGCTTTATTAAGACTAATGACCCACTCCTATATGTCATGAAAAAATTTTAAATTTGGTGCCAAAATTACCTTAACCGATATTTCTCATGTTTTATTACACAAATGAAATTGAACAAAGCAAATAGTCAAGGATAAGCTTAGTTTCAAAGTTTCTATTTTATTTTCCCTCCCTACACTTAAACTGAACATTGTCCCCAATGTTCTTCGAAAGTATCAAAGTTATGATAATGGAAGGTAATAAAAGACGAAAGAAACTAATACTCCCCTGATTAGCTCGGTAGGATCCGTGTGAAGTGGTGGTTACATCTTTCTTCAAGAAGAACGTTTGCGTTAAAAGCTCCTTCCCATCTTATGTATCTTCTTCTTTGTAAATTAAACCTGCACACTTGAAGAAAACAAACGAAACCTTCGCGTAAAATCGGCGGTAACAATATATATAAGACTCTACTAAACTAGGATATAATGGTTGTGGAATGGATGTTTACAGATTTTCTGGAAAATTAAGATCTGTAAAATTCCAAAAATTTACAAGTAGCTCAGAAAACGAGAAAAAGTCATAAGTCAAGCCGCTTCCTCCCGACGCCGTCAGTTATCCCGACATAAACTGTTCATGATTTTCTGAAAAAAAAAAAAAATCTGGAAAATTTACATCTTTAGAATCTGGAAAAATTTCCTACAAAACATCCATTATGACTCGATACAAGCATTTGACTCGAACAAACACACAAGTATATCTTTTAATTAATTGTAATTCTCATGTTCACGTTTCCTTTGAAAACGTGTGTAATCCTCCCTACACTTATCCCTTATGTAAAATACCTTTATATGTAATTAAGACAAGGTTAAAGACAAAATAAAGCATTTTTACAAATTTAAACATGAGAATAAACAATAAATAAAAGATACACGACACACAAACAAGCAAACAATTAAGCATGGGTTGCCTCCCACTAAGCGCTTTTCTTTATTTATGAGTCTTATAGCTAGACTCAAGTCGCCCCTACGTACCGATGTAAGTAAGCCTATCCTCTAGAATGTCATAAGGATCAAACTTATCATTTAAGTTCCTAGTAGTACGTTTGGTTCGATATGCCTTTTCAAATTTCTCTCCATCGGGGTCATAGATTGTTATCCTAATGTGCCACTCTCCATTACCATCACTAGGAGGTCTATCCCAATCCCACTTATGTTTAGGCTTATCGCTCTCAAGTTTCCACTTATTCATGACAAGGTTGACGGGCAAGCTTCCAAGGAACTCGGTTATCTTCCTAAATACTAAGGCATCCTCGAACAGGTTCACTTCCATGTCCCTAGCCATTTCTTTTTCATGGAAATTTGCTTTACTAGCAAAGGCTTCATCTAGGTAAAAAGGTCGTTGGGGACCTATGAAGTTCTTATCAATCCAAGGTCCGTATCTGGATGACGCTCTATCCAACCTAATCTCATTTGGGATTTCCTCTTTTTTGTAGTAAGTATGCTTTTTGACATCGTAAATTGACCTAGCACTACCCTCTCCTACCACTATTTTGGACATCTTACAATCAATGATGGCACTAGCGGTAGCTAAGAATCCTCTTCCTACTAGCAATGGGCATGTCGGGTCCTTATTCATGTCTAGCACATGGAAATCCGCCAAAAGAGTCAATTCTCCCACGTGTACTACCATGTCTTTTATTATCCCTACCGGATATGCAATACTACCGTTCGCTAGACCTAAGATGGTTTCCGTTGGTTCTATCTTACCTAAGTTAAGGCTTCTATGGAGGGACAACGGAACAAGATTGATGCATGATCCTAAGTCGGCTAGAGCGTCGAGAGGTTTGGAAGTTCCAAGCCTACACGGAAGAGTGAATAGCCCGGGATCGTCTAACTTCTTAGGTAAATTATTTCGCACAAAAGCGGACCCATGTTTTCCAAGTTTAAGTTCTAGCTCATATTTTTCTTTTAAAGCATTATAATAAGGTGCATGAGCTAAAAATTCAAGAATCAGTTTTTCTTGATGGAGTTCCTTGTACTCCTCCTCTAGATTAGGTTTGGGTTCTGGTTGACGGTTTCTCAAGAGTAGGTTCTACCAATGGTGCAGGGCCTTGGTACCTCATTTTGGATTGCTTGAAACCTTTGTTGATAGCGCTAACGAGTGAACCGTGGGTGTGAGGGCATGGATGCGCACTCTCCTATGGTGAACAAGAACATGAAGTCGATGAAATCGAACTCACTTTTGGGTTCTTTATAGTATCACTTGGGAGTGTTCCAATTTCCCGGTCATTAAAGGCTTTTAAGAGGGCATCAAGTTTGTTTGTCATCTCAACTTGTCGTTTCTTAAAATCGGCTTCAAGCTTAGTCAATCGAGTTTCTTGAGATGACATGAACCTAGATACAATTGCCTCAAGGCTAGTGGGGGTTCCCGGTGTTTGGAGGGTTGAACCTATTGGGTGGACTAGATGAGCTTTGGGGTGTGCTTGAATTTTGGTTCCACTTAAGGTTAGGGTGGTTCCTCCATAAGGGGTTGTAAGAATTTCCTAAGTTGTTTTGTTCGGGCTTGAAAGTGTACCACTTCCCTCCCGCTTCGTCGGTACGCGTGGAGGCGTAATCCGCAAAAGCTTGTTCGGGGAGTCTTGTGAAATCTCGAGTGTCGTGGGAACCACTACACAATTCACAAGGTAGAGTGATTTTGTTCACTTGGCGTGAACGACTTAGGATTTTCGTAGGAGCTCATTAGGAGTTTAATTTGGTCTTCAAGCTCGAGCATCTTACGGTTGGAAGGTTGTGAGTCAAGGGAAGGCAAGGAGATTGCCTTTACGGTTTTGGGCAGCTCACGGGGGTCATTCCAACTTTCGTTGTCATAGAGAGAAAGGTCCTCTATTATACCCCACGATTCTTCCGCGGTGGGATCACTAAGTTTTCCACCGGCCGCTTGGTCAATGGCTCGCTTAGTGGGGAAATTGACATGATCGTAGAAGAGTTGAACTTGAAGCCAAAGATCAATGTCGTGATGAGGGACTCTATGGAGTAAGTCCTTGAATCGAGCCCATGCTTCGTAGAGAGATTCACCTTGACGTTGTTGGAACATCAAGATATCATTCCTAAGCTTAGTAGTTCTCCCCGGTGGGAAAAATTGAGCAAGGAAACGAGAGGTGAGATCATCCCAACTTGAGATGGAGCCGGCGGGAAGTCGCTCAAGCCAATTACTAGCTTGGTCCCGTAGAAAGAATTGGAAGAGACGCAGATGCGTGGTCTCCCGAGTAGTAGCATCGAGGTCGATGGAATCGACAATTTTAAGGAAATCCTTAAGATGCTGAGTAGGATCTTCAGAACGAAGTCCATGGAATGCACATCCGTTTTGCACCAACCGATGGTGTCGGATCACAGGGCCATAGTTTGGGCTTGGTCGGGAAGCTCAATGGTGTTCCTATAGCCTAGGTGGCTTGGTCTCAAGTATTCACCAAGAGTACGGCCTCTTGGCGGGTCATTTGGTGGTGGGTTGATGAGTGGTGGTTGGTTGTCACCTTCCATGATGAAAAGTGATGGGATTACTAACAAAGGTCACGAAGAAGGGGGATAGACTACGAGGAAGCTAAAAATGGGAAAAAATGCTCACTTGATAGGAATCAAGCAAGGAAACCTAAACGAAGTGGACTCCTAACTAGCTATTCTATTCCCTGGCAGCGACGCCAAAAACTTGATACGCTTACACAGTGCGTTCGGGGTCAAAGGAACTTCCTTTTCGTCGAGCAAGTTTTTTAACACCCTAGGCAGTGAACCTAATCGTTGTAGTGTAGTATTAGGGTAAGCCACGAGAATTGATATCGTTCTCTAGGGGAATAGGAATGCTAGTGAGAAGTTACTACGCTAAGGTTGGGGTTGAGGAAGATTATTTTTTTTATCTTTTTATGTTTTCTAGGAAATTGAAAGGTACGAATCTCGGGGATTGGATTTGGGGGTTGGTATTTCTACCGATTACTTCTACTTATCTAATTATCTAATCCTAAGGTGAATGTAGTCTATGTCTATTGTTGTGTGCTTGTATGATGATTAAAAATGTATTTGCTTAGGCTTTATTACTCCTTAGTTATCTCCTATTGATGGTTGAATTGTCACGTCCTTATTCTTAATCGCGTTGTGTCTCTAAGGTCGTAGGGTATGCGTTTATCCCTAACCCTTTGAAGCTACCAAAGGTTAATGACTACAAAATCTCTAGGATTTATAAACTTTAACTCTAAGGTATTGTTTGGATGTATAGCCAACAATTACTCTAGGTGATTATAAACTAAGGTGCAACAAAGATTAATCAAGCATTAATAACACAACGAATGACCTATCGCAATACTAGGTCAATCACAATTAAGATAAGAGACAACCAATCAATATTCACTAACTAAGTTTCATATTACCTAAGCAAACACACAAGTAAATTAGCCGGACATGGGGAACATGCAAGCATACACACAATCAATTGAAGACATAATTAAATTAATGAAGTAAAACACTTATCTTGATGTAAGATAGGGTATGGAACCCTAAAATACTGTACAAGTAAACCTTGGTTCGGTTTAGGTTTTTACTCCACAAAACTACACACTGAAAACTAAAAAAAATTCAGATTCTATATATAAGGTTACAACTGCGACGGCGTCACCCTTTAATTTGTGACACCGTCGGGTCGCCATCATTAGGGTTTCGTCTTGGCCACGTTACCATCGTGGACGGCGCACCTTATGTCCGTGATGCCGCCGCCTTTGAGTCTCGACGCCGTCGGATCAAATCTAGGTCGTCGAGCTGCGACGCCTCTACTTTTAAAACCCGATGCCGTCACTTGAAAATAAGCAATTTGGCTATCAGATCGTCACAAGACTTGTTCGACGGCCACAAGTATAACCCGACACCATCCCCTTCGGCCAAAGCAGAGTGTCTCGATTCTTGACTTTGGCCATTTTCTTCATATATTCGCGCCTTTTCGTTCGAATAAGTGTCATTCCAGCAATTTGCCTTCAAAAGACCTAAAAAGTGAAAAGGAACGATATTAAGTAATAACGGATACAAAAGTGATCAAATAAGGGCTTAAACGACCCCTCAAAAGGTACATTTTAAAACCTTATCAGATGGTGTATAGGTTTGTACCACGAATTCCTCTTAAAAGTTCCACACCATCAAGTTCTCTAATGAAACAAGTATGTTTTCTAAAAGCCACCTCTAGATCGGAATCACAGAATTGGCCAACAAAAAACAGGTTATGACCAAGACCTTCAACATAATATACCCTGGAGATTACACTATCACCAAAAACATAATCTCCATAACCCATAATAGCACCAAAATGGTCGTTCCCAAATCTAACAGTCAAAATAAATTTACTCACGAAGTTTATGAGCATGGCGGTCTCCGGTCATATGCTTGGAACAAATGAGTCCAAGTACCACGTAATCGATTTGAACGACCTGCAGCTTGAACACGACAAGAATGGATAACAGGATAATTGGGATCCCCATGCAAGAATGGGTTCCACTTGGTTAGAAAACGAGATTGGAACATCCACATCAGAAGCAGAACCAATAAAATCATTAAAGGTAGATGCCGGGCTAGTAGAAGTAGTAGATCTATTCAAAGTATGTTCACTTCTTAAATGTATAGTTCTACCAGTGGGCATCCATTTCCTAATGGGCATTGATCTAGATAATTCAGGGCACAACTCATTAAGATTGAATTTACGGCCAGTAGGTATCCAACGATAACCTACATTACTAAATTTTCTTCATGTTGGTTTCCAATGTTTTCTAGCCCTCTTCCTCCTTGGTCTTCTGACCTTTTTATCCTGTTGTCTAGTGTTAACCATTTTAACAGGAAATTTTGAAGTATTACTCATCTCATTCACAACACATTCATGATTAATACAAGACATCAAGCATTCATTACATGTTTTGCAAATAGTAGTAGAATTCGAATTAATTACAGTACGCTTATAGCTAATACTAGAATCAACACGATTCGTTTTATTCAAATCAAACTTAATGTTCCTAGGGTGGTCTTCTACTCTCTTCCATTGATCACTCTTAGCTTGCGAGGTCCTATCTTGCTTTGTATTGCCTGGAGGCTTTGACCCGCTTGCTTTTGTACCATTGATTACTCCTGTAGAGGGAATTATGGGAACATTAGTTGGTTTTGCTACTTTTTGCATTCCGGATCTAGAAGTGCTGGGATCTGAATTACTTATAGGCACATCAAAGCTCACATGCTTGACTTTTGGCATAGAATAAGGCATAGAATGGGCTGCATGCTTAGCACTAGGCATAGAACAAGGCATCACAGCTTTATCTTTCTCACATAAGGGTTTAGGGCATGTTGCTCTTAAACATTCTAACAGTTCCTGAGATCATTTGGCATATAAGCATGCATACCTAATTTCACTATCAAGTGGCTTATTTATCCGATCCTCTTCTACAATCTCACGGAGACATTCTAGACTATCCTTAAGGTGACAGAAATAGTTATGAAACACAAGTTCATTATTTCTAAGATGAGGAGGAATGTATTTAATCCACAGATATTTAGAGTCTGCAAATGACTTTGATGCAACATTCTCATTAAAGACAAGTGGCATTTTTCCTTTTACATGACTCTTCAGATTCTCAATTTCCTTTTGTAACGAAGTTATTTTTTCATTGTTCTTGTCACAAGTGACTTTCATTGAATCGTATAACTCTTTGAAGTGTCGTTTGACCTTTTCATTTTCTTCTAGAAAACTCTCATTTTCTTGTTGTAATACGTTAATGATGTTTTGAAGATGAAAGTTTTGAGAAAATTGAGAATCTAAAGGAGGAGGCATTTGGGAGCGGTCACATTTTTCTTTTCACCCTTTAATTGTGAAATTTGGGTTTTCAACTTTCTGATCGTGTTACAGTGAGCTTGAATATGTTCGTCACGTTTGTTTATTTCAAAAACTGCATCAAACTCTGGAACATCCGAGGATATCTTGATGTTTGAGGATTTAACATATTCTTTGAGATGTTGATATTTTAGTTGCAAATCAAAATGTTCAACTTCCAGCTTAGAAAAATGTTTTACCAAATTATCATGATCATCCTGGTCAATTTTCTCATTTAGTTTTGAGTTTTTGTTTTCAAGCTCAATGACACGATCATGGGAAACTTTCAAAGCAACAGATAATTCATGAAATTGAGAAGCAGTAATAGAATACTTAGTAACAGTATATAACACATCTTGAGCCACACAACTCAATATTAAGTTCTTATTTAAGATATGCAGATTCTTCCTTTCAATTTCATTATATTTGAGTTCCCTTTCATAATTATTGACCTCAACTATCATTTTATCAAATTCCTTTTCCATTTCTTTAATCTCTGAGTCTATCCCCTTTTGAAGACTCTCAAATTACTTTTTTTTAATTTTTTAAAGAAAGGCATGACCTCAGTTAAATAGCATTCTTTAGTTTTCTCAAAACCCCTTTCCCCTTCAGTTATCCCTGTAGGTGTGATTCTCTTCTTACATGTCTTCTCAAAATCAACGAATAGTTGATAAACAACATACAGACTGATTAAGGTCTTGCTCTTAGTGGGAAGAGTTCTAGGAACTAAATGCATTGGTGTATTCGGAGGATACACAGTAGCTGGTGGCACTTTCCTAAGGGGAGTGCTTGTTTCTACATGTACATTTGCTTTTTTGCTTATCCATGTCTTTCTTCCAAAAAACTTGTTCAGGGGTTAATTGAGTTTGAGGCTAAAACATGTTCAAGGAAATCCAATTTTCTTTAGTGTAATCATGGGGTTTGACCGTTATATTTCGCTTTTTACACTGAGGATCTTTTAGCTTCTTATCCATTTTTTCCCTAGAGGCATTTTCTAATTTTCTATCATCTTCCATGCTTCCATTACATGATGGTGTTTGCCTAGGCTTGAGGATCTCATTGCCATCATATACAATCGTATGGTGAGCTTTAGCCTTTTTACAGTACTCGGGATTAGGCTCCTCTACTAGGGGAACATTATGCTTATCGCTTAAGACTCTGTGCTTAGTGATCATGTGAGCATTCTGAATGGTGTTCCCTTGTACGTACAGTTTGTTTTCAAGTTTATTTTTCAACGTTTTTAGATTGGAAAAGTCATTCAAAAGTTTTGATTCCTTAGCATTAAATTCTTGTTTAAGCACTTTAACAGTTTCTTGAAGTTCTTGCTTTTGCTTAACAGTTTTTGTAAGCTTTTCTTGTAAGGAGTTTAACTCTTGTTTTAACATTTCTTCTCTAAAATTAATTTTTCTAATAACTGTACATATTTGGTTATCCATCTCCTGCTCACGGGTGGTCAATTCGAACTTAGCACGTTGTTCATATATAGCAACTTGTTCTTTATAGGCGTTTAGTTCAGAAATAATAGAATCATCAGGGGCACATGCAGTGAATTCATCAAAAATATGGTCATCATTGACTGCAGAAGATGCATTACTTGGTACAATTTCACTTCATTTTGTTTCACATATTGCTCATATGGGACAACATTGATATTGCCCATATTCTCAATATTTGATTCAATAATTTCAGTTGATTGTACTTTATCGTGCATCTTTTGCACATCAACATCATCGTATAGTTTTAATACCTCTGAGATGATAGATTCCTTGGAAGGAGTGGCCTATTTAGGTGAAGAAGCCCTTGGAGTTACCATTGGTGAGATATTAGCCATGAAGATGGTCTGGGCAGTTGGTTCATCATCAACATCTGTATCAAATGCATCACAGTCTGCAACTTGAATGGCATTGGGATTGTTCTGACCCATACCACCGGGCCGTTCATCCACATCGGCATCATAAGTTCTAGCATTTCCCTGAAGAAACGAATTCTTCCTCATTCAAAGATTGCTCCACTTGTCTTGAGCTTGGACCAAGAACATCTTATCCTCTGAAGTACTCGCATTTTGTGGACGTTTTGGAAGAGTGCAATTACTTGCGATGTGTTCTTCTCCACCACAGTTGTAACATTTAATGGGCTTTACTTGACCTTGACCCATGGTCCTTCCACGATTCTGATTACCCATATATCCACCACCACTGCCAACATTCCCATATCCAAAGGCCAAGATTCCCATATCCAAATCTCCGACATTCCCATATCCAGCTCCAACGTTCCCTTGCTCATTATGTGGAAGGTATGCATTTTGTCTTCCTTGGACATTTTGCACCACTATCTTTCCTTCTTTAACAGTAGCATGATTGTGAAGATTTGACGCAGTTCGGAGATGGTTGTTGGTGTGTGGGGTGAGATTCAAGTTTTTCTTGACCATAAGAGCCAGTTGATTGACAAAGTGTTCCATGACTGCTTCAGCATTAGGAGGCTTATACCCTGGATCAGGAATGAGCTTGTGGTTACCATTTCCAATAGGTATGACTTGTGATGCTTTGGTAGTAATCCCTACATTGGTGTAGAATGCGGTTGAGTCATTTGAAGAGGCATCTCCAGCATTGGTCTTGAACTTTTCCATGATCATTCGCTCAAACGAAGCATGTTTCTCATTTTGTAGTAAATAAGCATACTGATTGCTCATAATTGGTGTTCCTCAATCCTTTGTTAAGTTTGGTAGTGACAAATTTGTGCCATTATTCATGTTGTTCACAAACTTTGAATTTCATTTGGATATTTGGCATTATCATTTTGATATTCCTCATGTCATTCACGAGCTTGTGGAACCTCACATAGTATTCATGACATTTTCCCTCGGTTCATCTTAAAGTTCTCAAAATCATCATCACGCTTGAGACTCTCTGTCTTCTTTCGAGCCGGAGAGAAGCATCTTGACATTGTCCCAAACCGCTTTGGCTTCAGGTGTTGTGATTGATTAGCTTGTAGATGTCCTTTGGTAGACCTCAAGAACAATGTTTGAGGCCCTAATATCGACATCGTATCTCTTTTCTCCTTATCGATAAGTTCATCATATGTATTTGGTCTATCCAATCCTAATGTCACTGAGCCATCAGCAGCAGTTTCAAGTATGTCTTTGGTAGTCTCAACCTGGTATGGTCCTTCATCAATTGATTTGAGAATGTTAACCCCATTTTCCTTACCTAAGCAGTACAACCTGATTCGTTGAGCCCATGAGTCATAATCGGTCCTATCTAACATGGGTGGACGAGTATCTGATCATGCCGCTTGAACGTCCTCGACTACGGAAGAGATGATTGTAGGCACGTTGGTAGACATGATTACAGATTTCACGGGATTTTATAACTCTTTAATTAAACCGGGAAATAGATTCTTTCACGGGATTTTACTAAATCAAGAGAAAACCGTAAAATGTAACAATCAGAAAAAATAATTAACCAAGTCGCTTCAAACCTTGAAGACAAGTCGCTTTTCACCAAGTCGCTAGGTATACAAGTCGCTCAAGGGATAAGTCGCTAGAGAGATAAGTCGCTTGTGTGACACAAATCGCTATGAAGACAAATCGCTAGTAACAAGTTGCTAGACACATAAGTTGCTAGAGTAACAACTCGCTAGAAGGACAAGTCGCTAGTGACACAAGTCGCTATGAAGACAAATCGCTAGTGACAAGTCGCTAGACAAAATTGTATGTCCACTACTTTGTCCTTTTTGTAGTTTTGTCTCAAAAGACAAATCGCTTAGTGCACAAGCCGCTTCACACAACACAGACAAGTCGCTTAAAACGTAGAGACAAGTCGCTACGAAGAAATCAAGTACGAGACACAAGTCGCTAGGATGAAATATTCAAAACCACCACTTTTCAATCCAAAAACAACCCAACCACGTTGATTCAAGCCTTCCAAATCAAAACCTAAGAACTTATAGTGATTCTAAACACAAAAGTACAATCAAAATCCTAACTTTAACACTAGAAATGGTCCAAATGATGCAAATACCACTAAAATTTTTGAAACCCAAAAACCATATAAAACCACTAGAAATCCAAGAACATGTAAGAGATATGATCAAACCATGGCTCTTATACCATTTGTAACATATTGGATTTCACAAACACATCAAACCATAGTATATATGGGGCGTATGGCTTAGGGTTTAGAGAGAGAAAGTTAAGAGGTTTAGGAAGCTTAGTGAGAGAAAGAAAAATCTTATTATGAGCTCCAACCCTCTACCTTGGGTGGTAGAGGGTATTTATAGTATCTTACAAAATACGCCTCCTACGGGCTGTAGATCAGGCATACAGTGGGTAAAGACTCGTCCTTCCTCCACGGTGTTACATAACCAAATACTAACTGATTGTGCAAAATATTGCACTATCAGGCTTCGATGAGGATCAAAGTAATGAGGGGTGTGTGTTCCAGCCAAGGCTTGCCTGTAACCTGAGAATAAGAAATACTAAGACACTCCGTTAAGTGATTGCGAGGGTAGGACCTCGCGAACCACCTCCGGTGTGAGAGTAAGTATGAGTTATGGTTGTATAAGTGTGTGAAAGTAAAGAGACGAGTGTGAAATGAGCATACCATAAATCATCGTCCGTCTAACCCATTTATAGTGGAAGAAATACGGTTAGAGGCACTCTTGCATGAATATCGGAGATCATGGGGCGCCCCATGATTGTGGGTAACCGCTAGGGGTTAGTGACCCACGTCTCAAACTTGACGGGGAAGCCAAGAGAGAGAGGGAGATCGTGGGTTTGACTAAGTCAAGAGGTTCCTTATCCATTGTTCCTTCGTCGACCATACCCAAGGGCTTAAGGCTTCGAGTGGCTTAATTCCCCTTAGGTAACCTTCGTACCAACGAATGGTTTGACGCCTATGGATATTTCGAATCCTCGACTTGGGCCTTCAGTATGGAAGGGCTTCACACGCCTCTGGAGGAGTGTCCTTCGAGCTACTCGGAGGGTACATCATCAAGGCCCCTAGAAAGTGATGCATATGAGCGAGGAGGCATTGCTTTCGACTTCATGCTTCAAAAAAACACCATCACGCTGCTAAATATGCTAGTTGGGAGAGAACTACGCAACTAACCAAGCGCATTCAATGCTAATTAAATCATCCAAATTGCCCTTACAAAGGATCACTTATCCCCATGTAACCCGGAGACCAAAAGTCTTTATTTAAAATTTAAAAAGTGGTTTGGCTTGGATAAGAGTAATCTAGATGGACACATGTGTGAATTAGAGACGGTAAAAGGGGTATTTAAGGGGAATATGATGAAACCCTAAAATACTTTTACTCTCTCCGTCTTCGCTTACACGCAAACTTTCAAGCCCATCTTCGAAAACCAAGGTAAACACTTTTCTCCTCTTGTAGATTGTTTCAAAAAATAGGAACATGGATTCTAAGTTTATTATAAAACAACAAAAGTGCACTTTATCGCAAGTAAAGATTTGCATGATCATCTAGCCGATTATCCTATTCCAATAGAACATAAAGTGATGTTACCCAAACCCACTCGTGGTATCTTTGATGCCCTCCGTGTTTCGTGGGGTTGTATACCCATGCATTTAGTCACTCAAACCTTAGGATTCCGCTGCACCCATTGATTTTGGCATTTCTGCAGTACTATAAAGTTCATATCTCTAGATTCAATCCTTTTGGGTTTGCCAAATTGACTACATTCATAGTGATGTGCAAAGCCTACGGATATGAACCAACCTTGACAGTTTTAAGAGGATTCTTGAACTTGTACCCCGGGGGAAATTGGTTGACACTAGCAAAAGACTGACGAGTCGGATGTACCCAATCTGTTTGAGAAAGTATACACAAACATATCGGGTTGGAAGGGTAGCTTTTTCTACGTGCAAGACACTATTGTTCCCCTACATATTCAGTCTTGAACAAGGAGAATAGGTATAATGCTAAACGGTATAATGACCCCTACCCTACGAGGTTCGGAGTGATCCTTGTTACCTGCGTTTGGCAAAGTACCCTGTGGATGTGCAAGTATTCCCTGAAGCCATCTTATACATGGTGGGATTGCTCGAGTTGGGAGGGGTCTCTCAAGAAGCCTATGATCATATACCAAGGACAAAGTATGTTTATCCACTTTTATTTAAATAGGACCAATGTAGCATTGATATTTATTTCTTTTTGCTTCTATTTTGCAGAGATGTCGTTCAGAAACTTCATGTTCCAAGAATTTGATGAAGATTTAAGTTTCATGCCAGGAGAAAGCCGAGGAGTCTTATGGCGTTGGCTCCCCTTCAACATCTTTGAATAACAATGAGGTAAGCATTCCGAAGCCTGAGCCTATTTCATCGACACCCCACAATCTGCTATGGAGGACACATCCCAACCGGTGGAGAATATTGCTGACTCGGACGATCCTGCGGATGAGGATGTCCCCGTCGTTGGTTCAACAGAATAGCCGATAGGCTAAAGAGTAGGAAAGGGATGCCAAGGCGTGAAATCCACCAACAAAAGGAAGAATCCCCTACCTGGGAGTAGAGTTGTGAAGCATAAAAGTACCGAGGGCGAAAGCTTATCAAGTCTGCTTGAATTGCCCGATGAATCCGTTGAGGTTCATGGTTAGTATTTTTGTCTTATGAGACATTGTGAAGGTAAAAATATAACTGTTATGCTAACCCGTGTATATTTTGTTGCTCGTAGGTCTTCCAGAGACGAAGGAGCTTCCAAATGCCTTAGCCTGTCATCGGATTGTTAACCATGTGACCCTCCACGGTGGAAGAGTATGCTAGAGAACATGTCCATTGAGAAGTTATGTGACATGCATGATAATGGGGTTGCGAGGCGGCCGTGATGGATAATCACTTGAATGCCAAGACCGTGGAGTTGCTCGAACCGTGGCCAAGCTGAAAGCAAAGTGTGACGAGATTGAGGGGAACGTTGAGAAGAACCCCGCGCCCAAGACCTTCGAGAAAAGATAGCTCGCTTGACCGTGGAACGTGGCAATCTCAAACCGGAAGAAGCCAAGGTTATTACTCTCACCGGTCGTAATGCCGCTCTCGAGGCAAAGTGCGTTGGGTTGGAAAGTGAGAAGGTTAGGCTTGGAGAGGTAGAGTTAAAGTTGAGGGAGGAGATCGATGGCCTGCAAATGAGGTATAAGATGCTGCGAGAAAGATCGTGCGTGTTGTTTCAAAGGTGGTGCCTTACATAGCCATGGAACTCTACCACAAATGACGAGTTGGGAGCTCGATGTGGAAGGTCATCAAGTCAGCCCTATTTCATGGACGGTGTTTGGCTCTGGAGGAGGCCGCCAAAACGGGTAAGCCTGTGGACCTCTCCAAGATTGAATGCTACCGTCCCCACTTCAAGGCTGAATATGATGAGGTAGGAAATGCATTTGCAACCGCAGAGTATTCCTTCCTTGCTGAGGCAACCAAAGATCCAATGGCACCCCTCGAAGATCTCCTGTCGAAGAAACCTCGGAAACTTAAACCTACCACTCCAACCAAGAAGACCATGTCTACTAAGCCAGTCTCAGTGCAACCCTCCTCCACTCCTTCTCCGAAGGAGCAAGAATGAAGGCTGATCTATTAGCAGTAATTTGGTTCCAAAGGGTGGCATGTACCCTTAAGACAATTTAGTTTATGTGACAATGTGTGTCTTGTTTCCCAAACAATTTAAATGCTTGTGATGTATGGCCATGGGCCAAGAACAATTTGACGGGAGTCTAGGCTCCTCATGTAGGTATAAGGGCGGTAGCCCATATTTTGAATGCAATAGTGTAGAGGACATACCTCTACATACTTAGCTTAAGTTTGTTATGTAAACTTCTCTTACGCCCTTTTTGCAACGCTTAAATTTTACAACCTAAGGTTCAACAACCTCATTGTGTGTAAATTACAACACCAAGAATATAATGGCCAACTTGACCATTGTGAGAGGGTCGCGACCCACTCTATCTCAAATCCTTTACATAGCATGGCTTTGTTAAAAAAATTTTTTTTACAAGCGCCAAAATCTACTAGGAGAGTTAATGTGAATGTTTAAGTTGGCTTTGGATAAGGCATATGTTACACCTCAAGCCATTCGACATTGAAACTCATTAACGACTTGGTTGAACAAATCTTTGTGTTTAAGAAACGAAGCAAGAGATTTGTGGGAAATGTCTTATTTATCATTGAATTGGTAGGGAGGATTACATCATTCTTGAAATGAAAACTAAGACAACTACCAATAATGTGTGCTTTCCCCTGAGAAGCTTTTGATTATAAGAAAAAAGTTAAAGTACTTCTTAAACATAGAACTTTCGAAGGTTCGTACCATTCCATGTCCCGTCGATGGGTTCTCCGAGAAGAGTGGCCAGTTTGTATGCTCCATTGTCGTAGGCCTCGGCTACCATGTAGGGTCCTTCCCAAGTTGGTCCCAGTTTTCCACGATACTCGCTTTGCTTGCACCGTTGAGGCGGTACATATTCTCAGTGCTTGAAAGTGGAAGGACTAACCCTTTTGTTATAGTAGCCTTCGATCTTATGTTTGTGTATTGCTTCTCGGATGGAGGCTATTTCTCTTCTTTCTTCTAGGAGATCAAGGTTTTCCCTGATCCTATCATCATTTTGGGAGGCATCATACGTTGCCACACGCTCCGTGTGTACAATTAGTTCGGAAGGGATGACCGCTTCGTTCCGTATGTTAGGCTGAAGGGATTTTCTCCGTTGCTTGACTTAGGATGTGTCCGGTGAGCCCATAAGACTTGAGGGAGTTCGTCCACCCATCCATGATGAGTTTGACCTAGCCTTTTCTCGATCCCTTTGACGATTTCTCTGTTTGTAACCTCCACTTGTCCATTACCTTGCGGGTGATAGAAGGATGTCCGGGATTGCTTTATGTTGAGCCCTTGACATAAGTCATAGAAGACTCCTTCGGTAAACTGTTTCCCGTTGTCAGATATGATGATGTGGGGCACTCTGAATCTGCACACAATGTGTTCCCATACAAACTTCTCGATCTGTCTTCCTGTCACCGAGGCTAGGGGTTTTGCTTCCACCCACTTGGTGAAGTAGTCGATCGCTACTAGCAAGAACTTGACTCCTCCGGGAGCTATAGGCATAGGCCCTACAATATCGATGCCCCACTGGGAGAAGGGCTACGCGGATGTCACACTTGTCATATCTTGCTTCCGCATTTTTGGAACGCTTTGAGTGTATCGACAAGCTTCACACTTGAGGATGATTTCGGCCGTCCCCTCGTGCATCGAGGGCCAATAGTAGCCCAACTTCATTATCTTCAAGACAACCGAGCGAGGTCCGCATGGAGACCGCAATATCCTTCATGGACTTCGGCTATGATGCTCGAAGCTTGCTTGGGGCCTACGCATCGTAACCAAGGAGACAAAAACGACCTCCTATATAGGGTTTCCCTATTAGCCGATGCTGGGACTTAACCCGAATCTTTCTTGCAAGCTTGGGATCTTTAGGGAGAAGACCACTTATCAAATATTCCCTTATGGGAGTCATCCATGTCTCTCCTTCTTCGTGAATCACATCGGCAACCTCTTTGAGAACGATGGATCTTTCAGGAAGGACTTCCACGAGAACCTCCTTAGTGAGATGAGCGAAAGCCATGGAAGCTAGCTTGCTTAGTGCGTCTGCCTTTTTGTTTTGGTTCCTACGCACATGTTGGATGGTGTAGGAGTTGAAGTTTTCGAGCATCTCTTTTGTCTTTTCCAAGTATTGTTTGATGACAGGTTGCCTTGCTTCGTAGGAACCTGTCACTTGGTTTGCCACCAATTGGGAATCTACGAAGACCGAGTTTTGACCTCCATATCTTTGGCTAGTCGAGTCCGCTAGTAGCGCCAGATTCGCCGCTTTTTGTGGCTTCGAACTCAAACCGAAGAGCATATGTATGCTCCTTCCCTTCGGGATCCGACTAACATTAGACTCGCTCCCGAGCCATCGGAACTGGATGCTCGTCTGTAAAGCTTCCATTCAACTCGCACTTGAGAAAGATTAGCTTTGGGCTTTTCTTTTCTTCATCGGGTCCTAAGGTGTTTCGCCAAGAAGTCGCAAGAATTTGCCCTTTGATAGAACTACGCCTTTAAACTCGATTTCATTTTCTCCGAAGTTCAATAGCCCATTTAGCCACCCTCCCGGACTTTTCGTGTTTAGACAAGATCTCGCCATGGCCTATCGGTTAAGACTGTAATTGGGTGGGCTTCGAAATAGCGTCGAGCCTCCTTGCTGCGTAAATTAAGGCGAGCATTAACTTCTCCAAGGTTGGGTAGTTGTCCTCCGCTCCTTGTAAGACCACTCGCTAACAAAGTAAATTGGGATCCGCTTTCTCTCTCGCCATAAGGACTCTAATACTTTCTACGAGGATGCCAAGTACATGAACAACACTTCGCCTTTGATTGGGGCTGTAAGTGTTGGAAGTATTTCAATGAACTCCTTCATCTTCCGAAGGCTACTTCAGCTTCCTGGCTCCATTGGAAAGTTTTCTTGTCCGCGCATCCTTTGAGTGTCTTGAAGAAGGGTAGGGACCTCGGCTCCTTTCGACAAAAATCGACTTAAGGCCGCCAACTTCCCATTCAGGGCTCGCACATCTTTTAGACACTTAGGGGCTTGGAGATCGGAGATGGCTTTGACCTTAGAGGTATTAGCTCATATCCCCTGCTTAGTGATCAAATGTCCTAAGAATTGTCCTTCCTCGACACTGAAGGAGCATTTCTTAGGGTTCAACTTCATGTTGATTGCCCTGGTGATCGAATGTTTCCTGTACATCAAGGAGTAGGTCCTCCTCGGTCCTTGCTCTTGATAACCATGTCATCAACGTAGGCTTCGAGATTCCCGCCTATCTGCTTTGTTGAAGGCTTTATCTACGAGACGTTGGTAAGTAGCCCCCGCGTTCTTCAAACCGGCGGCATCTTTCGTAACAAGAGACACCTTTACTTGTGTAGAAGGCGTCTTTTCCTCGTCCTCCTTGGCCATCCGGATCGATGGTACCCTTTGTAGGCATCTAAGAAGCATTTTAACCGAAACCCTAAGGATTCTACCTTCCATCGATTTCGGTAGGGGTAGCAATCCTTAGGGCATGCTTTGTTGATGTCGCTGAAATCCACGCACATCGCCACCCTCCGTCCGCTCTTTTTACCAAAGACCGGGTTGGCCACCCAAGTTTGGTATGAAGGGTATATTCCCATCGATTATGTAGGAATCGTCCGTAGGGCATCCGCTGTAATTCGGTTTGGGATTGGACCATTTGGAGTGTAAGTGTTGTAGGTTTGAGTAGGTAAGTAGGGATTCATTCAGGAGGTAATTGGTTCATGTTGGAGTAGGGAGATGGATCTCAGATACTCGAAACATAAGAGGGTGGTACCGGAGCCCCGCCCTTCTCTTCCCAAATGTGCTGCTAGAAGAGGAGGCGTGTTTACCTCCACTTCCTACTTGGGTTGCTTCCTCCGTTAGAGTTCTCGCTCCTTCTTTCACCATGCATTCTGTCCCTTCTACCCGGATTTCCTCCGAGTCCTTCTTCAAAACCCACCGTCCTTCCATTTGACCTTCTAACTGAAGGGGAACCATTTCAGTAGGGCCGAGGCCCCCGCCCATAGGTTGAGGCATGTCCTCTACTTTAAATCTCCTCGCCACACTCCTCATTGGAGTATTCCAACTCCTTCCGCATTTATGTGTTACGAACTTGTCTCTTGTGAGCCCTTAGCAAAGAATCTAAGGCCTCAAAGTTTGCCTCTACAAAGGCGGGACTGATGTCTGGAATAGGGTTAGCGGATGTTGAGGCGTGATGAACGGGAGTAGTTTCCAAACGAGATCGTGTGGTGAAGGTTGAGGTTGTTATGGGGGCGAGGTTATCGGTGTTAGTTGTGGTGAGTGGGACCAGAGTAGAGAAACCTGGTGGAGGTGAATCTTCTCTTCCTGGTTCCATGCCGGAAAAGTAGCGTAGTTGGTTAAGGTATTAGGCGCCACTGATTGTGCAAAAGATTGCACTACCAGGCTTCGATGAGGATCAAAGTAATGAGGGGTGTGTGTTCCAGCCAAGGCTTGCCGTAACCGAGAATAAGAAATACTAAGACACTACGTTAAGTGATTGCCAGGGTAGGACCTTGCGAACCACCTCCCGCGTGAGTAAGTATGAGTTATGGCTGTATAAGTGTGTGAAAGTAAAGAGATGAGTGTGAAATGAGCATACCATAAATCATCGTCCGTCTAACCCATTTATAGTGGAAGAAATACGGTTAGAGGCACTCTTGCATGAATATCGGAGATCATGGGGGCGTCCCATGATTGTGGGTAACCGCTAGGGGTTAGTGACCCACGTTCTCAGACTTGACGGGAAGCCAGAGAGAGGGAGATTGTGGGTTTGACTAAGTCGAGGTTCCTTATCCATTGTTCCTTCGTCGGCCATACCCGAAGGGCTTAAGGATTCGAGTGGCGAATTCCCCTTAGGTAACCTTCGTACCAACGAATGGTTTGACGCCTATGGATATTTCAGAATCCTGACTTGGGCCTTCGTATGGAAGGGCTTCGACACGTCTCGGAGGAGTGTCCTTCGAGCTACTCGGAGGGTACATCATCACTAACTAACATAAAATAACTACTACTACGAGCTTTCTAACGATTACATATACTTGAGGTGACCGACACTTTAACAACTGGATTTTCTAAATCCTAACAAGCTTGGTTAGACCTTGAACCCGAGGCATAAGATGAGAACTAAACATGCTTTTGACATTATTACTTGATACTAATACCTTAAACAGTCTCATAAATCTAAGAGTTGCATTATGCAATTAAAACTCGTCGCTTACCTCTTGTCCCATTTTTTTAACGCCCTGGTTAGACCTCTGGTAATTAAGTGGGAGTGCAAGATGGATCTTAGTCTTAATTAGTAATTAATTGGGTAGTTAATTCTTTTAAGAATGTAATTATCGAAAATACTATTATTGAACTTTCTATGTTCTGATTAAATTGTGTTGTTGCAACATAATTCGTAAACAAAGTTGTTTTTTTTAAAGATAAAATAAGTCTCTTTTCCTAGTAAGAAAAGTGAGACTTATTCCTATCTTTTCTCCTTAGTTGACAAACTAAGATAGGATTACAAACTATTAAAATCACTGATGATCTTTCATTACCCTTTTGTGGTCTAGAAATAATTAAAAGATAGAATATTTTGTGTAACTAAAAAACATTGTGTTTATAGCTACCAAAATAAATGACATCCTGCACTTGTCACGATGTATGAGTTTAAACCGCAAAGAGTAAAGAAATTACTAGATATTCGCTAGGTAATTTTCTTGGACTCTCAATTATTCCTAAAGTGCTAAATACCCTTGGGGCTATGTAGACGATAAAGGAGGAATTGCATGCTAAAGATTCAAGTTAATTGAATGTAAGAATGGTTGGTCCATTATCTACATAAGTAGAACTTCATATGCTATGTTCAATACCTAAGTACATAGTTACTCGTAGGCATTCGAAGAAAATAGGAAAGTGTATAAAATAGCTATATGCTTTCTACTGGAAATGTAACACTTACAATGTTGACAAATCCAGTGGTAGCAATTGCATTTTATTATTGAAACAACATTCTTGTAATGTTGTCAATTTCAGTGGGAGCTACGGTATTTATTTCCTTGTTAGTCACCCATATCATTTCAAACTTGCTTTGAAATAATTCATTACTTTTCGAATATGAACGACCATTTCTTAAAGGAAAATTGCATTTTATTTTATAAGATAACACGTTGCCTTCCTGTTGTCGCTTCTCTAAAGCGTTATCTATAGAATAATAATCCACAATTCCTTATTAAAGGTTATGGTTCTAAAACTACTTATAATATCTATGACATTATCATATTGTTTACACAATCACCTGTTGTTTATTTTCATAATATGATGTTGTGCCTTACATAAGTGGGAGAAATCACAAAGTGTGTGCAACGAACAACAATATTATTGGTATCTCTTGACCGCAAGGTAAGAAAACTAATAATTCTACTAGGACTTAAACACACTAGATTTTTATTGCCCTATTACATGTTAATAAGAATTCTAGTAGGACTTAAACATGCGAGATGTTTGTTGCCCTATTACATTCTAAGAATGATTCTGCTAGGACTTGAACACGCAAAATGTTTTGTGCCTTCCTACATTCAAGTGTCATGATATAGTCTAAAGATACTTCAACATTTGACTACATGTTTTAGTCAACATAATTATTGTTATATGATAATGATCATAATTCTGAAGTATAAAATTAACTTGGAATTACTATAGAACTCAAGAATTTGCGTTAATGATTACTTTTGTTAGTATAATTATACTTACATGTTAAGACATAATTATAAAGTCCTTGAATTAATCAATGACTTATAACATAAAGTATATATAGTAAAAGTGTTGTGTCTTCTAGTTAACACATAAACATGAGGCATTTGAATTATTCAAAGACTTATAATATATTATTGACATGTTTTGTTTTCTTGTTAACACATGAACATATAATTCTTGAACAGTCATGTCTTCTTGTGATCACGTGAACATAAGGTTATTGTATTATTCAATGAATATACATTATTGCATGCATTTGGTTCGTAAATACTTTAATAGCAATTTGGCTTGACCCAATTGACAAGTATTTGGTCCAAAGAGAATTAAGTTATCTATGGAATTCTGATATAGTTTCACAATTCTAATACTCATAGAATACCACTTCATTATGGTATGTCTAATATGTTGAATCAAACCTTATTCATATTACTTGGTTCATGATAGCTTTAATTTCTCTACGTCCGAAACATATCAAGGTTAGAAAATTGTGTGTGTCATGGATACACTCAATATAGTTCAAACCAAGAAGGTATTCAAGACAACCCATAACTGAAAACCCTAATTCATTAGGGATTTTAGGTTTTTCCACTCAAACCAATTGAATCCTAAATCCTTTTGGATTTTTGATTTTTCTACACTTCCTAGCTTGAAGATTATAGTTTTGGTGTTCTTCCTAGCTTGACAAAACACAAAACTTTTGCTAGAACCTTTGGTTAAAGAGTGATATTAAATTAGAGTTTTTCTATAAACCTTAATTTGAGTTGTTGGAAGGAATTCCATTATGTCTTGATTTAAGTTCTAAATTTGTTAAAATCTTATGAAGCATTTTATTAACAAATCTAGAGATGAGAACTTAAAATGTATTTTGTGGTTCCCAATAAAGAATAATTTATTATTGCTTAAATACTTAGTATTTAAAGAATTGTCTCTACTTACAAAAGTAAGTGGGAGCATATACAAATCTCAAAGTTTTTGAGAACAAAATACTTAACCTTCTAAAATCCACTTATTAATGTCATACTAAGGTTAAACATGAAAATGTTGACCGAAGTATAATGGTTACTCTCATTCATAACTCCGAAAGGATACCTCATCACATGAGTGATATTTTAATATCAATGCTGAATGATATAAGTAAGAAGATTATTGCAAATCAGCTAACTACTAAAATATATTATAACATCTTGAATCTGATAAATGTTTTAGAACTATGAATGATAAGATTCAGTCCTTAAAAGGCAAATTAAGTTTTGAGCTTGATTGTTATCTCACCTAACAGTTAACCTATGAGGTTGGAATGAGTTTCTTTTGAAGAAAGACACACAAGGACAAAATTGTATACATATTAATGCATGGCATTTAATAAAAAGTTTTTAATCATACTTAAGCAATTGACTGTGATTAAATTTTCTTATATATATACACGCATTAATAATCTAAAGATAATTAATTGTAATACATGTTTCCTTGTATGAGAAATATGGCAATTAGATTTTATAACTCTTCTTTATGATTACTTTTTGCGAGGACGGTGTGTAATCAAAAGAGTTATGAATTTATATTATCTTTATTTAGTATACAAAATTAATGCAACCCAAGCTTGGATTGGATCATGCATCTAGGAGCTGAGAGCTTGAATTTAATTACAATATGATTCTGATTGTATTACGATAACTTTTGAGTACATCTGATATTGAGTGGGAGCAATGTGTTTTTCCTTAAAATTTACATGTTGAAGATATCATTCCAATTAAGCTAGATATTGATCCTTAAGCTTGGAATGAAACTTCGCTTGGAATTTAGGGAATAAAACAAACAACCTTGGAATAAATGTTTATCTGGAATAAACAAATGCGGAAAATTAAGTCTAACACAAATGCAATATATTATTAAAGCAATTCTTCAATGGTATATTTCACTTGGAATAATTTATTACATAGGAAGGAAACCTTATGCTGTTTTAACTAAGGAGTTATCATGTATATATTATATTATGTATAAGACTAGTTGTTGCTTTTGTATAAGAACAAGATGAGCTGACAAAAAACAATATCTAATTGAGAGTGTTTAGATTATTGTTAATACAGATGTTTATGAATTATAAAGCATAGTGTTGTACAAGTACAAATGATGCTAGAGGATAATTTATACTAGTTGTAGTAGGATTTCATCTTTTATGATAAATATGCTAACTAGTTATGCTCAACATAGAGCATTGTTGCATTACACATTAAGAAATGATAATACTTTACACTTTTAGAAACTATAAAGATAACTGTCAGTATGTCGTTGACTTCTTCTACCTCATGCAAGGTAGGGCGACTTCTCCATACTATAACTCTTGCAATAGTATGAGCATATGAGATAAGACACTCATCTTACATTTCAAATATCTCACTATATGTGAAATTTGAAACAAGTATTCGGAAAGTTTACTCAGATGACTATTTAGTTTTTCTTTTAAAGAAAGGTTGAGAATGTTGGAAACATTAGGCTTCAACTTACTAAATTAGTTTCATGCATATCTTTTTTAGTATTTGGATAATTGGGATTGAAAGACAATTTTTACTTTATGATGAATAAAGATAATTGGTATTTGTTATTCATTCATATAATAATTGTTATCCTATATCTGCATGTTTAATCGTTGAATGATTTTATTGTTCTAAATATGTCCATTGTCAGTTAACAATATGAGAATATTGTTATGTAAGGCAAATGTGAGTGTTGGTTATATTCTAACGAGAATGTGGATTGTTCCCGCCAAACTCATATATATTCACTAGAGATGCATATTGGATACACCAACTTTCAAACATTTACTTTTGGATCCTTGTCATAAGTAAAATATTGAAAATGGTTTGTTAAAATCGTCCTTAGACTTGAGATGCAAGCAAGTTATGTTATGTGTGGATATTACTTTTTGTAAGTATACGCAAAACGCTATCTGAATAAAGTAGTTATAAAGGCTATATTTCGGAGTGATGTGAAGTAGCATCCACAACACTTGTAGTCAATAAAATATTTGTTACTCCACTTGATATGTGCAGAAAGATACCATGGGCCCTCTCTAGAATTAACCAGATAATTGTTTGGCCAAACCAAAGGGTAATGCAAGATGATACTTGATTACATTTGGTATAACTAATTAAATTCTATAACGAGAATCTAAATGGTTAAACTATATGGAATGAGTTCGGATCTATATCCATGGTTTAACGGTATCTATAACAAAAAATGATTAAAAGACATTAATAACCATGCTACTGAGAAATTTTTGAAACTATTCTCTCAGACACTTTTAGTTAAAAAGCGAGTGAGAGCGTTGCTAGGCATTTCCGTCGTTAGTTATGTGTGCCATTAGACACTTCAACTCCAAAGTGGGAGGTGTTGGTTTGTGGGAGTTAAAACACTCGTAAACACTAAAGGTGAGAGTACGTGTTGAACATATTCTAATACTTGAATAAATATCCGATATACATGCATGATTTGACCCGATCACATTAAACGACCCATAGGCTTTATGGCTTGTTAGAATGGGTCGTTTGGGTGTTTTGCCTTGGGCCTAGGGACACGCTGATTGGGGTGTTTGGGTTTGTAGCTTGTGATGCAAGTTTAAAGCCCATGTTTGGTTTGGCTCATGTAGATATATATACAAACATATACAGAACACAATTGGATGATTTTTAGTATATACCTAAAATCACATGCATGCAATATACGACTACTTACATCCCTAAATCAATCAAAAGTTACTGCTACCAATTCTAGTTGACTTGAAAACAGGTTGATTAGAGTTTTGTTATTTGGTTTGATTCTTTTCCTTGACTTGATCCAAGAAAAGATAATCGATTGGTTGATTGCTGTTGATTCCTTGTATTTGAATTAGTAACAACAAAGTTAAAGATTGTGGTTTGTTTTGTTTCCTGGTCATGGAATTTTTCTCGGACAACAAACCATAAAGATATCGGATACCTTTATCCGATATCGGATAGGTCTTGGTTACTGTTCATCGGACATAAACTGTATCTCGGACAGAAAATAAGTGAGACATGTTCTTGGGGTTTTTCTTGTTCGAGTTATTCAAGTGGTTTATCAAAGGGTTGATTGTATGTATACGTTCTCGACTAGCTTCTTATCGAACGTGCTCGTTTACTTGGGTTTCTTTGGTTTCTCGTTCGTTAATAGCGTGCAGTTGAAGCCAAAGGTTAATTTTATAATTTACCTTTTATTCAATTATTGTTTATTAATACGTGTTAACTTAATTGCATAAACTAGATCCTAATTCCACTACGTACTCATATGCGTTACTTGGCTAACGTAGTTCTTAAATCCCAACAATATCTTTAGACAAATAGGTTATAAGGATTACTTTATTAGGATGAAGAATGTGTATTACATCGTTTTTCGTATATATTCGTTTCTCACGTATAAAAGTTAGAATGATGAAAGCATGAACCATAACTATAGATGGACTTAAACACTAGAAAATGATCTCCTTCCGGCCATATGTCGATCCTCAGACTCGTCAACAACTGAATGGCTTCCAAAACACTTGGTCTCATGATGCTTATGATCCTTTCCCTCAACCCATTTCTTGAACTTCCTAGCCAACCATCGCCTCTTCCTGTGCCGTTGAAAAAAAGGCTCATCACGATTCTCCACACTGTCGTTGTCCGACTCATGTCCTATGCACTCTTCAGGAGTCTCATTTTCCCTGACCTCCAGTCCTAGCTCACGATTATTCTCTTCGTCGTTAGATTTCCTTTCTTTCTCGAGCTCATTCCTCCTTGCTAGCTCATATCTTAGAAATGCATGACACCATCGTAAGTATATTAGTTCTTTCAGTTCGGCTGCTCGATCCTTCTGTAGGCTTTCTAGTTCATTAGCTACTCGGTTGTAGTTCTCTATCAGTATCCGCTCTGCTTCGGCCTCCAAAGAAAAAGAATTTTGTAAGTTCCATTATTCTCAAAATGATTTGATAACTGGGACTTTGATTTACTTATATGTACGTTCTTTCTTATTTGAAACTGGCCGATTAAAAAAGATATCTAAAAAGAAACAAGTGAAATGGGTTGAAGGTGTTGCAAAGTTCTATTGTTAATATCGTAGAACATCGTAAATTTCTTTACTCAAAAGCATAGTTTATCATTGATCTTATATTGAATTAATTGATGATTAGCGCGACACTTGCTTATACCTTTTAAATAAAATTGACAAAAAAAGTCACCTTTAATGAATAGGAGCCGAAATTAAATTGTTATACCTTCAATGCAACTTCCTTTTCTGATGTCTAGCTTTTCAAAAAGCTCATTTTTCTCGTTCAGCAACTGACTAATCATTGTTCTCATTTCCTCAACTTGACGTTCAAATCCCCCAATCTCATTGTCCTTTCTCTTTAACTCCGCTTTGCTGCGCATTATTTCATCTTCTCGTGCTTCAATCTTCATATTCATTTTCCTAATCAACCGCGAACTTTCTCTTGTTTTCTTTAAAAGCTTCTGAACCCCTCTCTTAAGCAAACCATTTTCCAATGTTGAAGATTGGAGCTCTTCCAACGCTTTTAGATATTCAATCACCATTTCATCAAACTTCTTGTTCTCTACTTCTATTGATGACACCTCCCTTTCCAAGAAAACGGCCTGTTCTTTCTCCATAAACAAACTGTTTTGAACCTCCAATAGTGCATATTCTTGGTCTTTCAAGTCAATAAATCTGAAAAACTTGAACTCTATCTCCCTTTCAAGTTCTTGAAGCTCTTCTACTTTATGTCTAAGGGCGGACATTTGTTCTTTGAGATTATCACTTACATCGTGGGTATTGACTTTACGATCTTCACCATATATTCTTTCTATTTCCAATTCTAGAAATCAAAGAACAAGTAACAGAAAAAGCAAGAGGGATTCCAGCCATGATCAAGATTGACTTGATCAAGTCGCGCGATTAAATTTTGGTAAGTACTTATTCTTGGTTTTGGTTATGTTATTGACGATATACAAGGCTAGTCACAGTCCATTTGTTAACATCGGTTGGTCATGACATTTGACCCATTTTTTAATCGGTCATACGGATGTGGAGTATCGGTCGACAACAAAAAAAAAATATCAGGTCTAATTTTCGACCGATTCTTTCTTTCTTTCTTTCTTGTTTTCTTTTTTTTTACTTGGTCACCGACTGTGACAATTTTGTCGTATGTGGTCATTGGAGAGAGAAAGTGATACGAGCAGCCAGCTACTACCCATGTCGAGCCCCACAAGGAAGCCCAAGACCCAAGTTCCATAGCTAGGCCAAAGAGGAAGATTACAAGGCCCAGCAGGTTTGAGGAATAAGCAAGTTTGCAGGAGAACAAGTCAATTTGCATGTCTTCAATTGCTTCTACTTTTTCTTATTTTTGTTATCAGTATTTCCTAGTCAAATCCCCAGTTAGTTGGTTTCCTTAATCTTAGCTACAGGTTGTTATTTGTTTTGTTATTTAAACCACTTTTGGGTTATGAATAAATCATGCAAAAGTTTATCAAGTTCTATTTCTTCTATTCATATATTAGCAGCACTATTGCCAGTCCAGGTTGCATCATCTTGGTGCTTTCATTCCCGAAACATGCCTCCCCGACGAATACCGTCGCCCACCCGCGACGACACACCACCACCGGATACCACCTCTCTTACAGCCAAACTCGATCAATTGATCGCTGCAACGAAGGCCACTCAAAAGCTTCTCCAGAATACCCATCCCCAACATGATAACGCATCTCAACTAGCGGCGTTGATCAAAGTCACCAACGATGTGAATACCAAACTCTCATTACAAGGTGACACGACGACGATGTTAGTCAATCATCTACAGAATAACACATCGTCCAAATCGACCACTCAAACGGTGCCTCCTATGCCACCACCGATCACAACATACTCGTCCCAGCAAACATCACAACCTATCCGTCCAATCACCTCGCCTTTCACCTCACTGCCGCTTATGTTTACCGGTCACACGAACCCGCAAACCTCATCGTCAGCATACATGTCACAGCCGCATCTAAATGGGGCTGACACCGCCGGGTTATACATGTCATCTCTACCAACACCTCTGTCACTATTTCATGACAACACCATGTTGTACCCACCAGGTACCGTTCCACCTCGACCACCTAGCAATGCCATGCAACATCCCATGCAACCTCGGACACCAAAAATAACCCTACCCCTATTTGACGGCTCAAACCCATTGGACTGGATATTCCAAGCGGATAATTTTTTTGATTATTATCATACCCCCAGTCGCGAATCGGACGGCCTATTCCGTTTTTTACTTTACGGGGGAAGCGCTCTCATGGTATAAACATCTCGCCATAAACGGGATGTTGGGCACGTGGGACACATTCACACGTGAACTGGAAATCAGATTTGGACCATCTTCATACGAGAATCATGAAGCCACATTATTCAAGTTAAAACAAACAACCACGGTTCCTCTGTACCAAACCGAGTTTGAGCGCTTGAGTAATCGAGTTAATGGATTATCGGGTCAGACGTTAAAAATCATCTTTATCTCCGGCCTAAAGAAAGAAATTCAAAACGAAATAGCGTTACTCAAGCCCACATCACTTCATCAAGCGTATGGGCAGGCCCGCTTACTGGAAGAAAAGTTAGCACAACCCAAAACCAAGCTATCATACTAAAAAAAACATCCTATTCCTCTGGAAACTCCATGTCGACATCATCTCCTTCTAGCACCCTACCTGTGAACACTTCCACCTCCACCAGCACGACATCGTCCCTCCCGATTACTCGCCTATCTCCTGAAGCTCTGCAACAACGGAAAAAGGATGGTCTTTGTTTCCGTTGCCCGGAAAAATATACACCAGGCCACAAGTGTTCTCCACCTCAATTCTTGTTGGTTGTGGATTATGACGAAGATGAAGGTCTTGCCATCACCAGTGAGCAGGATGCAAACGTGACCATGGACTCCCACTACTATGCGTTGTCCGACGCAGCTTTTTTTTGTCTCTCTTCGAGCCAAACCCTGCGTATTACGGGATATATTTTGGGGACACCGGTTTCCATACTCATTGATTGTGGCAGTACACATAACATCATACAGCCACGAGTCGCCACTGCACTTCAACTCACCTCACAGCCTATCGTTCCATTCTCAGTCATGGTCGGTAACGGCCAAAGTATTCAGTGTCGTGGGGTTTGTCCCAATTCGTGAAGCTTCAACTCAAAAAGGCCAACTTTGATCTTCCCTTCTACATTATACCCGTCGAAGGTGCAGACCTCGTGTTGGGCGTCTCTTGGCTCGGTTCATTGGGCCGACTATCCGCCGATTTTTCCATACCAGAAATCTCTTTCAAACAAAACGGGGTAGACCACACCTTAGTGGGTGAACAGATGTGTCACACCAAATCTCTTCAAGTTCGGTTTCCTCCATCCTCAGACATGGTACCGCAGCTTCCCTTCATACCATCACTTACCAACCACCTATGCCTTCCACCGAAGAAACACCAACTCACAAAAACCCAGACATCAACCCTCTCCTGTACCTTTTTTCTAACCTATTCAAGAAACCCACAGGCCTACCACCACCACGACCGCATGATCACACCATTCCTATACTAGACAACAAAGCCGTAAATGTGAAACCGTATCGTTATCCACACTACCAAAAACAAGTTATGACTCAATTGATTGAAGAGATGTTACGCGATGGCATCATACGACCAAGCCAAAGTGCCTTCTCGTCTCTGGTTCTTTTAGTCAAAAAGAAAGATGGTACGTGGCGGTTTTGTGTGGACTACCGAGCACTCAACACGGCTACCATAAAGGATCGTTTTCCTATACCAACGATCGATGAACTATTAGACGAGTTACATGGTGCAACGATTTTTTCAAAAATCGACTTGCGTTCAGGCTACCACCAAATCCGAGTGGCAAAAGCAGATATCCACAAAACCGCCTTCCGAACGACTGATGGTCACTATGAATTTCTTGTAATGCCATTTGGGCTTACAAACGCACCATCAACTTTTCAATCTGCTATGAACGACATCTTATTTTTGTTATCAGTATTTCCTAGTCAAATCCCTAGTTAGTTGGTTTCCTTAATCTTAGCTACTGGTTGTTATTTGTTTTGTTATTTAAACCACTTTTGGGTTATGAATAAAGCATGCAAAAGTTTATCAAGTTCTATTTCTTCTATTCATATATTAGCAGCACTATTGCCAGTCCAGGTTGCATCATAAAGCTGATGTGGCAGGGTCATGCTCGGTCATAACTGTGTCCAGCCTAATGAAGATTATAATCAAAACGTGTTCGTGTTTCACAATATTGTGATTCATATTCTTTGCTTTTGCACTATACTTTAAGCTATGTTATTGACATACTTTTATGGTTGCTTTTGGGGCACACTTGATGGCCACAAATGAAAAACTTTTATTGTTCTTTCTTTTTGAGCAGATTTTGTTTTGGAATTAGGCTCCTTTTTTGTATTTAATGTTGTGGTGCATGTATAAGTGGAATTTACAAATTAATTCGAACCAGCAAAACTTTATGCAGTTTGATAAACATGTGTGAAATACGTTTAAAGTAAATTAAATAATTATAACATTTTTTATGTTGTTCCTTTTTTCTAGAATGATGTATTATCAGATCTTAGTAATATTTCTATAAATCACATTCAGCTATAGTCTTCTACTAGCAGGGTACGCACGCGCTGCGGCGGCGGGTACCCTGTAATTAAACGTTTTAGCAAACAATGTCTTTCGATTATACGTTTCCTATGATAATAAATTTATGGATGTCGATAAATTTAAGATGTAATAGCTTTAATCATAGCAAATCATTTCATATAGTGCAGGATAACCACGCGATGTTGCGACAATATAAATGCGTCAGTCCTTAATATTTTGGGGGTAAAAGATCATAGTGGTTAACATTGTCTTGTAGTCGCAAGTAGGCAGGAGATGGTATGATATACTTCATTAAATTTGTATGATAAATATCTACACATCATTAAGTGTGATGGAGCTTGCTTGGTTTACATTATATTGTTTGTTTATTGTGTCAAATAGCTTGTTTGGTTTGTACAATGTGTTTTATTAATTGTATTTTTCAAGGATGGGGTGTTTTAAAGAACGTCATTAATTGTAAGTGTTGACCAGTCAATAGAGTATGTGTTAGTGAATCAATTAATTGTGCACATGGCATTAGTAGTCGTATTCTTTAATTTAATTGAATATTTATTTTTTATTTTTGAAAAAGGGACTTCTAATAATAGAAAGTATGTAAGCATAAAATTTTTAAGATTTCTAAAAATAAAAGTCCTAAATACATTATAAAGTAGTATAGATTGTATCATATTTTTTATTTATTCCATTGAAATAACGTTCTACTAAAATTTCCACTAACACCAGGAGGAGAAAAAAAAAAGAATCTTAGGAGAAACTTTCAAAATGAGACCGGTCGCCCCACGTGACAATCTCTTTTAAATTAATTTTTTTTCTCAAATAGATACGAGCGTATTTTGGAATTGGGCTAACTAGTTAATATTATAATAGGTGTTTATTTTTGAAAGTACACAAAGTATAAGTGTGTAAGTTATGTGTAAAATTTGTCCCGTAGGTGTCTATCTAGGCGATTTGTACTTTTGGCGACCAAAATTTTGTCGTTTAGTGAAAAAATGACAAATTTTTTTTCACCAGACAACAAATTTTTTGTCACGTAAAGTACAAAACCCCCTTACAAAACATCTAAGGGACAAACTTACACATTTGTACTTTGTGTACTTTCAAAAGTGAACACATGTCATGATTTAACTAAAAAGCCTAATTTCTAAGTAACTCATACCTATTTAGAAAAAATAAAAAATAAAAAAAATAAGAAAATAAAAAAATAAAAATTACTCCCTCCGTCCCAAAATTATAGTCCCCTATTGACTTTTTCGGTCTTTCTTTTACAACTTTGACCTTAAATATTTTTGTTTGTGTTATATAATATTTGATACAAATTATATGAATGGATTGTGTCTTAAATGTATTTTTCATTAGTATATTTTTCATCAACTATTGTATAACAAAAATAAAAATATTTATGGTCAAAGTTAGAAAAGAAAGACCAAAAAAGTCCATAGGGGACTATAATTTTGGGACGGAGGTAGTACCATTCTAAAATAGATAAAAACATGGAACGACCCGTGTACTTCCAAAGTTTTCTCATAAGGGCATCCACAATGCTCCACATAAGCAAGTTCAATAGAAATGAAATAAATAAGTGGCAACATTTAATTGGTTCAAAGACTTGTGAGAGTTTATTGATGGTGTCTCTATAAACAAACCGAATTTTAATTAGAAAAATGATAGATAGGCCTAAAGATGGACCTAAAGATGGACCTAATGCTTAAATGACTTGTACAATTATGCAATTGTACAAGTCATTTAAGCATTAGGTTCATCTTTAGGTCTATTTATTAGGTCCATGTATCATTGCTCTTTTAATTATTGAGTGGGTCATTTTTCTTTTATTTTATTATTTTAAATTAAATTGTAGGTGGTACATTTGTAACTTTTTTAATATATAGAAAGATAAATTATTAGAATGATATGATGGTGTAAGAGTTTAATGAAAAGTGAATGGTTTAATGCATTATGAAACTTTTTATATAAAAATGTATGATGATAATGTGTCAAAATCTTTTTTGGAGTCCTCATTGTGGTCATTTTTAAACTTAATCTCCAAAATGATTATCTTGCAACTACTCGACTTCGCAGCTCTGCCCAAAAATCGCCACGTGTCCAATTGCAAGTACGTTTTTTTACTTTTCATTGTACCAAAATAACTACTCATATTGCGCAACCGCCGACTACTTAACCTCTTTTTACTCGACTTACTTTTATTCACATGCAAAAGTACATTAAGAAAGAAAAAGGTACATATTAAAAAAATAAAAAAATGTACACAAAAATCTTTTAACCAAAAGTAAACATGCATTTTGGATTGTTATGTGTACTTTTGGTTAAAAGATTTTTTGTACTTTTTATTTTTATTTTTTTAATGTGTACTTTTTCTTTCCGGTATTTTGCACTGGATAAATGTAAAGTTAAGAAGGTGATCGATTGCTTCCAATATGTATTACAATAAAAAGTAAAAAGTACTAATAGGACACATGGCGATTTTTGTGTGATGTTACGAAGTCAAGTAGTTGCGCATGACTGTTTTTGAAAATTGAGTTTAAAAATGACCACGATAAAGACTCTAAAAGAAATTTTATCCTCTTTATGTACTTTTCTCTTCATAAAATTTCCACCTTCTCAAAACGAGTCAGACATGCGTCACATTGACCCCACATGCTCTATATTTTATTTAATTTTTTCTATATATAATCTATCATATGATGTGACCTAGTATCAAAGTTACCCTAATTCTAGCAATGTTTTCATGAGCCGCCACTTTCTTATCCTCGTCATTTACCCTTCTCGTTCACACATTTTATTCTTCCCCATCATTCTTCCTGTGTTTTCTTTATCTGTCCAATATACATTGGGTATCAAAGATTTTCATCTTTGAATCGTTTTTTGCTGCACAAGTCACATAGTGCGATGATACCCTTCATCCGTCCCATAAAAAACATCCAATTTACTCTGCTGATTTATTTTATAAAATGGCTGAAAGTTTATTCGACCATGGTTCCCCTGTTTAAGCAAATATATTTAACTGAGTTGCTGACCCACGTAGATTAAAGCAATACAAGTATTGATATATCTTGCAAATACAAAAGGGTTGATCAGGGAGCATAACTTTTTATCGAGTTGTATCAATCACTTACAACTCTTTGACGCCCTCTTGTTATCATTGATCTGTAAAATCAAATAGTCAGAAAAGGTCTACATCCAGACCTAATTACTAAGTGCAATAAAGGGTGGATACTGTTTGCGTGGTGAACGCACTAGTGCCAAAAGGATGTACTACGCGGCATAAATATCTATTACGAGCTAACCACTACAAGAAGAAGAAAATTACTCGGTGCATTAAATGTGAATACTCTTAGTAAACTAGATGAAGTATATACAACTGTAAACGGTGTAGTGGCGATGAATGTCTTTCGCAATTGATAGATACTACTTTTCTTAAAAGTACAAGAAAAAGGTCTATTGGTTTCTTTATGTTTCCTAATTCATTTTATACATGTAGTGTAGGAAATTTCTTAGCGTTGTAATAGTGATCTAGGTTTGTGTAATATGTTACTAATGAATGATGTAAGTTTTGTACACTATGTTAAATGATGGTTGTAACAAATGTACCAAGAGTAACTTGACAATAGATTTGTTTAATAAACTCTTCTTGAGAAGTATAAATCTGAATGTTAGGAGTTAGGAACTATACAGTGATGTTTTCTAGTGATGTTTTCTGCCTGCGAGTGTAATTTGCTTAAAACATCATTCAGTAATTCATTTGTTTCTGGTTATATGCTGATTTTCCTGGTTTTAAAATTTTTCTACCATATAATTGTTTTTGCTGGGCTCTTAATGCAGTTTTTATTTTCTTTTTAGAATATCATTGGAATGATGCCGTTTTTGACTACCATTAATCGGTGCACCTCTTGATGATAGGATGAATTAAAAATCCAATGCTTATTTTCCAAAACTCAGAAACTCTCTCTGTGCCAACATTTTCTGTAGCATGTAAGCATACATTCCATTAGATGCTAAACAAAAGGAAGAAGAAGAAAACAGTAGCTCAAGGCAACCAACACCTAAACCAACCACAATGTAACTAGCCAAATCACCATCCGCATAAGCATTGAAGATCTCTTGTGGAACTATACAGCCATTGCTTATGACACTGCATTATGCATGATCTGCTTATGTGCATTGTAGTATTCTTCTGTTCTATAGCACGATATGTAAAGACCGATCACAACATCCACTCTAGGTCCCCTGTTTGGTTGGACTTTTCGATGTGATAAATGATTAAAGAGAGTACTCTGTTATTATTAAAAAGGATATATACTTGGTTAGACATCAAACGTCACATTGCAACCATCAAGTAAGAGATAGAAACTCTAAAGTTGTATTTTTCATTGAGAATAATATTATATAAATGAAATCTTATTATTCTGTTGATTGCAATAGTCACCAGCAGAACATCAATCTTTGGGTAATATAAATGATAGAAGCAACCATGTTGTAATTTTCAATTTAGTATGATGTTCTTGAGGTGCTGAAGCCTGGAAGTTGATCAGATTGAGAGGAGAAATTTATGGACACTTTATTCGAGTTTTTACTTAACTCTACTTGCTAACACCGTTACCAGTGCCAGTATGTGGCTTTTTGCACCATTTTCATTCATAGAAGTTAATCTTTTTATGAATTTAATAAAAAAATTTATTTATTTTTAACCATCATAATGGTGTCCCCAAAGCATGTGGTTCTTGCTTGATCATTTTCTAATGAGTATGACAGTAATGTTTTTTTATTGGCGTGGTAACATTCTTAAACAATGGTTCTCACCCGAGGTCTATATAATCTGCTGGAAGTATATGGCATAAAGATTTGGTGTAGATAAAATTGGTTTTCAAGGGATCCCTTATTTTGCGATACTGCATATTTGTTTTGCGATACCTCATACATTTGTTTTGCCATATGTCATACGCGATTCTTCATAAAATGCCATAGCGTTTTAACCTCTATCAGACCCCAAATATTCATTTAGGTAGTTAGTTTTTGTTTGTTTTCTTCTTGGAGGATACGATGCTAATAGGAAAAAGGAGTTCTTTAATGCTTTAGGAAATTAAAGCTAGGAGACATGTATAAGGATTGATTTTTAAATTAAACTAGACGAATACGTGCGCAAGACGACGTTTTATAGCGACAAATAATTATACTTGTGAAATCGTGATTTTGTTTTGAACCTTTATGCAACACTTGCGGGTTCAATATTTATTAGACCACCATGTGTTAACTTCTTTTGAAAAACGTGTTTTAGAATTAAAATGCCACTGCTTGTTAACTTGCCATTTTTTTATTAGGCTAGCCTCAATGAGGGGATTCAATCCCCCTCATTTTCCCTGTCACGTCAGCTTTCTCTCTCCGGCGACCTTCAGACGATTAGGTGCCCCAGTAAGGGCGACCAAGTTCAATTAAAAAAAAAAATTTAAACACAAAATAAAATTTCATTAATAATTAAAACGTTACATAATAATTCAAATAAAATTAAAACATTACGACAATACAACGACTAAACTAGTTTTGATTATGACGATGCCAAATGTCTTCCACCAAATCGGCTTTGAGGCTAAGATGAGTCGTTCGTTGCATATCTCCTGGTAATTTCCAACGATTCACATGCGTTCTTATGAGATCATAAGAACGGTCTGCTCTTGGAAAGAATATGGGAGATATCGCCGACATGTTCGTCTGAATTATCATATTATTATGTAATATGATACATGTGTACATTATATGCGATAGACGCTCTTTGTCAAACCCTCTAGCCGGATATTTAATCATTAGCCACTTCTTCTTTAGTACACCAAAAGCACGTTCCACATCTTTTCTTGCTGCTCCGTGCATCGTCTTATACAATATTCGTTTGTGATCATTCGTCCCTGGATTTTTAATGGACTTCATAATAACCGACCATTCGGATATATCCCATCGCAAGATAATATCCGCGTTTATAAGGCACGGCGTTAGCAACAAATTCCACATCCGGTGCTCTCCTGCTTTTGAGATCATTGAAATGAGGCGATGCACGTAAAACATTTACGTCGTTATTCATCCCGGCGACACCAAAGAACGCATGCCAAATCCATAAATCTTGGGACGAGATCGCTTCCAATAAAATGAAAGGACTTTGCCCGTGATCACCCCTACAAAATTGAGCTTTTAAAGCATGTGGGCAATTCTCCCACGGCTAATCTGTGCAATCGATGCTTCCTATCATCCTGGAAACCTATGACTTTGGTAGTGATGAGCATAGAGTTTGTCAATGTCACTAACCGGCTTTTCGCAAATACTCGCACCATATAACTCCATTATCACCTCACAAAAATTTTCGAGACACTCACGAATTGTTGACGCACCCATTTGCACGTATTCGTCTAGAGCATCAGCATTGACCCCGTATGCCAATTGACGGATTGAAGAAGTACACTTTATCAATGGAGAAATACCAAGTGCCTTTTACAATCGGTGTTTGTTGGAAATAAGGCGAATGATCGGTTATATCTCGGACAATTCGTGTGAATAGTCGTCGGCTCATACGAAACGATCATGGAATCTTTGTATCGCGTATCTTGGGGTCTCACCAAGTAAGCATCAACTAAACCGTTATGAGCACCCACACGATCCCTACTAACTTGGGTTCGTGAGACTTTTTCTGAGGCTTGAATAGCCTCCCAGACTCTTCCGCAAAACATCATAAACTTCGGTACTAACTTCGTTTTCATCATCTGATGACGAATCGGCAATGAATAGCTCGTAAGAATTAAAACTCATATTGTGTAAAGAATATAGAGAATGTGTGAAATGAGATTTGTGAGTTTAGTGTGTAAGTATGTTGTGTATTTATAGGGTGGTTTTAATTGTTTTTTTTTGTTTTTTTTTTAAAATTTCAAACGGTTTTTTGGATTGCAACGGTTAGGAAGTAAAAGTGGTATGTTTTTGTTTTGTGATATCGATCGGATAGACGACCAACTCATGCATTTTTTGTGGCGATCGAATCACTCCACATCAAGGAGATCGATTTGGAAATCGATCGTCTACCCCTCGATCGACTCCAAATCGCTATCACTGGGGCTAGCCTTAGAGCAAAGTAAAATAGTACCAAAGATATTTTTGATTTTTTCATTTATAAGGAGTATTATAAGAAGGTGTTAGAATTAAAAGACTAACTTAGTTATGTAAAGTCAAACCTTGTTATAACTTCCGTCTTAAAATTTAAGTTCATTTGGACTTTTTAAATCTAACTTTGATATTAAATATTTTTGTTTGTATTGAATAATACTGGATACAATATGAATGTATTGTGTTGTAAATGTATTTTTCATTTGTATAATTTTTATCGAAGATTTTATAATACACACAAAAATATTTAAGGTCAAAGTTTGATTCAAAAAGTTAAAACGGACTTATATTTTGGGACGAAATTAGTATTATAACAAGAGGTAAATAGATATAAAACATTAATAAAAAAATAAGAAGTTTAAAAGATTTTATACATGGTTTATAAGTAGTTAAGATATATAATATTTCATAATATGAGAGTTTAAGTATCTTGATTGTTAAGATATATAATATTTCATAATGAAGAAAGTTCAATACAGAACATATTTTATTTAAAGATCAAGCACTTTGATCTCAACCATCTATCCAACTTTAATCCAATGGTTCAGATTAATTGGCACTTTAATTTAAATATTAACGGGAGGGGTAGTTTTGTAACTTAACTACACCCCTTTCATTTACTCACCCACTCTCATTACATACTTTCACTAAACGATTTCCCCAATTCTCTCTCATAAATCATTTCCCCAATTCTCTCTCAAACCCTAACCCCCAAATTGATATATCAATTACATAAGAACTGATATTTTATTTGATATTTAAATTGATATACGCCGACTAATAAAGATGGAAAAGATGGAAGGTGTCGATGACGTGGTGGCGAAATCAGAAGCAACAAGCAACAAGCAACAATTGATATTCAAATAATGGAGATAATTTTTAAATGAAAGCCACTAGTAGTGATTTATCATTCAACAATTGATATTCAATGAAAGATGTCGATGACGTCACTTGTAGTGATTATACGAAATGATATACCCCACCAATATCACATAACTTTGATCTTTGTTATCTGTCATGATAATTTAGGTGTTGGCATAGTTCTTTGTTACTCGTATATGTTTATTTCTACAAGATCACATGTGATTTACACACGAATCACATGTGATTTATCGCAAATCACATGTGATTTTACAGTAAATTATTTTTTAAAAGTGAATCACATGTGATTTACTCATTTTTAGATTAAAACTGAATCACATGTGTTTTAGTTTATAACAACAAAGACTAAATCACACATCATTTACATTTTTCATAACATAGAAAAAATTAAATAACAGAATCACACGTGAGTCACTCCTTTTTAGATTAAAACAGAATCACATTTGATTTACACATGAATCACAAAAATAAAAAAATAAAAAATAAAAAAATCACATGTGATTTTTTTACGAATCACGTGTGATTTTTTTACGAATCACGTGTGATTTTTCTGGACGAAAATTTTGAAAACAAAGTTCGTCAAAAGTATATAAAAGTGCATATCTATAAAAAGATGATTTAACTCTCGTCGCGATGGTGTATTTTTCGTAGCTTGAAGATTTAGCGTTTGCAATATATGTTGTTTTTAAAAAAAAGATGGTAAATGGGCTACAATGACAATTTTGCCCTTCTTTTGTTATTTATTGGTTTGATCTCTACCGTTGAATGAAAGCAAAATAAAAGGCTAGGATGTGTTTATTTGTTCTTTTGATATTCTTTGTTTGTTATGGATCTCAACTCATTTCATAATATGAGAGTTTAAGTATTTTGATTCGGTATATACCTTACAATGATACACATGACATCCCCCTTTATGTCAATTTTAAAGAGAACTTCAAATGAATAGCGACTTAGGGTTACAATGGACTTTTCATATAGCTATCATATTTCGCTAAATATCGAATTTGTATCTAAAAATCCATTATACCTATGAATATAACGAGTTTTTGCTACAATTTGCGGATTTTAAAAAAATTCGCAAAGTTTACCTTGCTAGTTTTTATAAAAAATCACAAAGTTGATTATCAAGGTCGGCTAATTAACTAGTTTTCAAAAACTAGCAATGTTGAAAACTAACAATGTTCACTTTGCGATTTTTATATTAAGAAAAAACTGGCAAGAAAACCTCGATAGTTTTCAACCTAGCTAAATGGATTTAGTTTTCTGTGTTCATGTTAATTGTTACGAGGGGAGGGCAATCCTTTTGACTCATATGTACGTGACATCACGGGGTTAATCCCTAGACTATTTTCGGCCTTTCCCTAGCCACCCTCAGATGTACACATCTAACAAGGTTTGAACCCTTGACCTTTTGTTTAAAGCCAAGGACCTTACCACTAAGCCATTTGGTGGTGGTTAGTTTTCAACTTAGCTAGTTTTCTACAAACTAGCAAGGTCAACCTTATGATTTTTTATTTTATTTTATTTTTAACTTAGAAAGTTGAACCCTGCGAGTTTAAGAAAAATGCAAAATTATGGATAATCTTGAATCTTGCGAGATTTTTATGCAGATTTAAGATAAAAGGTTATATCGCAAGAAATAACAATCTTGCAAAATATAATGTTTTATCCTAAATTTGCATGAAAATTTCGAAAGATTCTCTTAAATATCGGAAGAATTATCCGAAATCTTGGGATTTAAAAAAAAAATAGCTAGTTTCACCTTGCTAATTGTTTTTAAAAATCGCAAGTTTGACCTTGCGAGTTGATAGCGTGTAGGACCTTCAACCCAATAAGCTAATACCCACACTTACTCGAACCAAGCCCAAAAACGGCTACAACTCATCATATTACGCATTGGAAATGGACTCCCAGGCCAGGCTCGTACGCCTGCTAAACACTTCCAGGCAACGACAGTCCTGGGAACCCTTACCAAGACCGTTGCAAATGTCAGACACATGTATCTTTCCACACATCTAGTGAGGCCAAAGGAGGCACGCCACGTGTTATCCCTTGTCTCCACTATTGGATGTCCACTTCCTGGACCATCCTAAAAACTTGGATGGACTCCCAAGCAGGGTGCGAAACCCTTGGGCCATCCCTATAAATAGAAGGTTCATTCTCTCAAATGAACCAACTTATTCACCACACACTGAGTGTATTCTCACAATCCACTCCGGCTACAATAGGAAAGTGTTACTCTAGATCGTGACTCCGGTCACACCTTGGGATCCTTACCGAACGAGGGAAACCAAATCGGATAGGCGCCTCAACCCTCCAATACGTACCTTATATAAACATGGCGCCATCCATTCTCAACCCTCCAATACATACCTTAACTAAACATGAAATCATCCATGCTATACGTAACAATATAGCCACAAACCCCCACCCCTCTGATTCATCGAAAAACTTTTTTGATTAACTAGAAAGTTTTTCTGACAATCAGAAAAACCTTATTTCATTAAAAACTCATACAGTTTTTGACCAGAAAACTCATAAAACCTCCTCGAAACAAAAAACTCACACTCCGTCGTCGGAAAACACCAGATCTAACACATACATATGTTCCAGAAAGCACAAAATTCATCATTTCACATAAACAAAAACTTCACCTCTAAACTTCATTTAACATATATGACGTTACAAATTCCACCACAACCACCTCCGCACGCCCGATGTAACTGGTCCTGAGGATATCACTTACATGGACGAAGGACGTGAAACTTTAAGACAGATTAATGACAATATCATATCTCAACAAAATCCAATGGACACAAATCATTACCAGATAGTCCACCACTAAGCACCATCAACATTTTATGACAAAAAGATAATTTCATCACACCACACAGTAAGGTCGACTTCCATAATGGCACATGAAGCCTACAATAAAAACACTTAGCCAAACCAGGAGCGCATGGCTTTTCTAGATATGCTAATGGGCGAACACAAGAAAGTTTTGTAACTTCCATGTTGATCATGGCCACGACACAAATCACTGCAGAGAACTAAAGAAAAAAAATATAGAAGGTAATCCAGGCTGAAGAACTTGAGCATTTATGCCAGTAAGCAAGGACAAGGATAAGTGGCAAAGAAGCCGAGCTACCTCACATCCACGTGATAAACACCTGGAGCTCCTTCCAAGAACAACAATCAGGGATAATAAAGGGCAATCATACTCTAAGGTTAAAGAATTCACACCCTCAGTCGATCCAATGGTCATCACAACGGCAATAGCCTCACATTTAGTAAGCAGGATATACTTGGATGAGGGGAGTTCAATCAACATTATGCATGCCAACTACTTTTAAAAATTACCTGAACATCTAAAGAACAAGTTGTGTACCCCAACAACTCCTCTACTCGGTTTCTTATCTAAAAGGCATATGCCTAAAGGAACGATATTGTTAGTACAATTTGTGCGATGGGTTATAGAAGGTCTGGATGTAGCTTACTGGATTGGGCCCGTAAGCCTTTGGTGGGTTGATCTTGTACTAATTCAAGTAGTTTGAATGAGATCCCTGCACAAGAAAGGTAAACCATTAGTCTTACCGTGGGGACGGACCCCACGATTAGACTCCAGCGTGAGAGCAAGTACACATTCTTGAGAGGGAAAGTAGAAGTGTGTGTAATTATGAGAAAGAAAGTTGTATCTTGTATGGGGATTAGAGCCCCTTTTATAGGCGATATTTGCCGATGGGGCCTTCTAGATTCTCGCATATAGTGGTTAGTTGCCGGAGCCGGACCCTTGGCGGATAAGGGTTCCGTGTTAATCGCGGATACGTAAGGGGTCTGACGGTTGAAGGTTCAGCCCGTCATGTGCCTTACGCACATCTCAAAGCCTGGACCATAGCCAATTTAGCCATTGGGCTTACTGTGGGCCTAGGATTTGTAATCATTGGGCCTGAGCCTAGTGTGTGTATAGTGTGTATTGGGCCTCGTAGGCATGTAATACATACTATACGTCATCAGATATACCTGGAGACAATCATAGGAAAGCACCGTTGAAAGGCTAACAATCATGGAGTTTCACGTCGTTAAGGCATATACGAAGTATAATGTTCTATTAGGAAGGAAGCGATACAAAAATTACGTGCGCAAGTTTCAACAATCCGTCATCAAATCCAATTTCAAACAAAAGGAGGGATAGCAACAATCAAGAATCATCTCCTATGGAAAAGTGGAAAATTGGTAGCACTAAACAAAAACTCGTCAGGCAAAAAGTCTAGAGACAAAAAAAATATGGGGCAAATGTAAGAAAAAACATCAGACAAAGGCAAGCAGACAGTCGTCATAAACTGGCATTTCTCGCCCTAGGTAAAACATCAACTCAGTTAAATTCTTTCGAATTTTTTTAAAATAATCATTAAAAAACCATCAGAGTCAGACAACAACATCAACCAGGATGGAAAGTCCAGATCAAGGGAAAGAGAAAAACTCTCCCTGGAAATGTCAAACTATCAAAACAACGACACATCCCAGGCCAGCTTCATTAAGGCTGGAACAATTTATGAAGACACAATCGACACTGTTCTCATAAACAACAAAAAAATGTGCATGAAATCGAACATCACTGGGAAAAGAAATGAACACGCAAAGAATCAATCACCTAAGGCATCAAACCTCTTAAAACAAGTTATCAACGAAACCATTCAATGCTACCAAGAAAGATTCATTACATCATTGAAACGTACAGATCAGGCAAAGACTAAAATTCATTACCTAAAAAAACAAACAAACAAGGTCGACTACTCCCTTGGGAAATATCTAGCCTGAGGAACTCCTCCTTAGATAGCTATCCAACATATAAAGGGTTGACTATTCCCCCGAACAAAACTCAGCCAGAGGAGCATCTCTTCAGAAAGCTGCTTCAATATCATGTTATTACTTTTAACATTCTCTAGTTTTCCCTGAAATAGATTATAGTGAGGAAAATATGTAAGACTTATTGTTAATACAAATAATGTCAAAAACGTTGTTTGCATTATTCGATCTCTATATGTTTTGATAATCAAAAAATGTAAAAACACGTTACATAAAAATACGCTTGATAAGTTTTTAATCGAGAAAGCTCGTTTCGTCTACAACATCACTTAAGGTATGAATAAAAATCTTACCAATCTTGTTAAGTGATCAAAGAAGTTATTTTGTCCCTAAAACTTACATTTTCATAAATGTGAAAAAAGTTTTTACAAATATCTTTTACAAATTATTTTTGTAACTTAAGTAAATGTTTTATTCATAAGAAAATATTTGAATTTGAATTTTCTCACCCAAATCAAATAAATTTTCACCAGATACAAATTTTCCCACTAAAAGACAAAAACAGGAGCGGAGTCTATGGGACGAACCTTTATAGGGCGTCGGTCCCTTATACATATGGGACCGTCCAGCCTTTATGGGTCCGTCTCCCGCTCCTGTTGATGTCTATAAATACTGCACTATTCTACAGAAAAATTCACATCTTGAGCACTAAAATTTTATGTCTTCTTAAATCTTTCTAACCTCCCTTCTTTGATCACGTTAACGTGTCAGTAATTTTTTACAAGTGATCATATTCATCCTCTCTCAAAGTGCCAGAGAAGAACACTCGTATTCGTCAAGAAACGAAGTTTTGGTGTCTAGTCATTCACCTTGTAACAATTGTTACGTTTCTCTCCTCGATCAATATTCTTTATATCTCAATTCTTGTATATTGGTAGATCCAACTTGTGTAAGTCATGAGTTGTTGTGTAATAGATAGATTTGGATGATGTGTACGCTTGTGGGTGATTGTAGATGGACGGTGTGTATGTCTGTGTAGTATTGTGTGTAAGTGCTATGTAGATTGGTTCTAGCAAGGATTAGGATTCGACATTCTGCTTAGTGTCATAAATTGGTGTAAGCGTTGATGTACGATTTTCTCCGCCTAAAGGGAGCTTGTTGACATAGTGGTCGTGAACTCTCGAGTGTGATACTCAGGGAGTGGAGTAGGGCGAAGATAGAGCTTCGTAGCCGAACCACTATAAATCTCCGTGCCTTGGTTTGATCGTTTCTTCTCTTTACTCCTTTACATTCCTTACTTTGTTATTAATGCTTATATTCGTTGTGCCCATAAATTGTTGTGTTGATATCGCATAAATTTCGAATCTAAAAGTCTTTAAAAAGAAATTTGTAAAAGACTTTAAAATGTAATTTACAAACGGAGAAACTATTAACCCCCCTCCCCCCATTATAGTTTCTACAATTTGTACCAGAGCCACGTCAATCAAGATTTTTTTAAAATATATTATCTTTTAAAACTTGAATAGATCTATGGATTTTGAAAAATATCAAGAAGGGAAATCTATGCAAATACCACCACTTTTCGAAGCCAACTGCTTCATTTATTGGAAAACGAGATTCGAAATTTATGTGAAATCAAAAGATCTTGATCTTTGGCATGTTATTACCAAGGGTGAATTTAAAACTATTGAACAAAATCCGGAAACCAAAAGAGATGAAGTGGTTCCCTATGAAAAACAAACTAACTATCCTAAAAATAAATTAGCAAAAAATGATGAAGCGAAAATGGTCATTTATAATGCTTTACCTAAAAAGAAATTTTAAAGAATTTTATGTGTAACACGGCTATGGAAATTTGAAAAACATTGCTAGTCACTCATCAAGGTAATAATCAAGTCAAAGATAACAAGATCGATCTTCTTGTTCAACAATATGAACAATTAGTCATTACTGAAGACGAATCTATAGATAGTGCTTTTGCAAGATTTAATACTATCATCACTAGTCTAAAAGCCCTTGATGAGGGTGTTTCTGTCAAGAGTTGTGTTAGAAAATTTCTCAAGGCTTTACTTCCAAAATGGAGAGCAAAGGTCACGACAATTGAAGAATCCAAAGATCTAGCTTCACTATCGCTTGATGAACTCATCGGAAACCTAAAATTTCATGAGCAAATCATCAAGAATGATTCTGAAATAGTCAAAAGCAAAGTGGAAAGGAGATCTCTCGCTTTAAAGGCTAAAAAGGAATCTAGTGATTTTGAAAGCTCAAGCTCGGAAATTGAAGACGAAGAATATGCCATGGCGGTTAGAGACTTCAAGAAATTCTTCAAACAAAGAGGTAGATATGTAAGACAACCGTGAGAAGAAAAGCAGTCATCTCAAAAGAATCATGATGATAAGTATGGTAAAGGCGAAAGAAGATGTTTTAGATGTGGTGATCCAAGACATATTGTAGGAGCATGTCCTCAACAACCAAGAGAAAAGAATCAAAAGGTATACATCGGAGGTTCTTGGAGTGATAGTGATGAAGAGAACAACGACAAAACCAAAGACGAAACTTGTCTAATGGTGGGAACTTCTAAAGAGGCACGTCTCAAAATCGATCACTATAATGACGACACATCTTCTTTAGATTCACTTGAATTAGATAATGAGTATGATCGTCTTTGCAAAATGAGTCAAAAGATAATTTTCAAAAATAAATCTCTAAAAAATCTAAACTAGAGAAAGAAATTTGTGTATTGAGAAATAAAGTATCTAGATTCAAAAAAGGCAAGGAACCTGATATCGAGTGTAAATCTGTCAAAACCTAAAAATTTAAAATGCGGAAGTCAAAGAGGAAGCCTAAAAACTAACTAGATTTGAAAAGAGTACTCACGCTCTTAATGAAATGGTAAACGCTAAAAAACTCTCTGATGATAAAACGGGTTTAGACTATAACTTATTCAAAGTGTCAATAAGCGGGACTAAACAAATAAAATTTTTGAAACCCCTGGCAACTGAGTCCACTGCCTATGGTCCCCAAAAAACAGTCAGACGGTCCCTAAAAAATAAAGGACCATCCGACATTTAAAGGACCGCCAACAGAGGATGAATATGTCTCTTTGTCAAAATCCATCTTAGGTTCTGCACCAAAACATCTAACTGTTGTGAATGCTAAAGTACCCATTGCTAGTATAAGAGAAGTTAAACGTTTCTATAAACCATCATTGAAACCCAGAGTAGGATTCGATAAACCAATGGTTAGGTCAAGAACTCCACCTCCTAGGAAAATAAATGTCTCTAAAAAACAAGCAAGATCAACACAACCTAGAAAAAAAATTCACCCAAACATGTATCTGATAGCATGGAATATTGATCTTGTACCTCTAGGATTCTACTCACCCTTTCAACATCCAAGACAAATGCAACAAATGCATGGGATGTTTAATGCGAACAACTTTAGACCTATGAGATATTGGGGACCATATGTTTGAGTTGCTTTGTGACTTTATTAGATATGCTTGGGAATCTATTTGGAGCCCGATGAATGGATCAAAGATAGCGGTTGCACTAATCACATGACGTGTAATCAAAAGTTATTCTCATCATATCAATCATGCCACAGAGGTAATGTCACTTTTGGTAGTAAACTCAAAGGTAATATCATTTGAAAAGGTACGATCACACACAACTCTCTCACAATAATTAATGTTGAGCATGTAGATAACTTAGGATTCAAACTTCTAAATATTGCCAAATATGTGACAACAAATGAAAGTGATTTTTTCCCAAGAAGGTAGTGAAATCATTAAGGATGGAAAAGTTATTGGCAATGGTATTAGGAAAGGTGATTTATATGTCATGAAAATAGGAAATAGGTCTAGTGATAATATATGCTTAGCCACTGTTAATGATAATTCTACATTATGGCATAGGAGACTAGGTCACGCAAATATGTGATTATTTCAAACGTTGGCCTCTAAGGATTTAGTTAGGAATTTAACTAAACTTAAATTTGAGTAACACTTCTTAGACGCTTGTAAAGTTGGAAAACAAGCTCACTCTAGCCACATACCTAAGAATGTAGTCTCAACCTCTATATGTCTAGAACTTCTTCACATGGATCTCTTTGGTCCTTCCGCCGTACATAGCTACGGAGGAAATCTCTACACCCTAGTAATAGTAGATGATTACTCTAGATATGCTTGGACTAGATTTATTAAGAATAAAACATAGCTTTTGATCAATTCAAAACATTTAGTAAGAAAGTACAAAATCAACTAGGGTGTTCCATAGTTTCCATTAGGACGGATCATGGTAGTGAATTTGATAATGAAGTAAAATTTTGAGCTCACTGTGATGATAATGGCATTACTCATAATTTCTCGTCTCCTCGCACTCCACAATCAAATGGGGTAGTTGAAAGGAAAAATGATACTCTACAAGAAATGAGTATAACAATGTTAAACAAACAATCCATACCTCAAAAGAGTGGTGTAATGCCATAGATACCTCCACTTATATACTCAATAGGATTCTCATTAGGCCATTTTTAGAAAAAACTCCACACAAAATCTTGAAAGGTAGGAAACCTACCCTAGATTATTTCAAAGTGTTTGGAAGCAAATGCTTCATTCTAAAGACCAAAGACTATCTCACTAAGTTTGACCCAAAGTCTTGCGAAGGTGTATTCCTAGGATATTCACAAACTAGCAAAGCCTATGTAGTCCTCAATAAGGAAACTATGACCATCAAAGAATCACTCAACATGACATTTGATGAAAGTCCTCCCCCATCTAAAACATCACCTTTGGTAGATGATGATCTAGATAAAGAAAATTCCATTGAGGATAACAATAAAAACTTAAGGATCAATAACGTGAATGAAACGTTAGAAATAGATGAAATCACCAACATTAAGGAATCTAGAAATCACCCTTTAGACAACGTCATAGGAATTTAAATCAAAGAACTTTTAGGTCACAAGCACATGACAAGAGCAACTTCTTTTGCTTTGTATCGATCATAGAACCTAATAATGTCAATGAAGCATTGAAAGATGAATGTTGGATCATCGCAATGCAAGAGGAACTAAATCAATTTAAGTCTAACGATGTTTGGGAATTAGTACCAAGACCTAAGTATACAACCACAATAGGAACCAAGTGGGCATTTAGAAATAAGTTGGACAAAAATGGAGTTATGTCTAGAAATAAAGTTAGGTTAGTAGTACAAGGCTATAATCAACAAGAGGGAATTGATTATGACGAAATCTACGCACCCATAGCTAGATTAGAGTACATTAGGATATTACTTGCTTACGCTTGTGTGTTAGATTTTAAGTTATTCCAAATGGATGTGAAAAGTTCATTTCTAAATGGTTTGATCAATAAGGAGGTGTATGTAGCACAACCCCCATGATTCATTGATTTTGAGAAACCTGATCATGTTTATAAACTCAAGAAAACCTTGTATGGTCTTAGCAAGCTCCTAAAGCATGGTATGATAGGTTAAAATATTTTTATATTAAACATGATTTCAAAATGGGAATGGTTAATTACACTCTTTTCACTAATAAGAAAGATTCAAACATCATAATTGTTCAAGTATATGTCGACGACATCATATTTAGTTTAACTTGTCGAGACACGTGTAAAAAATTCTCAAAAATCATGCATGACGAGTTTGAACTGAGCATGATAGGTGAACTTAACTTCTTCCTTGGACTACAAATAAAACAATTAAAAGATGGAATTTTCGTCAATCAATCTAAGTATGTTAAGGAAATGCTTAAGAAATTTGGATTAGAAGACTCTAAGCCTATGAAAACACCCATGGCTACAGACACTAAGCTCACCAAAGATGAAGAGGGTGAATTCGTAGATAGCGTTAAGTATAGAGGTATAATAGGTAGTTTGTTGTATTTGACGGCAAGTAAACCCGATATCATATTTAGTGTTTGCCTTTGTGCTCGCTTCCAAAAAGATCCAAAAACTTCTTACCTTGAAGCGGTTAAACGTATCTTCTGATATGTTAAAGGCACTATACATTTAGGATTATGGTATCCTAAGGGGACCGTCATATAAACTTTGGTTTACGCCAACTCCGATCATGTGGGAGATTATGTGGATCGAAAGAGTACTTGTGGTGTTTGTTCCTTCATGGGTTGTTGTTTAACTTCTTGGTTCTCTAAGAAACAAATGGCATTAGCAATCTCCACAATCAAAGCCAAATTTGTAAGCGCTGGAAAGGAATGTCAACAAGCACTATCAATGAAACAAGCTCTCATAAACTATGACATCACACTTGACGACATCCCAATCATGTGTGATAATAAAGGAGCCATCGAATCCCGTGCAACATTCTCAACATAGAAATTCGTCACCATTTTCTTAGGGATAATGTCCAAAAAGAAAACATATCTATTGAAAAGATTCCGACCAAAGAAAACATAGCGGATATCTTCACTAAACCCCTTAAACGTGAACCATTTTACTATTTTCGTCTGGGCTTAGGAATGATGAAGCACATTCCTTAAATTCTTCTTAAAACACATTGTAAGTCTCTTCCTTCTAATCCGAGTCTATGATTTTAATGAGCACAAAATGAAAATTGCGAATTTTTTTACTTTCCATAGATATAACCATTGCATGTTTAAAACCATCTCTTGAAACTCATTGATTACAAGAAAAACCCCAATTTATTTTCTTAAAACTTCTCACGTTTAGGAAAATCATTTTCTTGCATTATTAATACAAGTCCAAAACATTTTTCTCATGCATGCATAATGATCTCACTATCCTCGGTCGGAAAATGTAACTAATATGTAATTCGACATGGATAATCGAGCAAAATTGAACAAAGGAGACTTTGGATTATCTCTTAGGTTTTTTTCTATAGATTCGGGATAATCGCATCTCCACATATGTTGCATGTAGACACACACTAGAAACATTTTCCCTGGATGAAATCTTGACTCTTCTGATGGCGGTCCTCTAATCATAGGACGATCCCCCATATTTAAGGGACCGTCTGGTCATTTACGGGACCGTTTACATATAGACAGTAACTTTCATCTTTTAAATCTCTTTTTTTCTGCAACGCCCTTCTAGCTAAACCTATATTTCTCTACATAACCAATCACAATGTGAATTTATAGGAATTCTAAAGCATGCTTTGCCAAAATTAGAACCCTCAATCCCTATTTAAATATTCATCTTCTTCCTTCATCCTCATGACAAAACTCCTCTCCTCTTCTCTTAATGACATCCTCTAGAAAACCTAGAATTTCCATCAAACCAATTTGGCGGAAGAAACAATCTCTAGGAAATTTCATGCAAAGTGATAACAACACCTCAAACAATCATATCCCTACTTACACACCACAACCTTTCCCTTTCAAAGAAGCATCTTCTTCTTCATTTTCTTTCTTTGATTCACAACCTATCCACGAGTCTCAATCAATTCACAATGAGTCCTCTTCCATTCCAAAAGGTCATCCTCTACCACCACCACATCCACCTCTAGTTGCAAACCATATCACCCAACAAGCTCTTAGGGCTCAAGAATTCTAAACTCTCGTTGATTTGCATCTTCTAAATGCAATCATTGCTCAAAAACTTCAATCATCACCTCTCATAAACCATCACCCAACTCTAGATCAAGGTAACCATCATGGAGATTATTGCTTGTGTTGCATCTACAACCACAATCAATTCCAAAATTTCTGAAATGATCTAGACTTCTTCACATCTCTTCTTTTGTCTCCTCGCTTCCCACCACCTTCAAACAAAACTCTTGCACCACCATTTCTTCCCAGTTCTATACATGGTTCATGCTCTCTAATAAGACCAAGCCTCCTTTTAATCATCCTAGGACTAGACTAGGATTATTTTTAATATGTAGAAGTATATTGTAATAGTCATACCTGATGTATGACCTTTCACTTATTAATGAATGTTTCTTTTTAAGTCTATCTTACGAACTGTGCCCATTTATTAAGGTCTGCCAACTCTGACTAACCCACTGTCAGCGTTCCTATAAATACCCGACGGTCCTTTATTTATAAAGGACCGTCCTTTTGTTTAAAGGATCGTCCTCAGTGTTAATGACATCTCTCTCTTTTCTCAGCTCTATTATGTCTAAAAGATCCTGTGGGTCTGATATGCATTTTCTTGCACTTGTTTTCTAACTTCGGTTCTTATCTATCTCTCTACTCATATGTGTGTGTGTGTGTGTATATATATATATATATATATATATATACTAGTGGCAAAACCCGTCCGATGGACGGGTATGACTTTTGGTTTTTATTTTTAGGATTTAGTAGAACAAATATAGCATGGATTTGGGTGACCACAGTTATTCAACATGTGATATGTTTTATATAAAATTATTAACAATTTTGATAATATATAATGTGTTTACACGATTACATTCACAAGCTTTTCCACTCATATCCATATCCCAATATTTTTAGTTTGGAGCCTTTTCACGATGACCTCGCATGCTAATTGAATCACCCATATCGTACTATTTCACCTACCAACACAAAAACAAAAAATAAAAGACAAAAAACAAACACATAAGATATTGTTATAAATACATATAATCCATTGTTCTATATTAATTTTGTAGATGATTAGAACATAAAATCCTTAATCTGTTAAAACCAAAATATATTTTCGTTAGAGGAGATATAATGGTATACTGCATTTTAATGTAGTAACTTATGTGGTAGATATGATCATGAAAATAATGTCAATCAAGTACCTAGAGTCACTATAAATGTTCAGCTTGTATAAGTAGGTTGTAGCTCATAATTCAATCAGTTAGTGCTTAACCATTCTAGTAGCAATGTCCAACGCTTATAATTTTTAAGCAACATTTTTTTTACCTGCATTACTCTAAAATATGTGCTCAAAAAATTCCAAAAACTACATCTATGAATGTTACAACAATAAAATAGTCGGATTAAAGGGTGCATACTAAGAACATAACGCATTACCACAACTGCAAGCTCATAGTAATCACAGTACACACGCATCTAAATACCACAACTACGAGCATGACTTATAAATATAGTTGACATATTTTTCTAGCGAAATAAGGGTGTTAAAAAATGGTTTGTAAGTGGACATGTTATAAAAAACGGTCATAAGCTTAAAAATCAATGTCTTTTTATTTATATGAAAATGTTGCTATAATTCTAATCAATTCTATTTACAATCTAAACAGCCATTCGTTATATCATTTACTCGGATCAAGTCTTCCTATGTCCATCATTATAAGTTTATAACCCATACTTGTCAAATAAGAGCTTATTACTTTATCCAACAACATTTAAGATAAGCGATAAATTTTTAATATATCTCTGTACGATGAGTGTTAGGTGCACGTGGTGCGTTGAAACTCGGGACTATTTGAAAAGGTTTCGTTTGAAGATTTATCGGGGGAGGATGCTTGTACATGGGTAAAAATGACCCCGAGTTACCCCATACTGGCCCTGCCAATAAACTTTGTTATACAATTGTGGGTCTCCGGGTAGAAGAACATAATCACGGTTAGCTTACACAATGATTTTGTAGTAACCAAGCCTTCAAAATGCTTGAGTCCCATTTTAATGTAGTAGAAAGTAATGTAAGTACCTGTGTATATGTATCATTGTATAATTGAGCTGCCTATCTAAACCGTTTTAGTTCACTATTTATACTCTTTCAAGATATGTTGTATTTGTTCATATATTACAAAAAGTATTGACCAACTTTTATGTGTCATATGATATGCAATTATTCATATAGATGAGAAACAAATACGTAGTGTTTCTATAATAATAAGTGTTTCCAACATGAGAAACAAATACGTAGTGTTTCTATAGTAATGGCATTAGTTTAATAAAATGATTTAATTACATAAAAAAAATTATTTGGCCACTTTTAACCCATTAGACTTATTTGCTTAAAATTTTTCTTACATGTTTGAACCGTTTGAGGTAAAAAGTTAACCCGATTAAGTTGTTCATGAGTAAATGGGTCATAAAATCTCACATGTAACCATATGTTTCGAAAAGTCAACACTAAAATTGGTCCAATCTTTATCTTAAAAAACATAGAAAAGAATAATGGTACCTTGAATGCTAAAATACGTGCATTGATAGAAAAACATGTGGATTGGTAACAGAGCCCGAGCTGCACAAGAGAACATGATATGGATAGCAGTTAGTATCTTCCATATTCTTGGATCTGATATGCACAAGTTGACCAAAAACGACAACACTTGAATCTTGTTTTAGTCTTAGTATTGTAGTATCTATGTCTCTTGTACCCAATCTTTCTTGTGCGGTCATAACTTTATTTGAAGTTAAGGCATGTGTTACCCGTAAATTTATATCAACTGAGAATCTTTAAGGCTAAACGTTGTAAGGTAATCGAGTAAGAGAAGCCTTTTACGTTTGAAGACTTTACCTGCAACCAATTGATTAAAAAATAATAAACCATCGTTCACTTCAAATTAATCCTTACTTTTCACCTAGTGCAATAAGCAAACCGTTTAAGTATAGTTTGTTACAATATTTAATCAATAAATTTAAGATTTGGACCTAAAAGTGTGAAAATATATTAAGGGATATGTATTACCTGTTTTTTGTTTGAAGTTTGAAAACCACAGTCAAAGTGCGGTTCCAAACCAGGATCTTGGTAAAGATTATGGTCATCCACTTTACCATTAATCCTAACCTACCTTACAACCAGCGTATTGGCCTAGGCTCGGGCTATTCAAACACAAATTATGAAATATTGAGTTCAAAATAAACTTAAAGATTTGGACCTAAAAGTGTGAAAATCTATTAAGGGATATGTATTACCTGTTTTTTGTTTGAAGTTTGAAAACCACAGTCAAGGTGCGGTTCCAAACCACGATCTTGGTAAAGATTAAGGTCCACCACTCGACCATTAATCCTAACCTACCTTACAATCAGCCTATAGGTATAGGCTCGGGCTATTTAGACACAAATTATGAAATATTGAGTTCAAAATATTTTGCTGAAATTTACCTTGTTATTCACGCAGATATGTAATTTATGAACTTGACGGGCACAATTTTGATTACCCTTACGACATCTCTAACTGATCTTGATGATGACAGGGTTGGAATCACCATTACACTTGGACGCGCATAGCCAACACGCATTACACATTGTGCTTGCCATCATATGACTACCACCAACTGCAATCTTAATCTCTCGCAAAGGAGAATTTTTTTTTAATATTTTGGCCTGCAAATATGCTATAGTTGTTATGGCCTTACATTTTATCCAGCAAAAAATACGTAACTATCGAAAGTGAGTTCTTTAATTAATACTAGAAGCTGCTCGAAATCCATACAGCAAAGTGTTTTTGGTCAAAGAGTCAAACCAACCTGACCCATACCAGGATCACCCATTTTGACCCGTTGCCCAACCAAGCCAATAAGCCATATGTTTAATGTCTTATTTTTTCTGAAAATACGCAATACATAAAACATTAAACTCAATTCACTGTCCGATTAACTTAAATTAATCAGTAAACAAATTAATATATATTTGAATGTACCAAAAAAATATGTCAAATCTGGATATCTGACCTCTATTGCAGAACCTATCATCTGGACAATATGATAAAATATGGTGGTTATATATGCTTCAAAAACTTTTCTGTGCAAAATGCTTTGGTATATAACGTATGTGGCAACCGGTTTCGCTTGAGAAAATCAAAGATCTTCTGTAGCAGCTTTCATAAGAGTATCAACCAATTCCTATACCACATATATAAAGATGGATATCAATTATCAAACAGTATGTTCCGACGTGTTTTCATGTATTTAAGTTGTTCTTTAACAAAAGCAATAAAAATACTATCTGTATCAGGACGATAAGGTATAATATGAACTCTACATATATGAAAAAAAGACCGTGATAAGAAACATACACGTGCCCTTCCTAGAGTAGATTTCGTCAAGTTGCTTTCAAATTCCTTTGAAGGAGCTCCATCCTTTCGTTCCTGCAGATTAAAGACTTATTCTTTAGAGCAAAAAAGGAAATGTCTACAAAAATACGTTGGAAATCCATAAAGATTAGATTTGACAGTAGTAGTGATGTGGACCAAAACACATTTGGATTTGAATAAAAGCATACATTTTAAGAATAAGTTCTTAGCAAGACACAAATCAATAAAATAGCAACATGTTTTTTCTTCTTTTTGTTTATGGACGAACTTTTTTTTATGCTCTAAGCTGATATACAATTGTCCTAAATAGAGAGAGTTCATGCCCTTTTGAGACTTAAATAGAGCAATAACGTTTGGACGTTTGGTGGGTTGGTGCTATTTGACTTCTGAATCAATTTTTTATTTGCAAGCTACCAAGGTATGTAAGATACCTTGTGTTGGAAATGTATATATTTACAAACATGTGAATGTCTGGATTTGAACTCGTGACCACGGGATTGCACACATTAGCGAATGAGAATTAAAGTTAATAATTAATGTTTATGTTTACGATTAATTATTGCACTTTAAGTCCGGTTAACGATCGTTAAGTATTTAACGGAAAAATGACTAACGACCGTTAAAATGAAAAGAGAAGGACTAGAAATGGAAGACTTGGAAAAAAGTTATGGGTTCTCTTTGGGCTTGTCTACATGGCCGGCCAAAGGGTAATGGGTTTCAACCCAATACCTAACTTGTTCCCAAAGTTTACCTACTAGTATATAAAGAGGGTTAGGTTCTAGGGTTTCATACACTTGTGCATTGAATTAACCCTAGATCTCTCATCTCCTCTCTCTAGTCTATATTCGGCCGAGCACCCCATTTGTAAGGGAGTTTGGTTTCGTTTTTCTTAAACGAGGACTTGTGTTAGATCTAGCAATCGCTTGATTCGTTGGTTAATTGTGTGTACAAAGAACGTGGTTGTAAGACATTATTCTTACACCAATTAGTAATTCTTTGTTTTGCTCAAGGGATTTGATATTAGCAAGAGGTACGTTATGCGTGCATACTATCAGTTAATTAATTTATTTGTTATGATCTTTAAGTCTTCCGCTGTGTACTCTTGATGTCTTTATGTTTTATTGTATTTTATATATCATAAACTCAACAGTGGCATCACGAGCCTTGTATAACAAGTAATTAATTACTGAAACACATAATTAAAATAAACATGAATGTGTTATTATTTGTATGCTTAGATCTAGGGTTTGCAAAACCTAAACCCTAATTTTGAAGGGGGGGGGGGGCTTTTTTTTTATGGTGCCCTAATTAGGGTTTTGTAAACTATTGTTTTAATTGGATTAGAAACCCTAAGATGCATGCAACTTTATGTGTATATGCGTAACTTTGATTTAATTGCATTAATTGTTAAGTGTAATTTTATGTCCATGATAATTATCTGCATGTTTTATCATGGATCTACTTTTATTGTATGTCTTTCTTGTTTAAGTGATATACACTAAATTATGATAGATCTAAAATTGGGGAAGACCTCAATAATTATTAATTTAATCAATTATGTGCTATGTGGTATGTATTTAATTTTGACTTATGCAATCGATGAATCGATGCATGTGGTTCACCTTGTACATAGATGAAAACGGGTGAAAGTCTTAATTAAATATATGCATATTGACAGATCTAGAATTGGTTATTAATAGGATTGATCAAAACGTTTGCATGTGGCTATTTGATATGCATGACTTTTATTTGTTATGCATTCATTGTTTATTTGTTTATTTTTATAAATACTTGCTTGTTTGTTATGTGTAACAAGGGTATTTTACAAGAAAAATAAACTGACCTAAACAATGGTGAAACATGTATTTTAAGAATAGTAATCATAATCGTTTAATTGATTGATGACTTTGGTACAAATGGTCGGAAAGGCTCACCCATGAGAATGAACTAATAAAAGGGGTTTAAAGAAGTGCGCAGTCACACTGAAAGGATGTCTAAGGTTGTGCTTTAGCGCGTACCTGGTCCTCTGACCCTTACCTGAAGTTCGAGTGGGGCTACTTAGTAAGCCATTAAATGTGCAAGCTCATCTTAAGGGCGAATTAGTTTTAATTCCATGCCCCACTTCGGTGGTAATTATCCGAAACACTAAGTGTTTACACTTATGCAAAAGTACGGTATAATGGATGATAATTAACACTAAATTCATTGATTGGTGAACCCAATACCTCAATTAAAGTTTGATGATGAAAAGCTTATACATTAAAACAAGATATAAATGTTTTAATAAAAACTATGCTACAAAGATGAATGCATGACATCTTTGTACATATTTGATTTAACATCAAAACTATTACCCTTTAATTTAAGTTATATGCCATCCAACGAAACGGAAACACCTAAGCTTACTTTTTATTTGCGTGAGATCGTGACTTAGATCGTAATCAAAGGGTAAAATGTCCACGTGTCATGAGAGCGGGCATGGACGATTTTGCAGTTTCTTAAGTTGGACAACTTAATTGAGTTTTGTAGTGAGAGCTGGCAACTCAAGGCATAAGATGGGATAAAACATGTTTACATGGCTATTGATATTGACTATATGTAAATCCCATAAATCTAGGAATTGCAATTGAAATTGGCAATTGAGCAATAGCTCTACCATTTTGTATAAGGTTCATTACTAGCAGATCAACTGACGTGATGAAATTATGACAATTTGGATCCTAGTTTTCAATAATAATTAATTGGTTATATGAATATGAACCTTGGGTATTTAATTGTTTATTGAAAAGGTTAATTATCAAAAATACTGAAATTAAATTTTGTAATTCTTTTGAATGTATAAATGCAACATTTAACCGTAAACGTGGTTTAGTCTTTGATTAGTAAATTGATCCATTCTAGCATTCAAACAAATGTTTGATCGAGAATAATTTACTGATAAGACAAACGAAGTCTCTTTTCCATGGGAGAAACATGAGACTCAATCCTATTCCTTTTCATGAATGAGAAAGGTATAATGGGAACATTTGAATTGTCTAAATTCTAATGTAACTCTTAGTAATGAATTGCACATCTTATTTTCCATAAAGATTTCATTACCCTCATTTGGTGAATGAATCCTTTGTAACAACATGAATGTTGGTTAACTGGAAAACATGTATATGAGTTACTAGATTAGAAGCTAGACTAATTACCGCAAAAATTGGTAAAAGGAAAACTAGCATATTTTTATCTAGTTATTTTGCTTTAGCCTTTAAAGGTACTACATACCAGTATGGGGATGGTAGGCCTGTTGAGGAAGAAATTGCATACCCAATTTTTCGAGTTAATAACATTGATGGATAACCTATCATTCATATAGTAGAATACACCTTTTAGTACCTTAGTAATGATTACGTATGGTTCTTCAAAGGTGTAGGAAAGTAAAAAGCAAGCAAGTTGTTTTCACTGGTTATGCAACACTTACAATGTTGACAGATTCAGTGGGAGCATTTGTGTTGCATTACTGAATAAGAAGTTGTTTTAATGATTTCTAATTCATGGGAGCTACAAACCTTATTTCCTGTGTAGTAACCCAGATTATCTTCAAAGATAATTACTTTCCAATTGTAGACACTTATGTTTTTAAGGATAGTCGGTAATTTCCTTACTAAACAATATAGTTCTACATCTACTTGTTATATCTATGACACAAATCATATTAATCAAATAAACGAACGTGTATCGTGTTGTTTATATGCTACATGATGTTGTTCCGTACACAAGTGGGAGAAATCTTATTGTGTGCAAGGTACAACACATATTAATATGATTTAAAAGAATTCTCTTGACTGTAAAGTAAGAGAATAACGTTCTAATAGGAAGTATACATTTATATATGTATGATTGCCGTATTAAGAACATGTGTCAAGATGATAACAAAGACTACTTTATTTTAAATATTTATGTCATTCAATATTTAAGAAACACTTGTAGTTACAATTTATGTTACGTGAGAACGTGAACTAGATTGTAGCCCAAGGTAAAATATCCACGTGTTGTGAGAACGAGCATGGATGATTCTGCAGTTTCTTACATGGAACATTTCATGGAATGACATAATTAAATGAAGTAATCTAATACTACCTTGAATTTGAGTATTCGTTGAATGACTTAAATATATGTAGTAAATATTAACTTGAAATATGAATTGAAACCCGAGGTGGTGTTCATAATTACTTTAATTATAAATGTTTATGATTTTGTAAAGTCACAAACATGAAGTCTTTTAATACAAGACTTACAATATAAAGTAAGACGTTAACTTGCTATGTTTTAAGACATATGCATGAAGTCAATGAGTTGATCAAAGACTTATAACGTATAGTGGATTATAACTGTTATATCTTTTGACTTGGTCAAGAATACTTGTGTTATAATACATGCAATTGACTTGGTAATTCTATTGTATCATTAAGTTTTACTTTGTTGGTAAATATGATAAACCAAAGAGTAGATGGTTATCTTAAATATTGTTAGATTAATCTTACAATATTAATTCTAAGGAAATACCATAGTTTTATGGTATGTTCAGTTAGAAGAATCAAAATCTGTTGGCATTGTTTGATTCAAGATAACTATAGTTTCTTCCAAAAGTTATCAAGGTTAGTAGATTGAGTATAGATTGAATATACTCAATAAGACTCCAACCTAGAAGATTAATAAGACACCATTTGTTTATGGAATGTGATGAATCACATTAAGTCTTATAAATGAAGTTCTAAATTTGTTAAACTACTTATAGAGTGAGTTGTAACAAACTAATGTTAGGAACTGTCAATGTTTTTGTAATATCCCAAAAGAGAACAATGTATTGTTGCTCTACTTGCTAAACTATTTAAAGGTAATCTTTAAATTTTTAAAGGCAAGTGGGAGTTTTGTTTAGATCTTGAAAGATTGAATTACAAAATACATAATCTTCTAAAATGCACTAGCAAATATCATGATGAGGCTAAACATGAAAATGATAGACCTTAATATGATGGAATTGTCATTCATAGATCCATAAGGATATCTCAGATATTTAATATGCTGAGGATTATGAGTTACAGGATCATGGTAAGCCTGTTAATCATGATGATGAATTTACCAAATGTTGAATTGTGGTAAATCAATCATACTATGAATGTTGAGATGCTGTCCATAAAGATAATCAACTTTAGATACTTGGTTTCTCTTAATAATGAATATGAGTTTCTTCAAAGGATGGAAACCCTAGTGGTTTAAATCTTTATGTAGAAATCGTATGGACAATATTGTACACATATTTAATGCATGTCTAGTGATAATAATATTAATCATATTTAAGCAATTAACTATGATTGAATATTCTTTACTAGATACATTAAATAGAAGTATAAAGATTATAATTTTCATACTTAGTTTCATTGATATGAAATTTTGACAATGAATGTCATAAATCTTTGTTGTGGAATTACTTTTGCGAGGACGATGAGTAATACAAAGAAGTTTTATGAATTCAAATAATCCTTGGATATGTACAAACTGCAAGAATCCATGAATGGATATATGCAAGCATCTAGGAGATGTTTCTTATGTTTAATATTAAATCCATGTTTGATTTAATAATTAAAATAAGATTGCTCATAAGTATTCCTGAAAGCTAGTGGGAGTATTATTTATTTTTTCTTAAATCTTATATGTTGTATGGGCAACTACATTCCACTTAAATTAAGTTTTAGTTGGGAATTAAACTTCGTTTGTAAGATTTGGAAATAATATATACAACTTTGGAATATATGTTTATTATTATAAACATATGCGGTAAATAGATGAGTCAAATAGAACATGATGAATACATATCTTTGACAAGATAGATGAGATCTTAAAGTTTAACTTGAAGATTCATCATGAACATCATGTTGTGTATAAAGTTGTTGTGTCATGTTTGATTACAAGATGATTGGACAACATTGAAAGTTGTTAGTGTAATAAATATTTTATAGGAAATATGTTTGGATTTAGAATCACATTCCACAGTCTGGAGATGCTCCGAGATTCTATGGATGAAAATATGACAATTTGTTTCATAATTGTCATTGCCAACAAAACTTGAGTTTTAGTAGGCACCAACATTACACTATAACTGTTCAAATGTTTACGGATGTTTAAAGAGCATATTGTTGTATACAATGATGCTAGTATAATTGAGATGACACTCAATTCTAGTAATGGTATCCTTGATGATGACCATGTTGACTAGTTATGCTCAACTAAGAGCATAGTTGCATTATACATTAAAGAATAAAGAATACTTTAAAACTTTAAGGTTTTGAAAGATAATTGTCATAAAAGGGTGGTTCAGGTTATCACGCACCTTATGGAATGATATGACAATATCAAGATATGTGTAAACATATACAAGAAATTCACTTATTGAATTCTTGAAATAAGTATTCTCAAAATTCCTATAGATCAAAGTTAGTTGAAATTATGCCTTGTCAACAAGTATGAGTTGCATGACTTGTGGCAAAATTCATTAACTAAGAATTATCATGCATTGATATATTTAGTATTTTGATAAAAGGATATTCTAAACATTATTATTGAAATGAAATAAAATATTTTGTTATGTTTATTGTTCATTTATTATGATGTTATCCTATATTTGCATGTTTAAATCCTTGAATAACTTAAGTTATTCTAAATAGTCCATTGTCGATCAATAACATGGGAATGATATTGAATTAAGACAAATCTGAGTATTAGTTAGAATATACTTGAAAGTATATTGATGCGTAGCATGACTAATTTCAGATGATATTCAATGAATTGAATATAGGACTTATCCCACCCACATGATGATACTTTATGGATCTTTGTCATTAAGTATATCATGGATATTTATCCTCTGACTTGAGATACAAGAGATATGTCATGGATGTAGTGCATTTTTGTGAAGCAATCTAACGCTATACGTAACTGGTAGTTATAAGGGTTGTTTTCGGAAGTGTTGCGAAATTTATGAATCCTGCTTGTAGTCAAAATGGGATTTGTTTCCTTCAAATGTATTTTGAAGTATAATACTACTGGGCCCCTCGTAGGATTGTTAAGATTTTTGTATGGCCATACCCAAGGTCTTCTGGAATATGTTCAGAAGAGTTGGTAATCTTAATCAATCACATAAAGCGAGAAACATAATAGTTAATTAAGAAATGAGTGAGATCCATATTCTTATTAACATGGTATTAGAAACAAAAGGATGAATATGATGATGAATCATCAAACTTGGTTTTTCTCTAGAAAACCATACACGAGTTGTACCGGAGGCATTGGCGTGTTGCTAGACGCTAACCAATGTCATTTCACGTTTTGTAAACATATCCAAGTGGGAGCTGTTGGAAATGTATATATTTACAAACATGTGAATGTCCGGATTCGAACTCGTGACCACGGGATTGCACACATTAGCGAATGAGAATTAAAGTTAATAATTAATGTTTATGTTTACGATTAATTATTGCACTTTAAGTCCGGTTAACGATCGTTAAGTATTTAACGGAAAAATGACTAACGACCGTTAAAATGAAAAGAGAAGGACTAGAAATGGAAGACTTGGAAAAAAGTTATGGGTTCTCTTTGGGCTTGTCTACATGGTCGGCCAAAGGGTAATGGGTTTCAACCCAATACCTAACTTGTTCCCAAAGTTTACCTACTAGTATATAAAGAGGGTTAGGTTCTAGGGTTTCATACACTTGTGCATTGAATTAACCCTAGATCTCTCCTCTCCTCTCTCTAGTCTATATTCGGCCGAGCACCCCATTTGTAAGGGAGTTTGGTTTCGTTTTTCTTAAACGAGGACTTGTGTTAGATCTAGCAATCGCTTGATTCGTTGGTTAATTCGTGTGTACAAGAACGTGGTTGTAAGACATTATTCTTACACCAATTAGTACTTCTTTGTTTTGCTCAAGGGATTTGATATTCGCAAGAGGTACGTTACGCATACTATCAGTTAATTAATTTATTTGTTATGATCTTTAAGTCTTCCGCTGTGTACTCTTGATGTCTTGATGTTTTATTGTATTTTATATATCATAAACTCAACAACTTGTGCCTGCCGTTAAAGAGAATATCATCAAGTAAGATGCATTCGTAGTCATTCTAGATAAACATTAATTTAATCGTCCAAATAACTTCTTTGAACTACATAAGGACTTAGTAACAGGACTGAGTAACAGCGCTGAAAAGGTAAAAAGAGATAAGTAACGATAGAAAACGCAAATTTGAGATATAATCACCTGAGAGAACTTCAGTAAAACAATGGGTTGCTCACATTGACATCAATATGTGGCTGCAATAGCCAATAACCAATAGTCTTCAGCTGGTTCCATGTGTGATAAACATTTATACCACTTAAGTGATGCAAAAATTAGAAAGTGCAGTAATCAATAATCGTATTAATACTACTATTAATAAGTAACTGTCAATTTATCATCTTACCATAGGCAACGGTGCATGTAGGACCTGAATTTGCCACAAATAACCAGGCGTTATTCCCATATATTGATTAACAACCCCGCCAACTACAGGATCACCCACGTCCGAAGCACCAGTAGGAAACACATTGTTTGTTGAACCACCAGCATTGATTGAAGTAATGTTTGTGTAGTTGCTTGAGTTTGAGCTTATTGTGATACCGGTACTTGTACTATCGAGGGAGCTTCGTGGTAAAACACTCATTTTCTCTATATCTTCTTCATGAACCTCGCCATTTTTGAAATTATAGGAAGTCTTAGTCTTTGAGCAACTTCTACAACGACTAATCGATGCTCAAGCACTTCATAATTTCATATACCTGTAAAAAACATAAACAAATAAAAAAATATATCAAATTTATGATGATCAATGAAAGGAACAAAGTTACCCATGTTTTTATCCCACAATGCAACTCCGACAACCAATAGCAAATGAAATTAAGCGACATGTATATAATATTCTGGAACTTTGGGAAAAAACTTTATAAAATGGAAAATAAAATAACGAGTTAATTACATAATTGGTTCATCTTGGTTCCTTGTGTTGTCTATATTTGCTGTACCAAATGTCTCCTGTGTTTTTTTGTCATGTCCTTGTGGTATGCAAAAGGACTTTCGGGTTTTTATTTTCCAATACACAATAACTCTTAGTGAACGATAACTGTATAAGGTATGTTTAAATTAAAAACCACATAATGAACTAACAAAAAACGATTTAAAAATTGTTTAAAAAAAATATTTATTACACTTAAATTTGTGCTTATGTATAATGTGAGGGCCTAAGAATTTTTATTTTTTATTTTTATTTTTTATTTTTTTTACTTAAATTTTGGGCTTATGTACAACATGAGGGCCTAAATTTTTTTTTATTAACACTTAAAAAACTTTTTAAAAGTTTATTATACTAAATTTGGCTTAAATTAAAGAAAGTAAATAAAACTTAAAAAAAAATAAAAATTATACACAACGGAGGCTTAAAAATTTAATTTTGGCTAATGTACATGAGGGTTAAATTTTTATTAATACTTAAAAAAACTTTTTTAATGCGTATTTTGATGATTTTGTATATTTTCATCTATTTTTATACATTATCCGTTTATACGTTTTATATGTTATCAATTTTATACGCTTCTTATAATTGCTTTTTATTAAATAGGTTTTTAAGTATTAATTAAAAATTTTAAGCGTATAAAACAAACTTTTTTTTAATGCGTATAAAATTTTTTAAGCGTATAAAAACTATTTAATAATTTTTTTTAAGCCCTCACATTATAAATAAGCCCAAATTTAAGTATAATAAATATTTTTTTTAAATGTTTTTTTTAAAGTTATTATTTTTTTTAAAAACAGTTTTTGGTTTTTTTTAAAGTTTTTTTAAATCAGTTTTTCGTTTTTTTTAAAAAGTTTTTTTTTTTTTGTTTTTTTTTTATTATTTTTTTGTTTTACATAAATCGTTCTTTTGGTTTTCCAAAATATGTGAAAAGTCAAAAATAACGGTCAACTAACAGAATTATTGGTCAAATGACCAAACCCGTAACTTTTGCATTCCACGAGAACATGACCCGTCAAAAAAAAACACAGAGATATTTTCTGCAAGATCCGACAAACCACAAAGACCAATTATGTAATTAACTCTAAAATAACTGGAAATTATACCTGAGGGGAATTTTTGATGCCGAGATTTGAGTGAAAACCTTGTAATTCCTCCAAGATTAGCCACCAAAACAACTTGTTGATAATCTTCAACCATGCCAATTGCTTCACAATATATAGCCTACACATCGCAAAACAATAGACTAATATATTACTGATAAAAGAGCCTCATAAAAAGGTCTACACACTGACTGTAATAATCACTAAATTAGACCATGATACATAGTAAAAGGGGTTTTGGGGTTGCTTATTGAAATTACTTATAAATTTTTAGAAACATAAGCACAATCAGATAATAAATTGTAATACAGGAAATAGTACTGTATTTATCTTGACTACAGGAATTATACCCGTTGTTGTTTTCTTCACGATATGCTGAGCTACCCTTTGACTGTGTTACCTACCAAGCCTAGGTGGTAGGAAGGAATGAACATAAACCAACATAACAACCATACATTTAACTTTAACACATAACCAACTTGTAACCAAAACAAATAAATAAAAACAATAAAAATCAAAACTGTGTACATTAAACAATCGCAAAGTTAAAAACTTTATCATATATTTTAGACATGTGAGTTTATATGAGGTTATCGAAAGTTCAAAGTAGCAGGCTCCCGGTGGTGGTTTTTACATGTGCCAAAAACTAAATGATTAACCCCTCTTTCTTGTTATAACCATTAAAGTTACAAAACATTGAATCTTATCTTCTCGTGAATTTCCCAATTGCGTAAGATTACTTAAAATTTATACTTGAGTTGTATTAAGGTTGTCCTATTGATACACATGGTCAAAATTTCTAATGTAAACATTATCCTAAGTATGCCATACTTACTTGACCGATAGCACTCAATAGTATCATATCTAACTGTGGCTCTACATGCTCTAGCTGAAGGGATGACATTAGATGTGACGACGCCAAAAGTTTACACATTTAGTTGATACATGGTCCTTCCAACTTCTCTTCACGGTTTTGCGGGACTTCCATTGCAGCACAATGAAAGCCATTAATTTAATAATGTACTTTTTTCTTAGTATGCAAAATTATGTTGAGTATGTACATTATCTAAAGAATTCAAATGTCACATATAAAGCATAAGCATTTTCTTATAAGCAATCCCTGATAACCATGTTATCCAACTATTCCCCCATCAAATACTTACTCGACAGTCTACAATAGCATGCGAGTCTTACTGATTAATCAGTCTGGTTAATAAAGATAATTTGGGATTTTGAAGGGTGTTTGAGTAAAGCTTACGTATCGATTCATAAGTTTCATATAAATACAACCAATAGACCACACGTGTATTGCAAATGAAAAATAAATAGTACATCTTGTTATACGTTTATTGTATATAGTAATTAAGCATACCTAGATAATTATTACCAATTGGATTGGTGATGGTTTTATTCGGATATGACAGAAGTTTAGGTCTGCATTTTAAGCTTTTTGTACCTTGGGTCTCCATTTTCTGTCTTGACAGGAGGTATGCATTTTCGGTTTTGACAACAGATTCTGGTATGTTGTTTCATCATGTGGTTTTTTCCATGGGGTTGGTGATAGGGTGACTGGCCTGATCTTGAATGTGCTTTGGTATCTGTTTATGTGGGATATGTAATGTCTTTGGGTGTTTGGCGCAGTGGCACAACACTTAGCTTTATGTCTGTCTGCAATTATGCAGGTTCTTGGGTGTTTGGCACAACAGCTCTTTGATGGCATTTACATGTTGGGACTGCACTTCCATATTAAGTGCTTAAATGGTTTGTTCGGTATCAATGCTCATGGGTCCAAAAGTGAATAGTCATAGTGGGAATGCCATGGTCTTGCATATGATGGTCCATTTGCTATATGCTCTTGTTTTGTGCATAAGTTGAGGAGGTATAAAAGAAGCCGAGGACGGTTAAAGCAGAAGAGGTCATCACCAGGCTCAACCACCAGTACACCCCTTAATAACCTTTCCTCTGTCTTGGATTTTTAATCTGCATATTCAATCAATGGTGTAAATATCAGTAGTAAATCAACTAAAACTTGTAGAATCGTAATCAAAGGTATAAATATGTGGCCTTGTGGGATAATCACATAAACCACATATTCAGATTAAAATTAGGTCGGGATATATAAAAAATTACTTCTTACTTACAATCAAGGGGACAAATGGTAACCATAAAAAAGCAAACAATCCTGTCCAAAACCAAGAAACATTAGTTTAAGAATCCGTCAAAGAATTCCATATGACATATGTAGGATAGAATATAATTATAGATTTGAATTATACTTATTTAAATGAATGTAAAGTAAAAGATGTACATCCACTCACCATGAGTATTTAATAGCAATAACGCTACAACAATTAACCATATTGGTGGACTTAAATAAAAAGAAAAACCGTCAAGGTGATAAAGGATGTCATATTTTGAATACATACTGATGTTTTTGTTCTGTTATTGAACGTACTGATCAAGAAGGAGCACCTGATTCCCACAACCACCATAAATTCTTCTTCAAGTGATCTATTGATGTATTTGGAAAAATCAAAGCTTGAGTGGGCATCTGCTGCCAAATGTGCCTACAAAAAACAAACAAAAATATAGAACTTGATAATTTTGGATAGTATAAGCAACATTTATGTTACAAAAAGTTTTATAATATCATGAAACTGAAGTTATCATAAGCGGATGCATACTCACATTTGTAAAGACGCAGCAGAGTGGAAGTAGACAATGCTATATGCCTTCTGGATCATAGGCTCAAAATCCTGAAATTAAGCATTCAAGAGATGATACACATTTCCATACACCATGAGTATAATATACATCAAATTCTACAAACAAATTTTCTTTTTTGAAAAATTACAACAATTTTTTCGAGTTTTCCAAAGAAATGCTCATTCCCTGTTTTCATAAGTTCTCAATCCACATTCACAATTTTTTGTTAATAATCATAACATGATACTCATAACTTCAATTACCTTCACTACATAGAGTATAAATCTTTCAAGATCGAGACACCGAATAAGAAAATGTGCTCCCACGACAACCATGACTGGACGACCTTCGCTATCTACTCTTCCTCGGTACCTGAATCCAAAAAAAATGTTATAAAATGCACAACAATTAGCAGGCGAATTTCATCTTACGTAAAGTTGTTAATATAAGCACAAAGTTCTAAAAAACGAATACACCCGTACCATGTTGGCACCTATAATGAGATACTCAGAAACTACTTACACAATCTTCATTTCTGCTATCTCGGCAAGATTAAGATAGTTGGCTTTGGCAAGGTATTTAGAATGGAGTAAGTATTCTTCGGAAGCTGAAAGTTATGGCCCGTCAAGATGACCAAAACCTAGAACGTTAACGAAGTAAAACCCATTTTGTGATTGAGTTGTTTTCTCCCATTGTTCCTCACATAGCTGATCGGGATCCTTGATTAGGGACATGAAAAATGGATCTAGATATGAATCCAAATGTGATGAGTTCCTGTCATGAAACAAAAGAGTTAAGAACAATACATTCAAAGAGCTAAAATGTTGTTCTTGGCCTCATTTAAGAAATTAAGTTCCTGATTATCATTGTAACTTGTTAACAATACTATTTTGAAGGATACACAGATAACCAGAGGAGTACAACATGCATAGAAGCACTCATGTAGAAGGATATCATGACATTTTGAGAAGGAATTAGGTTGAAAGTTTATGTCTAACCTTAGGTAGACAGTCGTGTACTTCAACTACCAACCACTTATATTACAACCCATGCACAACTATGATTATTACTTATTACCAAATATCCCTATCAATAAACACATGCATAAAGAAATAAGAAAATGAAGATCAAAGCTATAACATAGAAACCTATAATCAAATGAAGGAAAGAACCAATGTAAAGTTCTAACAATAAATTTGATCAAGTTGCATAATATGTAGATGAAATATCTGTCATGTGCATATGTTGTACATGAAAAGATTAGTTCATAGTAAGAACTTAAAAGTTAAGACCTTCACAGCAACTTTTTGGCCCTGATGAGTTCGTGCAACATGAACTTTAGCAAGGGAAGCACTTGCAATAGGGACAGGGTCAAACTCATCAAATATCAGCAACTACTTACACAATCTTCAGTTCTGCTATCTCGACAAGATTAAGATAGTTGGCTTTGGCAAGGTATTTAAAAGGAGTGAGTATTCTTCGGAAGCTGAAAGCTGTGGCCCGTCAAGATGACCAAAATCTAGAACTTTAGTGAAGTAAAACCCATTTTGTGATTGAGCTGTTTTCTCCCATTGTTCCTTGCGTCGCTGATCTGGATCCTTGATTAGGGACATGAAAAATGGATCTAGATATGAATCCAAATGTGATGAGTTCCTGTCATGAAACAAAAATGTTAAAAAGAATACATTCAAAGAGCTAAAATGTTGTTCTTGGCAAAGCTTTCTAAGGTATAAAAAGCTTCTATTAGCCTTTCAACTCTTTGGTAAATAGTTATGAAGAGAATTTGCAGTTATTTATACGCCCTTTTCATGTTCATTCAGGAAACTCACCATACTTCAGATCATTATATACTTAAACTTTTGATCAAACTTGTAACCTTAAATTGGGCTAGTAGCTTCTAGGGTTTCTACATGGTATGGTGGCTAGGATTTTACAAAACTCTGCATCACCAAATTAGTCTTGATATTTTTTCATGAGTTTGAGAAGATAATCATTAGTTACTTATACATTTCATAGTATATCTCTGCTACGTAGTTACAAAATATCACTTATAAATGTGCAGGCATATGAGATAACCTTATACCTTGGGCGGGCAAGCTGAGGCTGTCCATCTAGCTTGATCTTGTCGGTCAAGCTCAGGCTGTCCATCTAGCTTGCTCTTTGTCAAAAAACCAGTTTTATAATATCATCATAAACGTGTAGGCATATGAGATAACCTTACCATGGAATTGACATATGAGGCATGATACCTTTTGAAGAAACATAAGAAACATTATAATAACAAAGAATTATACCTAATAGAAACGCATCAGGAACATAATAAGAAAAAATATATGCAACCAAAAGAACAGGTAATTCGTATGAAGAACAAAAAATTCGTATGTATTGTGTGTGTGCGTACATGTGATTCTGTAGACAAGTAAACCCTAATCTGTATTTGACAACCTTGACAATCTTATTGGTTCATGCAATATCAATTATAAGTTACAAATTTTATCACAACTATTAGAATGCTCCAATGGTTGAGGTGTGGTTTATTTGTGCCTACCATCCCAAGTTCAAATCTTGGTAACTTCCTTTTTACATTTATTAATCCGATTTTTAGTATTTATAATCCTTAATTAGGTGGCCTAAATGTGATGACATAGAATAATGACATGGCATAATAGGATGCCAAGTGGCATTATATGTGGCATGCCTCCTCTTATATATAATGTATAGATATTGTTGCACTTGTTTTCTAACTTGTTCTTGTAGCACGAAACCATAGCTTGATACATTGGTTCCCTCAACAAGGGGGAGCACTAATCATGGGCGAGCGTTTGCATCGTCAATTTCTTTGCTCTCAACGCATCGACAACACCATTTTGACTCAACAAAAAGGGTAGAAGTGACCAAAATCATTAAAAACTTATTAAAAATGTAGTTTTACCTAAAATGAGTTTATGTTTTGTAATAATCAAAAAGGGGAGATTGTTAATACAAATAATGTCAAAGACGTTGTTTGCATTATTCGATCTCTATACGTTTTGATAATCACAAAATGCAAAAACACTTTACGTAAAAATACGCTTGATAAGTTTTTAATCGAGAAAGCTCGTTTCATCTACAACATCACTTAAGATATAAATAAACATCTTACCAATCTTGTTAAGTGATCAAAGAAGTTATTTGGTCTCTAAAACTTATATTTTCATAAATGTGACAAAAGTTTTTACAATTTATTTTTGTAATTTAAAGAAATGTTTTATTCATAAGAAAATATTTGAATTTGAATTTTCCCGCCCAAATCAGATAAATTTTCACCAGATAAACATTTTCCCAATAAAAGACAAAAACAGGAGCGGAGTCTATGGGACGATCGTTTATAGGAGAAGGTCCCTTATATATATGGGACCGTCCCCCGCTCCTCTTGATGTCTATAAATACTGCACTATTCCACAGAAAAATTCACCTCTTGAGCACTAAATTTTCTATCTTCTTAAATATTTCTAACCTCCCTTCTTTGATCACATTAACATGTCGGTAAATTTTTACAAGTGATCATATTCATCCTTTCTCAAACTGCAAGAGAAGAACACTCGTATTCGTCAAGAAACGAGGTGTTGGTGTCTAGTCATTCACCTCGTAACAATTGTTACATTCTCTCCTCGATTAATATTCTTTTTATCTCCATTCTTATATATTGGTAGATCCGACTTGTGTAAGTCGTGAGTTGTTATGTGATAGGTAGATTTGGAGGTGTGTACGTTCGTGGGTGATTGTAGATTGGACGGTGTGTATGTCTGTGTAGTATTATGTAGATTGGTTCTAGCTAGGATTAGGATTCGAGATTCCGATTAGTGTCGTAAATTAGTGTAAGCGTTGATGTACAATTTTCTCCACCTAAAGGGAGCTTGTTGACATAGTGGTCATGAACTCTCGAGTGTGATACTCTGGGAGTGGAATAAGGTGAAGATAGAGCTTCATAGCCGAACCACTATAAATCTCCGTGTCTTGGTTTGATCGTTTCTTCTATTTACTCCTTTACATTCCTTACTTTGTTATTAATGCTTATATTCGTTGTGCTCAAAAATTGTTGTGTTGATATCGCATAAAGTTCGAATCTAAAAGTCTTTAAAAAGACACTTGTAAAAGATTTTAAAACGTAATTTACAAATGGTGAAACTATTCAACCCCGCTTCTAGTTTCTACACTTATCAAAAGCATTATTGAAAAAATTTCCTTACTGAATTCAAAACTAATGTATTTGAAAGATGTTACGTTTCTCGGCGATTGACAGAAAAAATGCATCATGAATCTCGTATCCATACAATTAGTTAACATGGTATTCACAAGATAGTGGAAATACGCGAAATTAAGTACGTTCACCCGTAACTGGCACCTTAGAGGTACCTGAGATAGGTAAACAAACAACAATCAAACAATCTGTTTCACCTATTATAAAGGAGAACAACTCGTTGTATCAAAGAAAGTCCATGCATACATATCTGATCAAGAGATATAGTGACCCATGTTTTTTACTAATGAGATCCACCTCGATGATGATTCTATACAAATCTCGCCAAAAGAAGAAAACAAACAAAACAAAAATGAAATATATTACTACGTATTTCATTAAAAAGGAATCCATTTCTTTACAATTACACATACCATCAAACAAAAAAGGTCATTCAAGGCAAAAAAAAGCGAACAAGTAAACTCAACAAAAAGTCTAACCATAAGTTCAACAAAAGGATTGACATCCTTCACTTATCCCAAGAAGGGAGCGACAAAAACATCAGGCAACACGCAAATAGCGCCTGGTCAATTTACATACCTTGTGAAAAAACACAAGGAAGATGGACAAATAAAACTCGAAAAAACAATCAAAATAACCAGTAGAGCAAGCTAGCCCCAAACATAATATCCATTCACTACCAAAACAAATACAATCATCCTAGCAATAACCCCTTTGTTCAAAGGAAACATCATATACATCGAAGATAACGAAAAAAAATATAAAATCTTTTACAGACTAACAAATATCTAAATCTAAACCAATGAACTGTTAGGCTCAATCTTCTTGAATTCCTCTAAAGGAAGATCAAATTTTGATGAAAGAAAGGACTTGTAAGCCCAGTCTTTAAAAGAAAATGCAGTACTAGCTTGATCTACCTCCTATTCAGAAGAGGGACGAAGCCTCAAGAACTCTTCAAGAATCTCGAGATGCTTTTCTTTAAGACCAACAGAAAAGTTATGGTTGGCAAGAACGATAACACGTTCCTGCAAAGCACCTAACTCTATCACAAATTTGAAAGAGAAAAGCCTGTTCACTAGTATTTGAAGAAAGTTTATCAAATCCTTCTTATGAGATTTAGCAGAATCCAAAGAGACCTTCAATTCGCTATGACCGCCCTCCAAGCCATCAACTTTCTCAGAAAAGATAGCATCATCAGCTTTCGACTGAGTAATAAGGGAATCTCTTTCACCAGCAACCCTCTGAAGCTCTTGCTTCAAGGACATTTTTTCAGTTTCCCAGCGAGACCTTTTGGCATCAAACTCTTGTTTAGATTTAAGAGCAAGTTCTTCAGCCTAGGACACATAAGCGCTCAGTTCACGAATCTGCTCTTCTGAAGAACTTCTTTCATCGAAAGTACGTTGAAGGAAAAAATAACTAGATAAAAAGTTCACCATAGATGAAGACACTAATCTCGCCATTGCTTCAACCTCGAAGGACCAAACGTGCTCAACATAAAGTCTCTAACCGAATAGCGGTTGAGAGCAGCGATTAGTGGCGTTATTTAACCGCCAAGTAGTTATGATAGGCAAGATTAGAAAACGGTTGTAACCGCCAAACGGTTACTTCCTGGAACCATTGCAACGTTTGGGAAATGCCCTCTCGTTTAGTATAAATACGATGTAAATGATTCATTTATAAGTTAGACGATTTAGTTATTCAAAGATCCATATTGTTATTGTTTGCATATTTCATATCGACTCACTCATTCATACGTAGGGACCAACATTTGGCATCAAGAGCCTGTTTTATCTCGTTACACAATCACATACTCAAAACCGAACCTTGTTTTAACGAGACATGTACTAAAACCCAAAACCTATTAACGAGATACATACCATACAAAACCTTAACGTTGGAAGAAGAGAACCAAAACCAGAAAACAAAGTGCTGGTCTTTTGGTTCAGGAAGAAGAAAAACAGAAACCTTGTTTCTGGAAGAAGTATACTCGCTGAAATTTTGTTTCAGGAGAAGGGAAGACGTTTTTCAAAAGAAAACGTTGTTACTTGGATAACTAGGACATAAGATAAGTCGTATACAACTTATCTTTGTGTCGAAATTGCAAACGGAGAGGACACCATTCCATTGTGGTGTCGTTTTTTTTCTGTTGTGAAGCATTAATACGCAGCAACAAGAAGAAGGGAAGGAGTTACGTAACCAAAAGAGAAGGACGCGTTTGGATACCTTGTATAGTAGACGGCATATACAAGAAGAGAAAAAGACGTTGCTTGGAATTAGAAGAAACACAACCGATTAAGAAACAATCAAGTATTGTTTTGAAAGAAGAGACGCTAGCGATATAAGAATATTAACAACGGACACAACTTGATCACTTGTGGGTTTTTGTTGGAAAATACTGATTCGTTATTTTTGTAGCAAAGGGCAGTTTTAAAATTTGTATTCCCGATTAAGAATCAATCACTACTTGAGGACAAGTAATAATCAACCTTCCGGATGTCGTATTCCTAGGCGAGAGATGAATTGAATTTTATGTATTTGTTTGTTCGTTTAAAATGATGCTTGATTATCGTTTTGGTTTTTGTTTGGTTTTATAGACTAATTTTTAAAACTTTTTATACTAATTAATAAAGCAACTATTTTAAGCGAGATAAAAATTAAACTAATAGCAAATAATAGATAACGACTAACGATATATGATAAAAAGCTATGCTTGTCAAGTGTGGTGAAAAGTTCATTAAGTGTGGATTTTTCCTTAAAAGCACTTATGTAATTAATACCCGTCGAAACAAATTATTTCCTCACAACATTGGCTTATATTGAAAACAATTATTTTTCGAGGTAAAAATTAGTGGACTTTAAATAATTAATTATACCAACGGCTTTTGCCCGTTAAAATAACCAACTACTCAAATCATCGATTATCCGAAAATTATTAATTAACAACCTTTAATTATCCGTTTAAAAAAATAGATTTTTCTCACAACGTTGGTTTATATTGAAAATCCTACTTTTTATCTAGATAAAATCTACTTGGTTAAATAGTTAAAATCCTTAACGCTTTTGCCCGTTAAACTTTCTAAAAATCAAACCAAGTAAACCAAAGGCTACCAATTAATAATCTCTAATATTCCACACTAAATTTCACAATTCACCAATCACTTAACAAGCATAATAAAAATCTACTCACTAATAGTTATAAGTAAACCAACAAAGATAATAATAATAAGCTCAACAAACATCATTTTTCCACAATCTAAAAGAGAAAGTAAAAATAGAACCGATCACAATACGAGACGAATAAAACCAACCGATTTTATAAACTTATCAAACCCTAAAGTTTACTTCTTTATAAGCTTTAATAAAACCAAATATTTAATAAAGTTTGTGACTTTATTAACTAATTAGCTTATTAAGACTAAAAAGCTTTAAACTTTAGTTAATAAGTAAGCTTATAAAACCCTTAAGCTCCTCGCCTTAGGTTGGAAATGATGAGAAACTAAGCAAGATCACAACTTTATCAAAGGTTAGAGAATAAGCAATATTATGGATCAAATAAGCTATGGAAAAGCTTATTGATCTAAAAGCACTAAACTTTAAACAAAATAAGCAAAGAAAAGCTTAAAGATAGATATCCAATTAAAACTAAGAGGTTCAAACCAAGATTAAACGTGAGTTGGGTATATTTAAGGACTAGATCTAAATAAATATGCTAGAGATAAGTTAAAAAGATTTTTTTTATAAAAGAAGTTGTAAAAGAAAATAAATCTAAGTAAATAAAAGAGTTTTTTAAAAGAAACTAAAATAAAAGTGCTTATTGAATAAGCTATGTGAAAAGCTTATCCAAAAAGAGCTAGTCTTTTATATCTAAAAATAAGCTATAAGGAAGAGCTTTTGATAAAAGATAAAAGATAGTGAAAGAAGAGAGCTTATCACTAAAAAGCTAATTTAATCACAATAAGCTAATAAGCTAAATAGATTATTAGATAAGAAAAGAAAAAGAAAAGAAAGAAATAGATGAAAAGAAAATAAGCACTTAAGTAAACTCCATAAAATTCATTATCATTAATAAGCTAAAAATGTTTGGTACAATAAGATCTTGAAAATAAGCTACTACAATAAGCACTAAAAATATTAAGCTAAAGAATAAAAAAAAGAGTAGTGTGAATTAATGTGTTGGCCACTCAGATCATGTGGTATTTAAGCCTCTTTCATTTAATTCTAGACCCTTCCTCATTCCTTCCTAATTGTTGCCATGTGGCCTTACATGATCAAGGGCAGAAGGGTGCGATGAGTGGTTCGGAGCCGTGGACCCTCACGCCACTTGATAATTTATTTTGGATAAGGGAACATCACGCCAATCTTGAGACAAAATGATATTTTGCAATTTGAATGTAATCTTTCATCTCATTATAGTGATTTTAGTTTGGGCCATTAATGCTACTTTGGGGCTAACATTGGACTTACTGCTTTGATGGAGATGGATCAGAAATTCGGGCTTGGGCCTCTAAATGGATAGCAAGAAGAACTAATTTGAGATGAAAAAATAAAGATTGCTATGAGTGGGATTAGAACCAAGACCTTCTTGACAAATATGACAAAACCACTACACCAAGAGCCCCTTTTGTGTTTACTCTTTGCATTTAATTCTTTTTAGCCATCTTTTCCTTAATCCAATTTTAGCCATTATCTTAAAAAATAATCTTCGCTCGAGCTCCCTTAATCTTTCAATATTTTATTCTCTTCCTCGATGCTCCAAATAAAATAACCACTGTTTGATATTTCAGTGATCTTTCAATGATGTGCTCGGATAATTTTTACACTTGTTCGAACTTAAAACATGAAAATATCGTATTAAAACTCATCCGAAAATTTATCGTTTGCTTTGTTTTAAACCCTTGTACACATAATAACATATATACAATATTTTTGCAATATAATTTGACACATTTACAGTTATTAGTCCATTTAGCGTATTTTAGATATAAAATGATGTGTGTTAGCACTCATCAAAATATCTGACACTAAAACCATTGGCTATCTCACTAATTAATTAATGAGTGAAGAAAATCTTTTAAACCCCTTAACTAATAATCTCCTCACATCAAAGCGAATGGAAGATGTTCATCAAGGGTCTTTTAATGAAACTGCTTAAACCATTTTATTTCATATATAGATATATCATTAAGCACATCCCTTTATGGTTTACGGCTTGTTGAACTTTCATAATCATCAATAACTCCCCATTTTCAAAAAGACATTTTTAGGATCACGGAGTAGGAAACACAACTCAATGAGGAGTGACCATACGGATAGAATACATCGTCTCCGATTTTCACAAGTCCCCAAACTAATGAAAACGAAATCATTGTTAAAATATGATTTTAGATGCTAACACTACCCATGGAAGTTACTTGTGTAATTACCTTTTGCTCCCATTTTCCTATTTTCCTCTATTTATTTTTTTTTGGTGAGAAATGAATTTCCAAATTTCTCGCTTCGATAGTTTTTATTCCGATAAAGATATGAAGCTAAGTCGCTAATTAGTTATCCACCTTCCCTCTAAAACCACACAAGAATGAGGTCCACATCAAGGTCCTAATTTCACACATTTAGGAGAATATCCTTTTGCTGAATCGAGACAACTCATCTACCAGTCCGTGACGAGGCTTTATTTAGACATCTCCAGATTCAAAGTTTGGCTTAACACTTATTTCAAAGACATTTGCATTTTTGCAATTTAGGCCCTTGGTCTTTTCAACCACTAACTCAACGGATTACCATCAAGTCTTATTATGACTTTGGATTTTCCTCAAACCTTTAGAAGTCCATGACAACGGGTACCGTCGACATAGAAACTTTTATGGCTTTGGATTTTTCAACTTTAATACATTTGGGCTTTATTTCATGTTAATTTTGTGCCAAACTCCAAACCCTACGGCTTTTATAACAATAGAAACAATAGAGCAAACTATCGTGAATCATTGTCTATTACACCAGAACACCGATAAAGACCTTGATGTGTACCAACCTCTCATGGGCAAGGATTCTCTAAAGAAGAATAAAGAACTAACTATCGCCAAAACTCAACATCTCTAATTATTAATTCACGATATGGGGTGAAACAATCTTGTGGAACAAAAGCCATAAGTACCTTCGATGGGCTCTAAAGAGAACCAACTACTCACGCTAGCATCTAAACTCATAAGTAACTCTATCATTTCGATCTCCTGAAATTTAAAATCCCAAATAATGAGATCCGCTGATGCTTAGCCGATAATTAAATTATCTATGGTTAAGGGAACAAGCTAGGGCTCACCAGTCAAGTCAATTCTATTCCTACCCTCACTGAAAGTCAACAAGGTGTCAAACGATATTAATTTAGCAAATGTTTCGTCTAATGAAATCAAGTTATGCATATTTAAAGTCACTCAGGAAACTTGCAAAATCTTTGCCTTGTGAGCTAGAATTCGCATTTTATAGCTTCTTGTCTAAGAGACTAGCAAACTTTTCAATCAAAAGACTAGCAAAAGCTTTTTTTTTGCATAAATTGAAGAAAACGGCTGCATGGGGACCATACAAAAGAAAGAAAAGTCATATTTCGAAAGAAATCCACCCCACACTTAAAACTTAACATTGTCCTCAATGTTTAAAAATTATGGGTATTAACCCCACACTTAGAATTGGCTAATGTTTTAAAAATTCTAAGTGTGAAAGGTGAAGAATCATTTTTAATTATGACAAAGGGTTATCCCAAGATATAACATATAAATGATCGACCAGTGTGGAGGTTTGAAAAAGCTACTGAGGTCTTCGATCATAGGATTCTTCAAGCAAAACGGAACTAAACACACATGGAAAGAAACACAACCCACACTAATCTACAACACACTTATTAGAAGAAAAATAAAGATAGATAGATAACACGGGTTGCCCCAGCGCTTGTTTATTAACGAGTCACGAGCTTTGACTCCTGATTAGTTGTCCATGGGGAAAGATGGAGATCGGGACCAAGGTAGGAATGTCCCTCCATGGTAGTAGTGCTTGATCCTGAATGCCCAGTTTGACCATCGGGTTGGGATAACTCGACTCGTCCCATAAGGAAATATAGTAAACGGCGGACCGAAGCCGATTTCAACTTGCCGGAAAATCTTCAATCGAGAATTAAAAAAAAGAAGAACCATCATCGCCAAGGAATTCGGTTTTGATTTTTCATCGGTATCTTCTTTGTCTTTTCCTTATAGATCAAAGAATTTAGGGCTTGATCACTTAAGTTCATTTAATTCATTCAATTGAATCTTTTCGGATCACCGCATTTTGAGATCAAAATTTGTCCATTTCAAAGCCCATGAGGCTTTGTGCTCGAGCTCAATGGGAGATGACAAGCTTTTCCGCGACACTTATAAGGTGTACACCAGCGGGGTCTAAAAGCGCAATGAAAGCCCATAAAGCGCCATCTAATTTGTCCGCCCATTTAGTTCGATGCTCACCTATGGTACGCTCAAGAATTTAAGCCATTGGACACCTCACTTGACCACTTGTTTGAGGGTGAACAGGTAGAAAGTTTATGTTTTACACCATTTTTCCATAACTTTAGAAAATTGATCATTGCAAAATGTGTACGATCACTCGATTATGGCCCAGGAGTTCCAAATCGGAGAATTGTTTTCAAGAATTTTACCACACCCGGCGCCATTCATGGTAAAGCTTTGGCTTCCACCCATTTTGACACATAATTGACGGCCATGGTATATACTTGTTCCTCTGAAGACGAACGCCCCATAAAGTCTATGCCCCAAACATCAAAGATTTCCCAAATTTGGATGGAATTTTGAGGCATTTCATCCCTTTGTGATATTTTTCCTTTGGCGACATGAGCACATTTTACCATGTCATGGGCATCGATAGATCGTGGGCCAAAAGAATCCAATCGAAGACTTTCGGTGTAGTTCGCCATGATGTCCTTGGGACCATGGTGACAAGCTTCTAGAATATCCATAGCTTTTCCCCGCCTACACACCCTAATAATTTGATCAAGACAGATTCTAAACAAATAGTCATCCCTAAATAATGTTTAATATCTTTGAAGAATTTTTCTTTGTTGGGATGACAACCCTTTAACAAGCACATTACCCGCCAAGTAGTTTGCAATATCGGCAAACCACGGGGTTCATTTTAGAGAAATCATATTGGTCAATCGGAAAATTATCGTCATTTCCATATCAGATCCCCTTTATGAGGATTTTGGTCACTTAAATGATCTACCAGGTTCTTCGCTCCTTTTATCGCGAATCTCGATATTAAATTCTTGGAGGAGGAGAACCCATCAGATCAATCTAGGCTTAGCGTCTTGTTTAGCAAATAGATACTTTAAAGCGAGTGATCCGATACACTATTGTTCTTAGACAAGACAAGGTGATCTAAATTTCTAAACGCATACACCACCGCTAATAACTCTTTTTCCCGAGTGGTGTAATGTATCCGCATTTGATAAAGTCTTACTTGCATAGTGTATAGGTCTAAAATATTTGTTCTTTCTCTGCTGACGCCTCGATAGCAAAGTCACTAGCATCACACATTACTCAAAAGGCAAACCCCAATGTAAAATGGAAGAATGGGAGCCGTTAATTTGCTTAAGATGTTCAAATGACTCCATACATTCTTTAGAGAACATAAAGGAGTATCTTTTTCAGTAGATGGGCCGGGCTATTTTAGAAAAATCTTTATGAATCTACTATAAAAACGGCATGACCCAAGAAACTTCTAATTCCTTTGACCGTGGTAGGAGGTGGTAATTTGGAAATAACATCTACCTTAGCACGATCCACCTCTATACCATTCTTAGAAATCTTATGGGAGGACGATACCTCTTTAAACCCATTTCTCCCAATTTAGCACAAGATTGGTGTCTTGCATTTTGAGCATCATGTCTAAATGGGAGAGGAAAGAGAATGAATCCCCAACGAATAAAAATCATCCATGAATACTTCCATGGTTTTCAATCATATCATGAAAGATCGCCACCATATCCTTTGAAAAGTACCCGGCATTGCAAAGACCAAGGGCATTCACGATAAGCAAATGTCCCATATGGGCGTGGTCTTTTCTTGGTCTTGGGGATCAATGGGAATTTGAAAGTATCCGTAAAATACATCAAGAAAGCAATAGAACTCATTTCCGCTAATCGTTCTAACATTTGGTCCATAAAAGGAAGAGGAAAATGGTCTTTTCGGGTGGCCTCATTCAACTTCCTATAATCAATACAAACTCGCCAACCAGAACTAGCCTAGTAGGTATCAACTCATTGTTATCATTTCTTATCAACCTCCCTTTGGAAAATGATGAACGGACTAACCAAGGACTATATTGATAGGTAAATCAATCCATCATCTAGAAGTTTGATAACTTCGCTTTAATGAATTCATGAATTTTGATTTACCCTTCTCTGATGTTGGATGTGAGTTTAAAGTCATCTTCCATCAATATTTTATGAGTGCAAAAATTGGATTTGTTCGATGTCGAATTTTTCCAGCGTTGCGCTTATGAGACTTTAAAACCTTGATGAGCTTGTCTTTTCTTCTCTCCAAGTCTTTGCGATAATTACGTGAACTTAGACGTGCCTCTCTAAAACGCTACTTGAGTGAGAAGGTAAGTCCTGAGTTCTAGCTGGAGGTTCTTCATAGAAGTTTTAGTCTTTTTCGCCAACATTTTAAGTTCTTTTGAGGATTTTGGTAACATCATCATTCAATAATTGTTCAAGAAAAGAATATCCCAATCGAATATTTATCACTGAGAAATTGAGTCATTGAAAGCAGAAACGGCTCCTCCAAGAGAAAATCACTATCCCGAAGGGGTTAGAGACGGGAGAGAGGCTAGCATCAAAAGAGGGATGGATCGCCACCACGGGGGTTAATGGATTGTCGCTCAACACCTCATGAAAATGCTCCTCGCAAGAAGTGTCAATGACATCGATTTGATTGCCGGATTCTTCTCCTTGCGTAAGAGGATATTCGCGTCGGTTGAGCAATACTTAACACCGCCATCCCCACTCTAATAGTCAGCTTCTTCTTCCACATCGATTAGAACACGAGCCATTTTAAAAAGGCCCCAAGATGGGGGACGGGGATCGACATCATAATCAACAATAACAAAATCGGGCGGAAGGTAAACCTCCCTACTTATGCGAAGACATCCCGGCTATAAAGCGGTATGCAACCGCTCGGTTAGCTAACTCAATCGCATACAGTGGGAGTAAGATCCGTAATGATAACTTTTTCCACATGTAAGAGATTAGATTGATGTCGGCTCCTAGATCTGCTAGGGCCATGCACTATCTCACTTACGCAAAGGAATGAGGAATCGCTTGGTCTCCAAGTTTCTCAGTAACTTTTGAGAGGACAGTAGCAATTCTCATTGAGTATTCACCAATTCAAGAAGTTTCTCTTTGTTAGTTAAGAGATCTTTTAAAATTTTAGCATATTTTGGCATTTGAAAGCAAATGCAAAACCTGATATTGATGTGAAGTTTCTTGAACATTTGCAAGAACTTGTGGATTTGAATATCATATTTGTCTTGAAGCTTATCCTTGTTCAACCTCGATGGATAAGGAATTGGAGGTGACAGGACACGTGAATCATTTGATTTGGGAAGCAGGTAGGTTGGACAACCGAGGTGGACTCATGGTACTTCTGGACATGAATCGGCACCGGTCCATGGTAGTCTCCCTCCTCCCACCTCCTAGAAGAAGAAGTGAGGAGGAGGTGAAGGAGATGAGGGTCGACCAAAGTAATACCACTTCGTGGTGTTATAGCTTTCATTTCTTCCCTTGGATTTGGTATGGTGTTGCTAGGAAGCCCACCTTGATTTCCATGGGAAAGTAATTTAGCCATTTGACCCATTTGTTCTTGCATTAATTTCATTGTAGCCTCGTGATTTCGATTTAATGCTTTTGATTTCGGTTTGAGTTTCTTGTTTCAAGATTAATTGTCTCAACAATTCATCCGTGGAAGATTGAATTGGGGCTTGATTTGCATTTTGAGGTTGAAACTGATTTTGATTAAAACCGGGGCCTTGATTTTGATAAAATCCTTGGTTTTGATTATAATTGTTTCCTTGATTAAAATTCGGCCCACGGTTGTTTTGATTATAACCTTGATTTTGACGATTTTGGTATTGATTTTGGGTATTCTTGTTTTGATTGTTTTGATTCAATTGATTTTGATTTTGATTATTCGGTTGATTGAAACCGGGTGGTCCAAGGTAATTGTTAGAACGATAGCTTAAGAGATTTCGGTTTCCTTGATTAAAGGTCCCTAAGTAGCATATACGCCCTTGAGTGTAGCCACCGCGCTTGACACTCGTAATATGGATGGACCACCACAAGTCTCAGCTTTGATTTTATGCATGAACGGGATGAGAAGGTTTTTGCATATTAGCAATTTGTTTTCCCATAGCTTCCATTTGTTTGGTAAGAGCATAGGGCGCCATTTTGAGATGAACTACCACTAGCACTGGCTGGTGTGTTCCTTGAAGTAACTTTTGCTTTTTTCAATTATTGTTAATGCTTTGGGTGTTTCTCATCAACAAATTTCCACGCAAAATTGGAGTGAATCTTGATCACTTTGATTCAACCCATTGTAGAAAGTATCAATTTGATGAAGAGGTGAAAATCCGTGATGAGGACATTTAGCTAGAAGCTCCTTGAAACGATCCCAAGCCTCACTAAATGTCTCCCCAAAGTTTTGATGAAAGTTTGTGATGGCATTTCAAAGATTTGTTGTTTTTGAGGAGGGAAGAACGATTCAACAACTTGGAGACTAAGTCCTCCCAAGTTGTGATGGAGCTGAGGTTCCTTTTCAAGCCAAGTCCGAAAGCACCCTCAAGAGAAAAGTGGAAGAGAATCAATTTTATCACATTATGAGGAACTTGATTAATCTTTAAAGTTTGTGTGATTTTGTGAATCTTTGATGTGTGTGAGTGTGGATCATTATTCTCAAAACCATGGAATGAGATGCTTGTTATTAGATTTAACAAGCCGATTTTAATCTCAAATTGGTTTAGAATGGCTACACGACGATAGCATCTCCACATTGATAGGTGCTGAAGCTCCTCCATCTGCGGAGTTCGTGACCGCATTTTGATGAATGGGACCCGCAGGCGGTTCCATTGATGTTTTGATTATTATTAACCATATTAAGTTCTTCAAAATTAAATAAAAGTGAAGGATCACCACTCGATTTCTATTAATTAATCTTTCGATTAGTTAAAGGAGAATTTAATTCGTTTAAAGAAGATCGAGTGCTCATGCACTAAAAAGAAAGTGAATTGAAAAATATTTTTGGCTTTTTTGAAAATATTTTGAAAAAGGAAAATATTTTTGAAAAAAAGTTTAATTAAAAAAAATATTTTTGTATTTTTAAAATTTTAATTTTTTTTGGATTTTTTGAAAATTTGCAAAAATTAACTTTTCGGGAAGAAAAGGTTCTTCAAGGCACGAACTTAAAACAAAACAAAAAATCGTAACACCTCTCCCTCTCGTGGCCAAAAATCCATTCGTTATTTTTGTAGCAAAGGGCGTTTTAAAATTTGTATTCCCCGATTAAGAATCAATCACTACTTGAGGACAAGTAATAATCAACCTTCCGATGATGTCGATTCCTGCATGAGATGAATTGAATTTAATGTATTTGTTTGTTCGTTTAAAATGATGCTTGATTATCGTTTTGGTTTTGTTTGGTTTTATAGACTAATTTTAAAACTTTTATACTAATTAATAAAGCAACTATTTTAAGCGGGATAAAAATTAAACTAATAGCAAATAATAGATAACGACTAACGATATATGATAAAAAGCTATGCTTGTCAAGTGTGGTGAAAAGTTCATTAAGTGTGGATTTTCCTTAAAAGCACTTATGTAATTAATACCCGTCGAAACAAATTATTTCCTCACAACATTGGCTTATATTGAAAACAATTATTTTGAGGTAAAATTAGTGGACTTTAAATAATTAATTATACCAACAGCTTTTGCCCGTTAAAATAACCAACTACTCAAATCATCGATTATCCGAAAATTATTAATTAACAACCTTTAATTATCCGTTTAAAAAGTAGATTTTTCTCACAACGTTGGTTTATATTGAAAATCCTACTTTTTATCTAGATAAAATCTACTTGGTTAAATAGTTAAAATCCTTAACGGCTTTTGCCCGCAAATTTCTCTAAAATCAAACCAAGTAAACTAAAGGCTACCAATTAATAATCTCTAATATTCCACACTAAATTTCACAATTCACCAATCACTTAACAAGCATAATAAAAATCTACTCACTAATAGTTATAAGTAAACCAACAAAGATAATAATAATAAGCTCAACAAACATCATTTTTCCACAAGCTAAAAAAGAAAGTAAGGAAAATAGAACCCGATCTACAATACGAGACGAATAAAACCACCCGATTTTATAAACTTATCAAACCCTAAAGTTTACTTCTTTATAAGCTTTAATAAAACCAAATATTTAATAAAGTTTGTGACTTTATTAACTAATTAGCTTATTAAGACTAAAAAGCTTTAAACTTTAGTTAATAAGTAAGCTTATAAAACCCTTAAGCTCCTCGTTTAGGTTGGAAATGATGAGAAACTAAGCAAGATCACAACTTTATCAAAGGTTAGAGAATAAGCAATATTATGGATCAAATAAGCTATGGAAAAGCTTATTGATCTAAAAAGCACTAAACTTTAAACAAAATAAGCAAAGAAAAAGCTTAAAGATTAGATCCAATATCCACCCAAAACTAAGAGGTTCAAACCAAGATTAAACGCGAGTGTGGTATATTTAAGGACTAGATCTAAATAAATATGCTAGAGATAAGTTAAAAAGATTAATACTTTTTTTTTTTTTTTTTTATAAAAGAAGTTGAAAAAGAAAATAAATCTAAGTAAATAAAAGAGTTTTTTGAAAAGAAACTAAAAATAAAAAGTGCTTATTGAATAAGCTATGTGAAAAGCTTACCCAAAAAGCTAGTCTTTTATATCTAAAATAAGCTATAAGGAAGAGCTTATTCAAGATAAAAAGATATGTAAAAGCTTCTTTAAAAAAGCTATAAGAGATCTTATCACTAAAAAGCTAATCTAATAAGCTACAATAAGCTAATAAGCTAAAATAGATTATTAGATAAGAAAAAGAAAAGAAAGAAATAGATGAAAAGGAAATAGGCACTTAAGTAAACTCCATAAAATTCATTATCATTAATAAGCTAAAAAGGTTTGGTACAATAAGATCTTGAAAATAAGCTAATACAATAAGCACTAAAAATATTAAGCTAAAGAATAAAAATAAAGAGTGTGTGTGTAAATTAATGTGTTGGTCAGCCTCGGATCATGTGGTATTTAAGCCTCTTTCATTTAATTCTAGACCCTTCCTCGTATTCCTTCCCGGCCAAGTTGCCATGTGGCCTACATGATCGGGCAGAGCAAAGGTGTCAGGAGAAAGTGGTTGGAGCCGGGACCCTCACGCGCCCTTGATAATTTATTTTGGACAGTGGAACGTCTCGCTTTAATCTTGAGACAAAACAGATATTTTGCAATTTGAATGTAATCTTTCATCTCATTATAGCAGATTTTAGCTGGGCCATTAATGCTACTTCTGGGCCTGTTAACATTGGACTTCGCTGGGCTTGGATGGGAGATGGACTTCAACAGCTGGGCTTGGGCCTCTAAATGGATAGCAGCAGCAACTAATTTGAGATGTAAAAAATAAAGATTGCTATGAGTGGGATTAGAACCCAAAACCTCTTGCTTGACAAATATGCACAAAACCACTACACCAAGAGCCCCTTTTGTGTTTACTCTTTGCATTTAATTCTTTTTAGCCATCTTTTCCTTAATCCAATTTTAGCCATTATCTTTAAAAAATAATCTTCGTTCGAGCTCCGTTTAATCTTTCAATATTTTCTTCTCTTCCTCGATGCTCCAAATAAAATAACCACTCGACTTGATATTTCGTGATCTTTCCAATGATGTGCTCGATAATTTTTCGACTTGTTCAACTTCGAAAAACATGAAAATATCGTCGAAACTCATCCGAAATTCGTTTTGCTTTGTTTTCAAACCCTTTACCGCAAGACATAATACACATATACAATATTTTTGCAATATAATTTGACACATTTCATGGTTATTAGTCCGATTTAGCGTATTTTTAGATATAAAATGATGTGTGTTTTAGCACTCATCAAAATACCCCACACTAAAACCATTTCGTCCCACACTAATGTTAATTACACGTAGTGAAAAGAAAATCTTTTAAACCCCTTAACTAATAATCCTCACATCAAACAAGAATGTAAAGATGTTCATCAAGGTACAAAAATCTTTATCTTTGAAAACTCCCCGTTTTAAACCATTTTATTTCATATATAGATATATCATTAAGCACATCCCTTTTATGAGTGACGGTTTGTTGAACTTTCATGTCAATCAATAACTCCCACATTTTTCAAAAGACATTTTTAGGATCACGGAGTAGGAAACACAACTCAGCGAGGAGTGACCATACGGATAGAATACATCTCCCGATTTTCACAAGTCCCCAAACTAAGCGTAAAATCGAAATCATTGTTAAATATGATTTTTGATGCTAACACTACCCATGGAAGTTACTTGTGTAATTACCTTTTGCTCCCATTTTCCTATTTTCCTCTATTTATTTTATTTTTGGTGAGAAATGAATTTCTTCAAATTTCTCGCTTCGATAGTTTTATTCCGATAAAGATATGAAGCTAAGTCGCTAATTAGTTATCCACCTTCCTCTCGAAAACCGTTGTTAAAGGAGGTCCACATCAAGGTCCTAATTTCACACGATTTAGGAGAATATCCTTTTTATGGCAATCGAGACAACTCATCTACTTAGTCCAGACAGAGGCTTTATTTAGACATCTCCGGATTCAAAGTTTGCTTAACACTTTTTCAAAGACATTTGCATTTTTGCAATTTAGGCCCTTGGTCTTTTCAACCACTAACTCAACTGATTACCTTTTATGTAAGTCTTATTATGACTTTGGATTTTCCTCAACCTTTTAGAAGTCCATGACAACGGGGTACCACGGACATAGAAAACTTATATGGCTTTGGATTTTTCAACTTTAATACATTTGGGCTTTATTTCATGTTAATTTTTGTGCCAAACTCCAAACCCTACGGCTTTATAACAATAGAAACAATAGGAGCAAACTATCGAGAATCAGCTTGTCTATTACACCTTAACACCGAATAAGTACCTTGATGTGTACCCAACTCTCATGAGCAAGGATTCTTTAAAGAAGAATAAAGAACTAACTATCGCCAAAAACTCAACATCTCTAATTATTAATTCACAGATATGGGGTGAAACAATCTTGTGGGAACAAAAAGCCATAAGTACCTTCGATGGGCTCTAAAGAGAACCAACTACTCCACGCTTAGCATCTAAACTCATAAGTAACTCTATCATTTCTCGATCTCCTCAAATTTAAAATCCCAAATAATGAGATCCGTAGATGCTTAGCCGATAATTAAATTATCTATGGTTAAGGGAACAAGCTAGGGCTCAACACGCTCCGGGCCAAGTCAATTCTATTCCTACCCTCACCAAATGAAAGTCAACAAGGTGTCAAAACGATATTAATTTAGCAAATGTCTGCCTAATGAAATCAAGTTATGCATATTTAAAGTCACTGAGGAAACTTGCAAATCCTTGGCCTTGTGAGCTAGAATTCGCTTTTATAGCTTCTTGTCTAAGAGACTAGCAAACTTTTCAATCAAAAAGACTAGCAAAAGCTTCCAATTTTTTTTTGCATAAATGGTTAAAAACGTGCATGGGGACCATACAAAAGCAAGAAAAGTCATATTTCGATAGAAATCCACCCCACACTTAAAACTTAACATTGTCCTCAATGTTTAAAAATTATGGGTATTAACCCCACACTTAGAATTGAAAAGGGCGAATGTTTTAAAAATTCTAAGTGTGAAAGGTGAAAAATCATTTTAATTATGACAAAGGGTTATCCCAAGATATAACATATAAATGATCGAGACCGAAAGTGTTGGAGGGTTTGAAAACAAGCACGGAGGTCTTCTCGATCATAGGGATTCTTCAAGCAAACGGAACCTGCAACACACATGGAAAGAAAAAAAACCCCACACTAATCTACAACACACTTATTAGAAGAAAAATAAAGATAGATAGATAACACGGGTTGCCTCCCGATAAGCGCTTGTTTATTAACGAGTCACGAGCTTGACTCGCCTCGAATTAGTTGTCCATGGGGAAAGATGGAGATCCGGGACATCAAGGTAGGAATGTCCCCTCCATGGTAGTGCTTGATCCGATGCCCGCTACCTTAAAGTTTGGACCATCGGGTTGGGATAACTCGACGATGCCCGTTTACCTTAAAGGGTTGTGAGACGCGGCAAGCAAACGTAGAAGTTTACCATTCAAAGTGGTAAAGGGAAAGAACAAGTTTTACTTGGTTCTTTGGAAAATACCGAAAGGTATTTTGGAAGTTATTTGTGTTCGGAAAATAGCCAAGACCAAGAGTTCAAAGGCAAATCATTATTACATCGATACACAAGAAAGGAGAAAGACAACGGGAAAGAAAGAACGTAGTTGGTATCATACTCAATTACCGACAAAAGTGGGAGTACGACTGTGTTTAATACACAACAAAGAGGTCACAAATTCAAAACTTTGGATTTCTCTCTTTTATACTTTTGATAGTATAGATTGTTATTTACATTACTAGGAAATCCCGAGGACTATATATATTGATCCCAGATATTTGATCCCGGAAAACCATTTCGTTCCATAGTATTAAGTATACCATACTTAGTTAGAATTCCCATAGAAAGTGAAGATCATAAGAACTATCAATATGCCTGGTGACGATGCAAGTGGCAGAATATCGCACAAAACCCAGAACCCCTATGACACAAGATCAATGCCCAAACTCTCAAAGCCACAAACTGCACAGTTTGGACTATACAAATTAAGGTGATACTAGAAGCACAAGGTTTATGGGAAGCAATAGAACCTGGCGTCGATATACAAGTAGATGCAAAAAGGATAAGGCAACAACTGCCCCTATATCAAGCATCAAGATGTGATCTTACAAGTAGCAAGTCGTAATACAGCGAATTATGGGATTCATTAAGAAAGAGACACGCTGGGAGAAGAGTGCAACAAGCACGTTACAATTGATGATTGGATTTGCACTTTCAAATGAAGGAGGATGAAACGGTGGATGCATTTCACCAAACCGAAGCGCTATGCCACAAAGGCTAAAGAATTAGGAAAAGCTTTGGATGAATCACTTTTAGTTCGAAAACTATTGGATTCCACACCCGATAGGTTCATTCAAATAGTAGCATCCATAGAACAGACGAATGATCTCGATGACATAACGTTAGATGAGATCGCAGGAAAACTTAAGACATTCGAGGAGAGAATAAAACTCCGAAAGGGAGGACAAGTAGAAAGCCAAGATAACCTATTATTCGCGACGGCTTAACACTCTAGAAATAAGAAACGATTTACCAAATATAGGGGTAGATCAAACAATTCACGAGGTAATTGGCGTATAAGGAAATAGAGATAACTAGAATGGAGGAAACTCACCTCACAATAAGAATAAAGGTGAGTGGGATAGAAAGAATTTGAAATGTTACAATTATGGAAACCTGGACATTTCAAGAGAAATTGTAAAAGTCCACCAACAACTCAGGAACAATCAAACCTTATCTTAGAAGACGATGAACCATCATTATTAATGGCTACACAAGAAACTGAAGAAGTCTTGTTAAATGAAGAACAAGTACACCCCCAAAAATATGCTACAACAGATGCTAGCATATGGTATTTAGATAGTGGTGCAAGTAACCATATGACAGGCACCAAAGGCCATTTTAAGGATATTAACGAAAACATCATCGACGCCGCTTCATTTTGGAGATGGATCATATGTAGAGATAAAGGGTAGAGGTTCAATATTATTAGGATGTAGAGACTTACTGGTAAATCGATTTGAGATGTTTACTACATTCCAAACCTCAAGAGCAACATACTTAGTCTAGGACAACTTACGAAATAGGTTGCAAGATCATCATGGATGGGAATTCATCGACTTTGTATGATAAGAATAAGAAGTTGTTGATGAAAGTAGAACGATCTAAGAATCGACTTACAAAGATTAGATTACATATAGTAGCACCTATATGTCTCTTAGCAAATGACGACTGCATGGTTATGGCATGCTAGATTAGGTCACCCTAACTTTGATGCGATAGACAAGATGACAAGAAAAGGTCTAGTAGACGGAATACCTAGAATAAACCATGCAGGACAAATCTGTGATGCATGTTTATTAGAAAACACATCGTAACACCTTTTCCAAATCAAGCTAAATTCAGATCAAAGAACCCGTTGGACTTAGTATATGGAGATCTTTGTGGTCCCATAAGTCCAAAGAACACACTCTCGAAAGAAGCTCATCTTCTTATTAGTAGATGATCGCACGCTTTATGGGCTTACTTTCTAAACTCGAAAGATCAAGCATTCAACACATTCAAGGAATTTAGGCAGCACGTTGAATCAAAGTTGAAGTTGAAAATTAAGATGCTAAGAACGGATAGAGGAGGTGAATTTACATCACATGAATTCACCAAAATCGTAAGGAGAATGGTATAAAAAGATAATTGATGACACCATACTCACCGCAAAGAATGGTGTAGTAGAGGAGAAATAGAACAAAGATATCGACGACTAGGAGTATGATGAAAGCGATGAAGTTACCCTTAACTTATCAAGGAAGGCCAGCACGCCATTTACATACTCAACAGGTACCTACTAAAGCCTCGATAAATAGAACACCATGAAGCCTCTACAATAGAAAACCAAACCTAGAATACCTAAGAATATTCGGATGCACAACTTATGCTAAGGTGACCACACTTGAAGAAGCTAGATGATAGAAGCATTCCAATGATTTACTTAGGAGTTGAAGAAGGATCTAAAGCATGTAGGCTATATGATCTAGTAGGAAAGAAGAAACATGTTAGTAGGGATGTGAAGTTTATGGAAACGAAACCGTGGGATTGGAACAACAATGAAGAGGATACGCATAATGCATAATGCTTTTGGACTAGCTTTATGGTAGATGGAGTTGACTATGATAATCCTACACCACCAACTTAGAAAACACTAATAACACGACGTAACAAGAACCAATAATGATCCACCTCACCAATCACACCACCATCATACACTTACAACCCTAACCTAAGATGAAGAAAGAGCTACTATAAGTTCATTAGAAAGCCTTGATCCTAGATTTGATCATAGACCTATACAAGGTTTAAAGGATATTACGAAATTTATCAAATCGCACGAAGTAGAAGCCCCTAGCTTATTTTTCACGTAAGAAGAACCCCGAATTACAAGGAAGCATCAAAAGACGAGAAGTGGATTGAGGCCATGAAAATTGAATTAGATTCAATTAACAAAAACAACACATGGACCCTCACCACATTGCCCAAAAATCCAAGGCAATAGGACTCAAGTGAGTTTATAAAACCAAGAGAGATGCACAAGGAAGGATCATAAAGTATAAAGCAAGATTAGTGGCAAAAGGTTATGTACAAGAACAAGGAATAGACTTCAAGTGTGTACCAGCTTGCTAGGATAGAGAAGCCGATTGATATTAGCACTAGCAAAGATATCATGGATGGCAAGTACACCACTTAGATGTAAAATCAGCATTCTACATGGAGAGTTGAAGGAAGAAGTCTATGTTACACAACCTCGGGTTTCATTCAACAAGGAAACCTAAGAAAAGTCTACAAGCTAACTAAAGCATTGTATGGCTTAAGACAAGCACCTAGAGCTTGGAACGTGAAGCTTGACTGCACCTTGAAGTCCTTAGACTTTAAGAAATGTAATCTCAACAAGATCTACACAAAGAGAAGCAAGACTTCTACAATTATCGTTGGACTATATGTAGATGATTTGATAATCACGGGCACTCCAAAGAAGGAAGTAGACTTGTTTAAGTCCGGATGGAAGACAAATTGAAATGAGCGATTTAGGTTTGCTAGCATATTACCTGGGATAGAAGTTACATAAAAGAGGGAGAGATTACAATCAAGCAAACATGATACATTAACAAGATCTTAAAGAGACAAGGACAGAGATAGTAATGATATCAAGACACCTATGGATCCCTACTAACTGGTCAAGGCGAAGATGGAGAACCTTGACGAATCCTATTACAAGCCTAATTGGAAGTCTCAGATACTTACTACATACAAGACCGATCTTAGTTACTCACCGACTACTCACAGATTTATGCAAGAACCGGGATCATCACCAAGGCGGTGAAACAAGTAATCCGATACATCAAAGGAACGAAAGACCATGGAATAATATACAAGAGAGAAGGAGGCTGCAAGATTACAGATACGACAAAGAGTTATGGAATCAATACGATCAGGAAAAGGAACTACTGAATAGTATTTACTTTGGAGAGTCACCCATTACTTGGTGTACTTTAAACAACCAACAAGAGCACTCTCATCATGTGAACAGACTATGGCGCCATACAGAAAGATGTCAAGCCTTATGGCTAAACGATTACCGGTGAATTAACCGGATTAGAAGAAAAGAAGATAACGCTTAGAGTTGACAATATATCGCCTATACAACTCGTAAAAAACCCAGTTTTTCATGGAAGGAGCAAGCACATAGACATTCGCTATCATTTCATTCGTGAATGCGTAGAGAATGGTCATATCAAAGTGGAACACGTAAGTGGAGAACTACAAAGGGCAGACATCTTAACGAAAGCATTACCAAGACTCAAGTTCGTGACTATGCGACAAATGCTCGGAGTTCAAGACTTAGGATCTACAACGATCAAGATTAAGGAGGAGATTGAAGACACTAATCTCGCCATTGCTTCAACCTCGAAGGACCAAACTTGCTCAACATAAAGTCTCTAACCGAATAGCGGCAGAGCAAGCACAAAGCATTTAACCGCCAAGTAGTTATGATAGGTAAGGAAAACGGTTACTTCCTGGAACCATTGCAACGTTTGGGAAATGCCCTCTCGTTTAGTATAAATACGATGTAAATGATTCATTTATAAGTTAGACGATTTAGTTATTCAAAGATCCATATTGTTATTGTTTGCATATTTCATATCGACTCACTCATTCATACGTAGGGACCAACAATAGACTGATCTATGAAATTAAGAACTTCACTTACAGACTTGATGCGCCTACGAGAGTGCGGAACAATTTAGCTAAAAAAACCCATCATAGCTCCAAGACCTTGAGTAAATCATCTGGCTGGAAGGAGGTCGAAAATCTCATCCTCATAACCTCGGTTCCAGAAGAACCAACCTCCCCAGAATCCCCACCTGAAAAACAGTGAAAGGTAAGGAATAAGAGACAGGCAACGAAAAAACAAGATAACAACTCACCTTTCTCGAGAACAGACTTTGGCTGAACAAAAGCTTCAGCGATCCCAAGAACAAGACCTTTCCCTTTTAAATTTTTAGATGAAGGTTCACCGTCACTAGAGTGAGACCTAGACCTCAATTTTAATGTGACAGGAAAACCAGACCTTCCCTGCTCAATATATTCAACATCCATCATTGACACATCTACATCATCCCGAGTGCTGATGCCTAGTGATCAGAAACATCCTCAGAATAGTCCATAGTGGGATGATCTCCATCATTCTTAGAAACATCAATTCGAACACTATTACAGACACAAAATCCTCAGCATGGGACCTCAGGTAGGGGTGGAAACAAGCCGAGCCGAGCCCAAGCTTGTCAGACCTCGAGCTCGGCTCATTTAAGTTTTGAAGAGCTCGAGCTCTACCAAGCCAGCCTTAAATTTTAAGCTCGAGCTCGGCTCATGGTATATTATATAGGCTCGGGCTCTGCTCGTTTATACGATTTGACCATGAATAAGTTAAAGCTTGGTTCGAGCTCGAGCTCGGCTCGTAATATATCTTTATTGAGCTCGTTAATAAGCTCGAGCTCGGCTCGTGGTATATTATATAGGCTCGGGCTCGGCTCGTTTAGGCTCGCGAGCCCAAAGGAGCTTTGTATGTAAAGCTCGGGCTCGAGCTCGATTAATAAACGAGCTGCAACTTAGGCTAGAGCTCGGGCTCAAGCTCGTTTAGGCTCGGATCATTCGAGCTTTATATCGATCCGATCCCGAGCTTTTCATGAGCAGTTCGGCTCATTTCCACTCCTAACCTCAGGTAACGACCCAGAGAACAAAACTACACAACATAGGAAGAAGTTCAGTTAAAAACAAAAAATAAAAAAAAAGAGAAGAAAACCAAGACATAACCCTCACCCCCTCCGTCCATCACTACTTTAAGAACACAACCGCCTCCTAGAGACGGCTTAAACGAGCCTAATACCAAACACCTTCATTAAAAGGTTTCTGATAAACACTCACACTATGCAACCTCTCGAAAAGTAGTTGGGGATCACCATTAGGAATTGGGGGAAGACCCGGATCATCATCTTGGAAGACATCCACTTCCAACCAAGGATTGGAAAAAGGCAAATCGCTAGGATGAACGTCAATCTAAATCCAATTATGGTTCCAACTAGGGAAAACCTTAGAAGTAGGTTAAATATGGAAAGTATTGGTAGACTAAAACCTCTTTTCAAGAGTATACCAAGAATAAATGTCACTCAGGTGAAAGCGATATCGAAAGACAATAAGATTTGGTTCGAGACCAATAGAATGATAAACAACGATATAAGTATTTATCTTCTGCACTGCACTTGGATGCAATTGAGAAAAACAAAGGTTGTAAAATCTAACCATTTCACAATAAAAATCCAGAAGAGGAAAACGAATGTTACAGTAGCTAATATACTCAAGGTACATCGCCACCATTATGCTAGAAGGCGGAATATCTGCCCGGTCATCCACAGCAGGAGCCCGTGGATTATATGAATAGAGCCAAGGAAGTTTATCCTTAAACTTCCCAACCCTCTTTGCATTCACCGTAATTTTACAAGCAACAAATTTATCTGATGGAGACATACTGGAAAAAAGGCTAAGAAAACTCCTAAAGAAAGATTTAAAAGGAGAAGGGATATTACAAACCTCTTTTTTCATGACTTTTTCACAAAGGAATTAAATAATGAGAGTAACCGTTGAAGTAACACAATTGCCTACTTCAACTTCTTACTTATAAAACCCTAAGAACAAGTAGGTTAGAAAAAATGCAATAAATGTTGTATGAGAGAAAAGATACAACCTGACAATTTTAGATAAAAAAAAAATATTTAGAGTGTGTATATATATATATATATATATATATATATATATATATATATATATATATATATATATATATATATATATATATATATATATATATATATATATATATATATATATATAAAAACATAGTGATATACTGGAGGAAAGAGGAGAGAGAGAGGTGGAATATGGAATCCAATGAAGGAAGAACACTGAGGAATGGACAATAGAAAATCAAATCATAATGAAGGAATGGAAATAGTGTGAAAAAAACATCATGACTCATTATAACAAGAGTCCATCATCGCATTTCCTAAAATAGTCAAATACACTAATGGACTTGGAGGAATTGATAGCGTATATGACCTTCAGCCCAATAAGCTAAGGAACACACACTCGAACCAAGCGCAACAACGGCTACAACTCATCATACGCCTAGGAAATAGACTCCCAAGCCAGGATTATGCGCCTGCTAAACACTTCCAAGAAACGATAGTCCTAGGAACCCTTCCCAGATCAAGTAATTTCAGACACATGTCACTACCTCACTCACTATAATGAAGAGCTACAATCATGCATGGATATTTCCACCCATCCGGTGAAGCCAAAGGAGGCACGCCATATGTCGTCCCTTGTCTCCACCGTTGGATGTCCACTTACGTGAACCATCAGGGAAACTTGAATGGACTCCTAAGCAAAACCCTAGGGCCATCCCTATAAATAGAAGGTTTATTCTCTTGAATGAACAAACTTAGCTTCACCAGACACACACTGAGTGGATTCTCACAATCCACTTCGGCTACTTCAATAAGTGTTACCCTAGCTCGTGACCTCGTTTACACCTCGTGGTCCTTACCTAATGAGGGAAACCAAATCGGATAGCTGCCTCAACCATCCAATACGTACCTTACGTAAACACGAGTCCAACTTTGCTAGTTTTTAGAAAACTAGTAAGGTTTATCTTGCTAATTTAAAAAAAAAATATATATATTATAAAAAAATACTAAAAAAATCACAAAGTGAATGCTAGCTTTCAACCTTGGTAGTTTTCTAAAATCTAGCAAAGTTTGACTAGCAAGATTAACCTTGCGATTTTTTAGAAAAACTAGCAATGTTTGACTAGTAAGGTCATCCTTGCGACTTCTTTTAAAAATGATTGTAGCAATATATTTCTTGTTCCATGAGTATAATGACTTTTTGGATAAAAGTTGATTATTTAGTAAAATATGTTTGTAAAATTGGTTATTTTTTTTTCTTCTTTTTCCCTATTTTCTTTTAGTTATTGATAAAAGATTATTTCATACCAAATTTTTTTTTAATCAATCTCCACCCTCCATATTTATTTGATCTAATTGATGAGATTAAACTCAACAATTAAAAAACCCACTTTCATCATTTTTTTTCAAATATTAATATCTTTCAAACTATTAATCGTAAAGCGAACAAAAAATACCATTATGACGAACATTTAATTATCTTTCTGTAGATAAGCAGTTTGATATACTTTCGAAAAAATTAGGTTTTTCTCGTGTTTTTCAGTTTTTTTAACATTTTTTTCGTTACTGAAATTTGCATGAAAAAATCACATGTGATTAAACGCTAATTTGAATATTCTAATAATATCACATGTTATATTAGTGTTAAATCACTAATATGTAATATCATATGTGATCTAACACTAATATCACATGTGATATTACATATCATATATGATTTAACACTTATTTGAATATTCAAATTAGTGTTTAATCACATATGATTTCTCATACAAGTTTTAATAAAGAAGAAAAAAAAATGAAAAAAAGACGAAAAACATGAAAAAACGTGAAGAAAACGATTTTTTTTTTGTCGAAAGCATATAAAAGTATTCATTTATAGAAAAATAATTAAATACTCGTCCCGATGGTGTAATTATTTTCGTTTAACGATTAACGGTTTAAGAGATATTTAAATTATAAAAAATATGTGAAATATTAAAATGTTTTTAATCTAAGCAATTGATTTATTTTTAGATGAAATGTGAGAATAAGTTCTTTGTATGCGAAAAAAATTTAATATCTAAATATTCACTATTCTCTGCCCTTAATTATAGCCTGTTTTTTTATTTTTTCCTTTTCAACTTTGACTTTAAATATTTTTATTTGTATTATACAATAATTGATAAAAATTATACCAATGAAAATACATTTAAAAATCCAATCAATTCATATATATTGTGTCAAGTATTATATAACGTGAAACAAAAATACTCAAGTCAAAGTTTGTAATGAAAAACCGAAAAAGAAAAACTATAAATTTGATTGGCGGAGTATCGCTATTAGTATACTGACATATAATAGAGCCATATATGTATGATAAACCCATTGTTTTTTTTTATCATCCCATTTCTAATCGGCTCAACACACGGGCGTGATCAACCTTGTACTCATCAAACTCTCGCACGATCAACCTTGCACTCATCAAACTTCAAAGGAGGATTAATGAACTTTTCCTAATCTTTTATTACTATCAAATGTATATATGTCTTCTTCATCGGCAAACTTTTTTATAATTAACTTTAACAGAAAGCAACATCCAAAAAAATTAAAAAAGGAAGCATCAACTGAATAAGTACAACAAAAGAAGAGCACGGTAAACGCTACCAAATTAAAAATCGAAGTAGTGATTGTAATCAATTAATATGGAAGAAGTATATATCAATCCATCTGAAAAATAATTAAAGCCTCATAACCTACCCAATCAAAATAATCTGTTACACCTGTTGAGTTTATAAAATATATAACATACAATAAACAAGTAAACATCAAGAGTACACAGCGGAAGACTTAAAGATCATAACAAATAAATAATTAATCAGTATGCGAATTTACCTCTTTGCGAATGTCGATCCCTTGAGCAAAACAAAGAAGTACTAATTGGTGTAAGAATAATGTCTACAACCACGCTTCTTGTACATCGCATTAACCATCAATCGTTTATTGTAGATCTACAAGTCCTCGTTTAAAAACTAAACCAAACTCCCTTACTTGGGGTGTTCGGCCTAATATAGACAAAGAGAGAGAGAGAGGAGATCTAGGTTAATTCAATGCACAAATGTATGAAACCCTAGAACCTAACCTCTTTTATATACTAGTAGGTAAACTTATGGAACAAGTTTATGAATTAGGCTTGAAAGGCCCCTATGGCCGGTCACTATGCAAAGCCCAAAGGGAATTCATAACTTTTCCAAGTTTTCCATTTTGTCCTTTCTCTTTTCAATTAACGGTCGTTAGTCATTTTTCCGTTAAATACTTAACGATCGTTAACCGACTTAATGTGCAATAATTAATCGAAACAAAACATTAATTATTAACTTTAATTCTCATTCGCAATGTGCAATCCCCGTAGTATTCAAGTTGAATTCATTATGTTTGTAAATATATACATTTCCAACAGCCCCACTTGGATATTTTACAAACGGAAATGACATTTGGTTAGCATCTAGCAACAAGCCAATGCCCCTGTATTAACTCGTATGGTTTTCTCGGAGAAAACCAAGTTTTGACGATTCATCATCATATTCATCCTTTTGTTTCTAATACCATGTTAATAAGAATATGGATCTCACTCATTTCTTAATTAACTATTCGCTGTTTATCGGTTTATGATTGATTAAGATTACCAATTCTTCAACATATTCCAAGACCTTGGGTATGGCCATAAAACATCTTAACAATCCTACAGGCCCAAAGAAGATATACTTCAAAATAAATTTGAAGGAAACAAATCCCATTTTGACTACAAGCAAGATTTATAAATTTCTGCAACACTTCAAACAACCCTTATAACTACCAACGACAGCGTTAGATTGCTTCACAAAATGCACTACATCCATGACATATCTCTTGTATCTCAAGTCAGAGGATAAATATCCATGATATACTTAATGACTAAGATCCATAAAGTATCATCATGTGGGTGGATAAGTCCTATACTCATTCTTGAATATCATCTTGAATTAACATGATAATATACTTTCAAAGTATATTCTAACTAATACTTAGATTTGTCTTAATTCAATACCATTCCCATGTTATTGATCGACAATGGACTATTTAGAATAACTTAAGTTATTCAAGGATTTAAACATGCAAATATAGGATAACATCATAATAAATGAACAATAAACATAACAAAATATTTTATTTCATTTCAATAATAATGTTTAGAATATCCTTTTATCCAAATACTAAATAGATCAATGCATGATAATTTTTAGTTAATGAATTTTGCCACAAGTCATGCAACTCATACTTGTTGACAAGGCTTAATTTCAACTAACTTTGATCTATAGGAATTTTGAGAATACTTATTTCAAAAATTCAATAAGTGAATTTCTTTATATGTTGCACATATCTTGATATTGTCACATCATTCCATAAGGTGCGTGACTACCTGAACCACCTTTATATGACAATCATCTTTCAAAACTTTTAAAGTTTAAAGTATTCTTTATTATTTAATGTATAATGCAACTATGCTCTTAAATGAGCATAACTAGTCAACATGGTCATCATCAATGATACCATGACTAGAATTGAGTGTCATCTCAATTATACTAGCACCATTGTATACAACAATATGCTCTTTAAACGTCTGTAAATTGATTGGAATGTTATAGTAATGGTGCCTACCAAAACTCAAGTTTTGTTGGCAATGACAATTATGAAACAATTGTCATAGAATCTAGGAGCATCTCCAGACTGTGGAATGTGATTCTAAATCAAAACATATTTCCTTTTAAAAATATTTATTACACTAACAACTTTCAATGTTGTCAAATCATCTTGTAATCAAGCATGACACAACAATCTTACAACATGATGTACATGATGAATCTTTAAGTTAGACTTTAAGATCTCATTATATATCCATCAAGTTCTATTAGACTCATTTATTTTACCGCATATGTTTATAGTAATAAACATATATTCCGAGGTTGTATGTCATATTTCCAAATCTTACAAACGAAGTTTCATTCCCAACTAAAACTTAATTTAGGTGGAATGTAGTTGCCCATACAACGATAAGATTTCATTTAAAATAATACTCCCACTAAGTGAATACTTATGAGCTTATCTTATTTTAATCATTAAATCAAACATGGATTTAATATTAAACATAAGAATCATCTCCTAGATGCATGCATATATCCATTCATGGATTCTTGCAATTGCATATTCAAAGATTATTTGAATTCATAAAAACTCCTTTGCATTACTTATCGCCCGCAAAAGTAATTCCCCAACAAAGAGTTTTGATATTCATTGTCAAAATTTCATATCAATGAAACTAAGTATGACAATTATAATCTTTATAATTCTATTTAATGTATCTAGAAAGAATATTCAATCATAGTTAATTGCTTAAATATGATTAATATTATTATCACTAGACATGCATTAAATATGTGTCACAATATTGTCCATATGATTTCTACACAAAGATTTAAACCACTAGGGTTCCACCCTTTGAAGAAAATCATTTTCATTATTAAGATAAATCAAGTATCTAAAGTTGATTATCTTTATGGACAGCATCTCTACATTCAAAGTATGATTGATTTACCACAATTCAACATTTGTAAATTCATCATTATGATTAACAGGCTTACCATGATCCTGTAACTCATATTCCTCAACATATAAAATATCTGAGGTAGATATCCTTGCGATCTATGAATGACAACTCCATCATATTGAGGTCTATCATATACATGTTTAGCCTCATCATGATATTTGCTAGTGCATTTAAGAAGATTATGTATTTTGTATTCAATATTTCAAGATCTAACAAAACTCCCCACTTGCCTTTTAACAATTTAAAGATTACATTTAAATAGTTTAGCAAGTAGAGCAACAATACATTGTTCTCTTTTGGGATATTACAAAAAACATTAACAGTTCCTGACATTAGTTTGTTACAACTCACTCTATAAGTAGTTTAACAATTCGAACTTCATTTATAAGACTTAATGTGATTCATCACATTCCATAGACAAATGGTGTCTTATTAATCTTCTAGGTTGGAGTCTTATTGAGTATATTCAATCTATACTCAATCTACTAACCTTGATAACTTTTGAAAGAAACTATAGTTATCTTGAATCAAACAATGCCAATAGATTTTGATTCTTCTAACTGAACATACCATAAAACTATGGTATTTCCTTAGAATTAATATTGTAAGATTAATCTAACAATATTTAAGATAACCATCTACTCTTTGGTTTATCATATTTACCAACAAAGTAAAACTTAATGGTACAATAGAATTACCAAGTCAATTGCATGTATTATAACACAAGTATTCTTGACACCAAGTCAAAAGATATACAGTTATAATCCCACTATACGCCGTCTTATCTACGGCTTATCTTTTTATTAAAAAGACTTAATGTTTGTGACTTTACAAAATCATAAACATTTATAATTAAAGTAATTATGAACACCACCTCGGGTTTCAATTTAATATTTCAAGTTAATATTTACTACATATATTTAAGTCATTCAACGAATACTCAAATTCAAAGTAGTATTAGATTACTTCATTTAATTATGTCATTCTAAGAAATGTTCCATGTAAGAAACTGCAGAATCATCCATGCTCATTCTCACGACACGTGGATATTTTACCTTGGGCTACAATCTAGTTCACGTTCTCACGTAACATAAATTGTAACTACAAGTGTTTCTTAAATATTGAACGACATAAATATTTAAAATAAAGTAGTCTTTGTTATCATCTTGACACATGTTCTTAATAGGGCAATCATACATATATAAATGTATACTTCCTATTAGAACGTTATTCTCTTACTTTACAGTCATGAGAATCATTTTAAATCATATTAATATGTGTTGTACCTTGCACACAATAAGATTTCTCCCACTTGTGCATGGAACAACATCATGTAGCATATAAACAACACGATACAGGTTCGTTTATTTGATTAATATGATTTGTGTCATAGATATAACAAGTAGATGTAGAACTATATTGTTTAGTGAGGAAACGTACACGACTATCCTTAAAACATAAGTGTCTACAATTGGAAAGTAATTATCTTTGAAGATAATCTGGGTTACTACACAGGAAATAAGGCTTGTAGCTCCCACTAAATTAGAAATCATTAAAACAACTTCTTATTCAGTAATGCAACACAAATGCTCCCACTGAATCTGACAACATTGTAAGTGTTGCATAACCAGTGAAAACAACTTGCTTGCTTTTTACTTTCCTACACCTTTGAAGAACCATAAGTAATCATTACTAAGGTACTAAAAGGTGTATTCTACTATATGAATGATAGGTTATCCATCAATGTTATTAACTCGAAAAATGGGTGTGTACGTATCAACTTCTTCCTCAACAGGACTACCATCCCCATACTGGTATGTAGTACCTTTAAAGGCTAAAGCAAAACAACTAGATAAAAATATGCTAGTTTGCCTTTTACCAATTTTTGCGGTAAGTAGTCTAGCTTCTAATCTAGTAACTCATATACATGTTTTCCAGTTAACCAACATTCATGTTGTTACAAGGATTCATTCACCAAATGAGGGTAATGAAATCTTTATGGAAAATAAGTTGTGCAATTCATTGCTAAGAGTTACATTAGAATTTAGACAATTCAAATGTTCCTATTATACCTTCCTCATTCATGAAAAGGAATAGGATTGAGTCTCATGCTTCTCCCATGGAAAAGAGACTTCGTTTGTCTTATCATTAAATTATTCTCGATCAAACATTTGTTTGAATGCTAGAATGGATCAATTTACTAATCAAAGGCTAAACCACGTTTACGGTTAAATGTTGCATTTATACATTCAAAAGAATTACAAAATTCAATTTTAGTATTTTCGATAATTAACCTTTTCAATAAACAATTAAATACCCAAGGTTCATATTCAATAATAACCAATTAATATTTATTGAAAACTAGGATCCAAATTGTCATAATTTCATCACGTCAGTTGATCTGCTAGTAATGAACCTTATACAAAATGGTAGAGCTATTGCTCAATTGCCAATTTCAATTGCAATTCCTAGATTTATGGGATTTACATATAGCCAATATCAATCGCCATGTAACCATGTTTTATCCCATCTTATGCCTTGAGTTGCCAGCTCTCACTACAAAACTCAATTAAGTTGTCCAACTTAAGAAACTGCAAAATCGTCCATGCCCGCCTCTCAACGACACGGACATTTTACCCTTTGATTACGATCTAAGTCACGATCTCACGCAAATAAAAGTAATCTTAGGTGTTTCCGTTTGGTTGGATGGCATATAACTTAAATTAAAGGGTAATAGTTTTGATGTTAAATCAAATATGTAAAAAGATGTCATGCATTCATCTTTGTAGCATAGTTTTATTAAAACATTTATATCTTGTTTTAATGTATAAGCTTTTCATCATCAAACTTTAATTGAGGTATTGGTTCACCAATCAAGGAATTTAGTGTTAATTATCATCCATTATACCGTACTTTTGCATAAGTGTAAACACTTAGTGTTTCGGATAATTACCACCGAAGTGGCGCATGAAATTAAAACTAATTCACCCTTAAGATGAGCTTGCACATTTAATGGCTTACTAAGTAGCTCCACTCGAACTTACAGAGGGCAGAGGACCAGGTACGTGCTAAAGCACAACCTTAGACATCCTTTCAGTGTGACTGTGCGCACTTCTTAATTAACCCCTTTATAGTTCATTCTCATGAGTGAGCCTTTCAGACCATTTGTACCAAAGTCATCAATCAATTAAACGATTATGATTACTATTCTTAAAACTACATGTTTCACCATTGTTTAGGTCAGTTTATTTTTCTTGTAAAAATACCTTGTTACAAAAACAAACAAGCAAGTATTTATAAAAATAAACAAATAAACAATGAATGCATAACAAATAAAAGTCATGCATATCAAATAGCCACATGCAAACGTTTTGATAAATCCTATTAATAACCAATTCTAGATCTGTCAATATGCATATATTTAATTAAGACTTTCACCCCGTTTTCATCTATGTACAAGGTGAACCACATGCATCGATTCATCGATTGCGCAAGTCAAAAATTAAATACATACCACATAGCACATAATTGATTAAATTAATAATTATTGAGGTCTTCCCCAATTTTAGATCTATCATAATTTAGTGTATATCACTTAAACAAGAAAGACATACAATAAAAGCAAATCCATGATAAAACATGCATATAATTATCATGGACATAAAATTACACTTAACAATTAATGCAATTAAATCAAAGTTACGCATATACACATAAAGTTGCATGCATCTTAGGGTTTCTAATCCAATTAAAACAATAGTTTACAAAACCCTAATTAGGGCACCATAAAAAAAACGCCCCCCCCTCAAAATTAGGGTTTAGGTTTTGCAAACCCTAGATCTAAGCATACAAATAATAACACATTCATGTTTATTTTAATTATGTGTTTCAGTAATTAATTACTTGTTATACAGGCTCGTGATGCCACTGTTGAGTTTATAAAATATATAACATACAATAAACAAGTAAACATCAAGAGTACACAGCGGAAGACTTAAAGATCATAACAAATAAATAATTAACTGAAAGTATGCGTAACGTACCTCTTGCGAATGTCAAATCCCTTGAGCAAAACAAAGAAGTACTAATTGGTGTAAGAATAATGTCTTACAACCACGTTCTTGTACACACGAATTAACCAACGAATCAAGCGATTGCTAGATCTAACACAAGTCCTCGTTTAAGAAAACGAACCAAACTCCCTTTACTTGGGGTGTTTGGCCGAATATAGGACAAGAGAGAGGAGAGGAGAGATCTAGGGTTAATTCAATGCACAAGTGTATGAAACCCTAGAACCTAACCCTCTTTATATACTAGTAGGTAAACTTAGGGAACAAGTTTATGAATTAGGCCTTGGAAAGGCCCCTATGGCCGGCCACTATGCAAAGCCCAAAGGGAATCCATAACTTTTCAAGTTTTCTATTTCTAGTCCTTTCTCTTTTCATTTAACGGTCGTTAGTCATTTTTTCGTTAAATACTTAACGATCGTTAACCGAACTTAATGTGCAATAATTAATCGTAAACATAAACATTAAATATTAACTTTAATTCTCATTCACTAATGTGTGCAATCCCGTGATCACGAGTTCGAATCCGGACATTCACATGTTTGTAAATATATACATTTCCAACAGACCTCAGCAGCTTCCCAAAGCTATTCAAATTCAAATAATACCTCGTTCAAATCCAAAACACACAAAACAAAATTCCACCACCAATATGACCAGTAAGACAGCATGCATAATAAATCCGTAGTATCACTGACCCCTTCCCAAGTGTCAACTCTGCCTTGAAAAGTGTCTAATTTCCTGCATTCTATCTATTTTAATTTCGAGGGAGCTAATATTGTTAACATTTTAAATTTGACTTTAAACAGTGTTTACAAGAATAAAACAAAATGAAACTAATCAATATTATATGCACAACAATTTTTTTGGCTATATATAGAAAATCACACATACACAGGTGATGCATAACTTAAGAAGCCCCATCCACCAAATACTTACTTTCTCTTTACCTATGGCTTCAATGTGTTTATTTATCAGTCCTATGGTCCATTCTAACAATTGTATGACTAAATGTAGTAAGTTAAGAATTGACAAACCGTTATATTCTTCACAATCCACCTTAACGACATACACTATGGTTGAACAGCCCGTTGTTAGGCGATCAGGAAATTACGATCCAACATTGTGGTCATATGATCACGTTCAATCACTCTCTAGTAAATACACAGTATGAATTTTTCTATTTTCCGCATACATTTTATATCAATTTCTAGTTGTATATATCATATATAATTGTGCTCATATTCAAGAATTTATCTACACGTACAGGGAAAAGATTATGTGGCAAGAGCAAATGCTTTAAAGAACGTAGTGAAGACAATGCTATGCAAAGAGATAAATGTGCTTAGCACCTTAAAGCTGGTTGATGAGTTGCAGAGACTCGGAATAGCATATCATTTTGAGATAGAAATAAGCAATGTTTTAGGGAAGATTTACGACACTTGTTATAAAACTCAGGACAAGTGGGAAGGCATGGATTTGAACCTCAAAGCACTCGGCTTTCGACTATTGAGACAAGATGGTTATCATGTTTCTGAAGGTACGTAGTAAAAAAAAAATGATTCATATACCGTGACTTAAGGAGTTAAATTAATTGAATTGAAGTCTAGTCAAAGATAAAAGAAAACATTACAATGCTACTAACTACTTGTTTATGTAAATGTATATATATACTTATTCGTTTATTGTGTTTGCATGCATAGTTGAATACAGTTCAGTTTATCAATTACAAGGGAAACTCAAACTTGTATTTTATTAAGATTTGTTATTATTTTTAGAGATATTTTGCGACTTCAAGGAAAACACTCGAAATGTTAAGCCACACTTACTCGAGGATATGGTGGGCGTACTTAACCTGTATGAGGCTTCTTATCATTCATTCGAGGATGAAAGCATTCTAGAATATGCAAGAGAGTTCACAACCAAATATCTCAAAGAAAATCTAGAGAATATTAATGAAGTTATATCATCTTTAGTCAGTCATTCTCTGGACATTCCGTTGCATTGGAGAGTCCCCAGGGTAGAGGCGAAATGGTTTACTCAACACTATGAGAAAAGAAGTGACAAGAATCTCACATTGATCGAGCTCGCGAAATTGGATTTTGATATGCTTCAAGCTATATATCTTGAAGATCTAAAACACACATCAAGGTATCTATTATTCTTTTCTCCCTTAGACAAGTACGCCCAAACTATTTTTGTTATGACTTAGGTATTCTTCCATTAATTAGGTTTGAGATTCAAGGAAAATGGCAATGTATACGTATGTTAATCACCATCATCATCTAAGTATTCTAATTTATATATGAAATAGGTGGTGGAAAAATATAAGATGGGATGAGAAGTTAAGCTTTACTCGAGACCGGTTGGTGGAGCATTTTTTGTGGGCGCTTGGTTTTGGCTACCTACCTCAGTTTAGTCTTGGGAGGAGAACAATAACAATGGTTAACTGTTTGATTACTACAATTGACGATGTCTATGATTTGTATGGTACTTTGGATGAAATTGAACTCTTTACTGATGTTATTGATAGGTTAATACTAACATACTCTCACTTCTTATAAGATTAAATGTTTGTCAACTGGTACTATTAGCACCTATCGTAACAAGTGAAAGGATTTCTAACGCGCAGATGGGATATCAATGCGGTCAATAAACTTCCAGAATATATGAAGATATGTTTTCTTGGGTTTTATAACACCATAAATGAGATCACATATAATACCTTGACAGAAACTGGGCTCTTCGTCCTTTCATGTCTAAAGAATGCGGTAATTAATCAATCATCTGAAACTCATTATAATAAATTTCTTCTTGATTATGGATAATGTAATTAATTCAAACTATTTGAATATGTTGCAGTGGGCAGACATGTTTAAGTCATACCTCGTAGAAGCAAAATGGTACCACAGTGGGTATACACCAACACTCCGAGAGTATTTGGATAATGCATGTACATCAATAGGGGGTCGTGTCATACTCCTCCATGTTAAGTGTTTAACATCATGTACTTCAACTGAAGAGATCTTACGTTGCATGGAAAGAGCAAAGAATCTAGTTCGGTACTCATCAATAATCTTCAGACTTGCTGATGACTTGGGGACATCCTCGGTATTTCATTTTATTGATATACAATAGTTATTGCCTTATTGATATTTTATTGATATTCAAATTGTCATTACAATAACTTATTTACAAATAATATCTTTCTCATGCTAATAATTTGTAAATAACTTAAATATTTCCTATTAGGAGGAAATGGAAAAGGGGGACATTTCAAAATCAATCCAGTGTTACATGCATGAGAGTGGTGCTACCGAAGAAGAAGCTAGAATGTATATCAAAAGATTAATCATGGAAACGTGGAAGAAACTTAACAAAGAACGAATTTGTGCAAAGAACGAAATTCCACAGGAGTTTATCGACTGTGCTACAAACATTCCTAGGATGTCACAATTCATGTACAATGAAGGAGACGGGCATGGTCATCCAGAGATTACTAAAGATCATGTATTATCACTGTTGTTCAATCCAATCCAAGGGATAAAATAGTCAAGATTGTGTATTTTCTATTGGAAAATGGAAATGGACTTAATTCAAAGCTAAGATGCCATAGCATCCTATTTGTGTAAACTTGTGTAATTCGTCTTTATTAGTAATGAGTTTATAGGTACAATATAAATAATGGTAAATGACCAAACACGTTTGATTCAATACAAACAATGCTAACACAAAATACTAGTCCACTAACCCACCCTCCCCCTTCCCACCCCCACGCCCACGGCGCGCACGCAGTTAGAGCAGGAGGATGCAGAACACTCAAACTGGTCCGAAATTCCTTAAACAGGGTGGGCAAAAGACCCTTAGGAAAAAAATCGGTATACTGATAACGTGAAAGAACATGCAAAACACGAACCTTACCTGTAGCAACTTGGTCCTGAACAAAGTGAATGTCAATCTCGATATGCTTCGTGCGTTGATGCTACACGGGATTGGAAGATAAATAAACCGCAATGACATTATCACAATAAACAATAATGCCAGAATGTAGAGGAGAGCGAAGCGCTCGAAGAAGATTCCGCAATCAGGACGTCTCAACCAACACCACAATACTTAGCATTGGTGCTAGAGAGAGAGAGAGAGAGAGAGAGAGAGAGAGAGAGAGAGAGAGAGAGAGAGAGAGAGAGAGAGAGAGAGAGAGAGAGCCTCTTCGATGACCAAGATAATAAATTGTTGCCAAAGAAAACACAATAGCCTGAATTAGAACGACGAGTAGTTGCGTGGCCTACCCAATCAACATCCAAATGGGCAACCAAAGAAGATGTCGAGAAAGAATACAACTGAAGACCATAATCCAAAGTGCCGCTAACATAACGTAAGATCCTTTTAAGAGCAGCAAGTCGAGGCTCCCGAGAATATGCATATAGAGACAATCCTGCTGAACCGAATAAGACAAATTAGGTCTAGTGAAGGTGAGATACTGTAAAGCTCCGTTAAGGCTCCTATAAAGAGTCGGATCAGCAACCGAAGTGCCATCTGCCCCCAAATTGGACTTTGTATCAATGGGAGTCCTACACGAATGACAATACGCATACAAGCGTGCTCAAGAACCTCCGCTGCATACTTTTCTGATAGAGATGCCTAGAAAATAGTTCAACGGACGAAGATCAGTCATAGAAAACACCTGATTTAAAGAAGCTATACTCCTCTGTAGTAATGTTGTAGAGGTTGTCAGAAAAATATCATCCACATATAGTAATAAAAAAGCCACATCAGAAACCTATTCATAAATAAAGAAGGACGAGTCACGTCTGCTATGGAAAAAACCAATACGAATAGCATAACTCGCAAACCGATGAACCCAGGCACGAGGTGCATGTTTAAGGCCATATAACGACCGCTGAAGAAGACAAACATGATAAGGACGTCACGGATCCCGAAAACCAAGAGGCTGATGCAAATAGACAATCTCATATAAAGTACTATAGAGAAAAGCACTCTTAACATCGAGCTAATGAACAAGCCAATGCCGATAAGCAGCGAGATCGACAACCGTCCTAATAGTGGCCGGTTTAACCACCAGGCTAAATGTGCCATCATAATTAACACCTAGTTGTTGACTGTTCCCATTAGGAACAAGACGAGTATTGTACCTGCTTAAAGATCAATCTGCATAATACTTGTGTTTAAACAACCACATGGAACGAACAATTTTCGTGTCACGTGGTCGTGGCACAAGAACACAAGTATTATTTTTAATTAAAGCATAATATTCATCAAGTATAACACATTGCTAGTTAGGATCTTTGATTGCAAGAGTGTATGACTTTGGAACAAGAGAAATGGTCACCTGAAAATTATAATGAGGATTCTCTGTATTAGTACCATGGCTCGTCTTCTGAACTTATTCCCATGAGAGTATCGTCAGGGAAATTATCCTCGACTTCATTTCCTTGATTGCCATCTTCGTTGTTTTCCATATGAGACAAATAATCAGCTGCAACATTTTTAGAACCTTTATTGTCTTTAATTTCAATATCGAATTCTTGCAATAGCAATATTCAACGTATAAGACTTGGTTTAACATCTTGATTTTTAATAAGATGTTTTAGGGCTGAATGATCAGTCAAGATAATCGTTTTGGATAGAACGAGAAAGGCATGAAATCTATCAAATGCGAATACAACAAACATGAATTCTTTTTCTGTGGTTGTGTAGTTCTGTTGAGCTGGATTGAGTGCTTTACTTGCAAAATAGATTGGATGAAAATTTTGCCTTCTCGTTGGCCTAATACTGCGCCAAAGACAACTTCACTTGCGTCACGCATTAGCTAGCTTGAATGCAAGATTCTAGTTTCGACTTATAATAAAGGGTGTACATGTAAGTTTTTCTTTTAACAATTCGAATGCTTTTTGGCATTCGTTATCAAAGTTGAATGGGGTGTCTTTTTGAGAAGTTTGGTTAAAGGCCGAGTTCTTTTAGAGAAATCTTTGATAAATCGTTGGTAAAATCCTGCGTGACCTAAGAAACTTCTAATGCCTTTTAAATTAGTGGATTGTGGAAGTTTAGCTATAACTTCGATCTTCACTTTGTCACTTGTAGTCCTGCTCCAGACACCTTGTGTTCCAAGCACAATTCCTTCTTTGACCATGAAGTGACATTTTTCCAAATTAGGGGAAAGTGTCTTCACCGCTTGAGCAGTTTATCTATATTAACAAGACAATTATCAACTGAATTTCCAAAGATAGAAAAATTATCCATGAAAACTTCCACGGATTCTTTAATCATGTAATGAAAAATTACTATCATGCACCTCTGAAGAGTAGCAGGTGCGTTGCAAAGACCAAAAAGCATCCGCCTATAAGCGTGTGTTTTGAAGGGACAGGTAAACGTTGTTTTTTCTTGATCCATTGGGTCGATTGCAATTTGGAAGTATCCGGAAAAACCATCCAGGAAACAAAAGTACTCATTTCCTGTGAGCCTTTCAGACATTTGGCCCATGATTGGTAAAGGAAAGTGATCCTTTGCAATTGCATCATTAAGCTTTTAGTAATCGATACAAACACGCCAACCAGTAATGGTTCTAGTTGGAACTAATTCATTTTTTTCATTGGTTACCACTATTATACCGTCTTTATTTGGTACAAGACCCAGGGACTATCGACAATTAGGTAGATTATGCCTGAGTCAAAAAGTTTGACTATTTTCTTTTTGACAACTTCTTTCATATTAGGGTTTAGTCTTCTTTTTTTAACAACTGGCTTCTTGTCATCAAGAAATTGGATTTTGTGCTTGCGGAAAGATGGAAAAATACTAGGTATGTATGTTGTCTTCCAAGCAAAATCATGTTTGTGATTTTTTAGAACACTGATTAGAGATGCTTTGTTTTTTTCTGAGAGTTCAGATGAAATGATCACGGGAAATAATGATGTTCCTTATCAGTGTCGAACAGAGGAGCAAAACTAAGGTGGTTCCCTAACTTAATCGAGATGTAAAATAGCAATATTACATATAAAATATGTATAAAATGAAAATAAAATGTTTAAAACACTTAGACTCAACATAGTCTAATGTTGGTTATAGATAAGCGTACGCGAATGAACTTTCTTAGTTACACGTAAAAGTAAGTTTTCTTAAAATTAAATAATAATAATTAAAAGTATATAATTAAATTATGACCTGTAAAGTACGAGTGGCTACAATCCATCCCCCTTCAAATAATCACGTCCCAGGATTCAGTTTGCGTTAGATGTCGAAGCGGTGTTGGTGAAAAGATGCAGGTACTTACGACAAATGGTTTCTAGTATAACTAACGATGTATTTCAACTCGTCATTTTGGAATACTGCGTAGGATGAGGCTGACTTTACGTGGTAAAAATATGGTAAAGGTCCACTTAGTTGTTGTATTCAATAGTATAAATACCCATGAATTATTTACACTCGCACAAAAACATTTTTTGCTATTCTCGGAAATAAATTAGAAAATTAATCAGAACATAACCCTAATATCACAACTCCTAAGTATTGCAAGATTCATTTCTAAGTTGAACATAGATGACCATACTATGTTCCACTATTCTTAAGTTAAACAAAGGTGATCAGACTATGTTTAACCGAGGTTCAATAAATTTGAAATACTCGGCTTAGTTATATTTGTAATATGTACGTTATTGTGATAAGTACAACGTTTATATAAGTATTTTATATATGGAAAGTAATATAAGTTTTATACATACGTAATAAACAAGTATAAGTACGTAGTACAAGTAAGTACTCGTGGAAGTGGTTATGGGGAAATGTTTGGTTTAGTCAACTAGTTTTATGATTTTCAATGTTATATAGACTTAACCACACTATTTATAAAATATTAGTCAAACTAGTTCATAAGATTATATCAAAATACTTTACAAGAAAATGTTGAAACAAATTTAATAAGATGATAACAAAACAGTTTATGACGTAATAGTATATCAGTGATTTAGTTTATAAGATAGTTTTTGTTCCCGTTAACTTGGTTAGAATTAACTACAAAGTTAATCTATCCAAGCTCCATGACTTTGCAATGTTATGAGAAATACTTTGTTAAAAGATAAACGTAAAGTAAAAGAGACAGTTTTTTCAACGTTTAATTCTATTTGCAATTAACGAAGAATTATACCCAAGTGTTTGCGAAACAACACTTGAGATTGAATGAAAAGTATGGTAATTCTCCTCACTAAACTTAAGCTAAGATTAAGTACAACTGTGCTAAACCAACTGAGCTATTCTCAAGGACTTAGTTGTATTTGGAGGAGAGAAAGGTGTTTGTGAATGTCAATGCATTAAGTGTACAAACTTATCAACATTTCTACTCCTACTTATGTTCCTCTTTATACACAATGATTTACAACCGTTATTAATACCTGCGTATTTTGTCTCTATTACAATGACTACTTTGGGTATATGACAGTGGTGCTTTCTGAATAGCAGTGATGACACTGCTCTTGGTTTTTAGTTTTTATGTAAAGTTTTACCTTTGCTTAATAAGGACTCCCCCTTAATCGTTTCAAACTTATCCCGCCTTGGCCTGCCTTTACTTCAGTCTTTTAGCCTTCATTATCTTCAGTATTTAAGTCTTCAGTCTTAATAGTTGTTGAGGAGACTTGGGGTTTACTGAGTTATTATCTTTACTCACTGAGCCCATCATCTTCTTCTTTGGCTCAGGTATCATTCACTGAGTCCCGCCTCACTGAATGGAAAGTCTTTCTCTTAGGCTTGTCCTGAGCTTCCTGAAGATTTCTCACTGAGTGATTTTTCACTTAGTGCCGTGGTGGATGTTCACGGATATATAACACTTAGGTTATTTTCTATTCAAATCCTAGTTTAAGGATATTTGGATACTGAGTGAACCCAACAGTCTCCCCTTATTTAGATATAAATATAGCCTAAGTGTTTATGATCAGTATAAGTGAGCAAAGGACTTTTTCTTACACTGATGATACATGAAAGTGATAAGGTTTTAAAATGTACCTTTTTGAGGGGTCGTTTAAGCCCTTATTTGATCACTTTTATATCCGTTATTACTTAATATCGTTCCTTTTCACTTTTTAGGTCTCTTCAAGGCAAATCGCTGGAATGGCATTTATATGGACGAAAAGGCACGGATATACGAAGAAAATGGCCAAAGTCAAGAATCAAGACACTCAGGCTGCTGGAACTGAAGGGGACGACGTCAGGTTTTACAAGTAACGGCGTCAGGTGTTATATGCGACGCCGTCGGAGCACATGTTGTGACGAGACAGTAGCCAAATTGCTTATTTTCAAGTGACGGTGTCAGGCTTTAAAAGAGTAGGTCGTCGCAACTCAGACGGCCTAGATTTGATCCAGACGGCGTCAGAGACTGAAGGGGACGGCGTCACAAGCATAAGGTGACGCCGTCGCAAGACTAACGTGGCCAAGACGAAACCCTAATGAGGGCGACCCGACGGCGTCACAAATCAAAGGGTGACGCCGTCGCGATTGTAATCTTATATATAGAATCCGAATTTTTCAGTTTTAGTGTGTAGTCTTTTGGAGTAAAAACCTAAACCGAACCAAGGCTGTCTTGTACAGTATTTTAGGGTTCCAAAACCTATCTTACACCAAGATAAGTGTTTTACTTCATTAATTCAATTATGTCTTCAATTATTTGTGTGTATGCTTGCATGTTCTCCATGTCCGGCTAATTTACTTGTGTGTTTGCTTAGGGAATATGAAACTTAATTATTGAATATTGATTGGTTGTCTCTTATCTTAATTGTTAATGATCTAGTAATGCGATAGGTCATTCGTTGTGTAGTTAATGCTTGATTAATCTTTGTGAACCTTAGACTATAACACCTAGAGTAGTTGTAGGCTAAACCATCCAAAGAGTACCTTAGAGTTAGAGTCTATAATTCCTAGAGATTTTGTAGACGAGACCCTTTGGTAGTTTCAAAGAGTTAGGGACAAACGCATACCCTACGACTTTAGACACACAACGCGATTAGGAATAAAGACGTGACAATTCAACCATCAATAGGAGATAATTAAGGAGTAAGAAAACCTAAGTAAACACATCTTTAAACTATCATACGAGCACACAATAATTAGACATAGACTACATACACCTTAGATTAGATAATTAGATAAGTATAGTAATCGGTAGAAATACCAACCCCCAAATCCAAACCCCGAGATTCGTACCCTTTCCATTTTATAAAATATAAAAATACGAAAATAATTATCCCTCACCTTTAGACTTAAATCGACAAACATTTCAGCCTAACGACACTATTCCCCTAGAGAACGATATCAATACCCGTGGCTTACCCTAATACTACACTACAACGATTAGGTTCACTGCCTAGGGTGTTATAAAACTTGCTCGAAGAAAAGGAAGTTCCTTTGACCCCGAACGACGCGTGTAGCGTTATCAAGTTTTTGGCGCCGCTGCCGGGGAATAGTTATTGTTTAGGCTTGATTTATATCTCGTTTAGGTCTACTCACAAGATTCCTATCAAGTGAGATTTTTTTTCTTTTTATTATCTTCCTTGTAGTCTATCCCCCTTCTTTGTGTTTGCGTTCGTAAAACCCTTTTCATTTGTCGCTATGGCAAGTGAATTTGCATTTGAATCATTAACAAATAAGGAACAATTGAATTTTGCAGATTGGTTTGGTTTTTATTGTTCTAATGAATTTGTGAGTGAACTTAGAGATATCCAAAAGGAGACGGGTGTAAGGTTGGATGGATTTGATATATTTTGTGTTTGTGTGGCTTCTATTCAACAATCGTTGTCAGGATCAACTCCTTTTAGCGAGACCATCTGGAGAATTTTTAAGAAAAGCCTCCTATGCATAAACCATCAATTGAATGATCTTAGGCACCATGATAAAAAAGACCTAGTTTTTAAGAACATGGAACCTAAACCCGAACAAGATTGTGAGATGGTTATAGTTGAACTGCCTAGTTGCATGCGTGGGATAGATTTCAAAGCATATGACACGCGTGAGGAATCCTTTAGGAAAATAGAACATAGTGATCAAATTTTTGAGAATAATTCTTATGAATCGGACCAAGAATTTGAAATGGCTAAAGAAGGATTTGAGATGCTTAGGAGTGTATTTGGGTCAGATCATACTAAAACACTTGATGAACATTTAGGAGGTCTAGATATAATGGAGAATGAGGTGGAAACTCCAAGCCACAAGCTCTACCATCACTTGAAGAACACGCATCGCCTATAACTTACCCGGAAGAAGTAGAAGAGACTATAGGAACCCCGATTGATATAGAACCTTTGGACCAAACGCCACTAGAGAATGTAGGTTTAGATGCTTGTTGTCATGACCTCTCTCTTAGTCCTAGGGTAGTTCCTAATTTGATAAAACGGAGCCTCAACCAAAAACCTTACCCAATTTTCCGTCTTTAGATGTGAATTTTAGAATTGAATTAAGCTCCAATCCACCCATCAAAATAAATGATCCGGGTAGTTGTTTGATAAAGGTGGTAGACTCTAAGCCATGTAGAGTGGAAGCTAATATAGGAGTAACCCATGATCTTACACACTTATATCACCCATTAATGGTTGATAACATGAAACACTATGGGTTTAAACCGGGTTTATTAGGTCAGGATGGATCCTTAACTAAGAATCTTTTGAAGTTGATAGAAGATGATCCATTTTTAGGAGAGAGATTTGATTCACCCGCTACACCAATAGACTTAGGTAAGGTTATAATGAATGGAGCACACTCCTTTGAGCATATAAATCACCCATCACTCTCTCCTCACGTAGCAAATTTCCACCCTAAGGGTGTGTATTGCTACTATCACCCGCACTTAAACTTAAGTGTAGGGAAAACCTCCCCTTTATCCGTTAAATAAGGGTAGAGTCAAGCTCGTGACTCGAACAAAAACAAGCGCTTCTTGAGAGGCAACCCATGTGTATTTGTTTTTCATTTTTAATTATGTGTCATATATCTTTTATTGATTGTTTATTCTCATGTTTGAATTTGTAAAAATGCTTTATTTTGTCTTTAACCTCGTCTTAATTACATATAAAGGTATTTTACATAAGGGATAAGTGTAGGGAGGATTACACACGTTTTCAAAAGAAACGTGAACATGAGAATTTCAATTAATTAAAAGATATATATGTGTGTTTGTTCGAGTCAAATGCTTGTATCGAGTCATAATGGATGTTTTGCATAAAATTTTCCAGATTCTAAAGATGTAAATTTTCCAGAAAATCGCAGACCATTTTTTGTCAGGATAACCTGACGGCGTCAGGATCGCAACCTGACGGCGTCAGGAAGGAGTAAAAACAACAGATTACTTTTTTTTCTCGTTTTCAGAGCTACTTATAAATTTTTGGAATTTTCCAGGTCTTAATTTTCCAAGAATTCTGTAAACATCCATTCCACAAGCATTATATCCTAGTTTAGCAGAGTCTTATATATATTATTACCGCCGATTTTACGCGAAGGTTTCGTTTGTTTTCTTCAAGTGTGCAGGTTTAATTTACTAAGAAGAAGATACATAAGATTGGAAGGAGCTTTTCACGCGTACATTCTTCTTGAAAAGGATTTAACCACCACTTTACACGGATCCTACCGAGCTAATCAGGGGAGTATTAGTTTCTTTCATTTTTAATTACCTTCTATTATCATAACTTTGATACTTTCGGGGAACATTGAGGACAATGTTCAGTTTAAGTGTAGGGAGGGAAAATAAAACAGGAACTTTGAAACTATGCTTATCCTTGATTATTTGCTTTGTCCAATTGTATTTGTGTAATAAACCATAAGAAAATGTCGGTTAGGGTAATTTTGGCACCAAATTTTTAATTTTTCATGACATATAAGAGTGGGCCATTAGTCTTAATAAAGCGTCTCACGGATAGGAAGTTATATGATTAGCACAAAAACCCTTTACCACTTAAATTCCACCCAAAATGTGAGGATCGACCTTAGATTAGTAGAAATTAAAGCATTCATCTTTAATGCTTAGTGTGTGAACCGGTAGTATATTAGATTCTAGAACTTGTTTTGTGATGCATCCTGAGATCGCTAGTAAGACTACACTTGTGTAGTTAGGAATAACTAAATGATAAGAGGCATTAGGATAACCCTTGTTTGATACCTGTAATATAATTACTTCTTCCACCTCGGTTGAGTAATTCCCCACACCTTTGCGTTGTACTCACTTTTAGTACACGATACCCCTAGTTAACCCCTCTGAGCCTATCATTTTCACGGTTCTCTTGATTTTTCGTTTTCCGTATCAATGAAGAGCATTGTTTACACCCCAGCCCCAAATGTACACCCAAATCGCCTTAGCCTGCCTTGTATGCACTCACTTTTAGTGCATTATTGTTATCACCCTTAACCCTTAGTTCAATTATCTAGTTGCTTGCATGAGTTGCTAAGTCGAGTCATATCCTTTGTACACAGTTTTGGGACGATTGGGACTCATGGGAAAAGTTAAAGTTTATGAAATGACGGGAAGGGAACGTTAAATTCAAATTCTCTTTATTTGCGTAATAATGTACTCCAAGTGTTTTGATCTTTTCAATTCGGGTCAAATTAGTGTTAGAGTAATAAAAACTCAAGTGTAGGGATGTGCCTTGATATGTGCTTAAACACATATTTTTTCTTTATCAAAACTAACCCAAAATAACAAAGAAAGAGCCGTTTATTGCTAATATTTGTTGTTTTCTTGAGTTTGTGCTTGTGCAGGTACGAATATGACAAAACAGACAAAAGAAATCCAAAACCGAAGAAAACCGAGCACGAGAGAAAGAAGAATGCAAAAAGCTGAGGCTGGGAAAGGAATTTGCAAGTTTGGACAATCAATTCTCAAAATGGCAGTTTTAGTCCCTGAAGATTCAGAACTGACATGTTTGGTCCTTGGAATTTTCAAAGATGGCAAAAGTGGTCCTTAATTTATTGGAGAATGACAAGAGTGGCCCTTGGATTACATTTTCAGAATTACACTTATGGTCCCTGAAATTTCAGCTTGTACATCTTTAGTCCTTAAATTGCATTTTGGATCCAAAGTTAATCCTTAGTCCATATTATAGCCCAAGTCCAAAATACCTAAACCCAAATAAACAAACCCACGGCCCAACATCAAATCCTTACCCGGTCCATACCCGGTTTATACCCTCGGTCAACCTCACTATACCCGGTCTAATATCTATACCCGTATACCCACTTGGACCCTAGTCAAACTTCACTTAACCCGGTCAACAAAACCAAATTAATATTAAAAATACTTTGCCGCCAAATTCACCCCCAAATAAACCCAGGTAAGAACCTTAGATTACCCCTTGCCTCAATTAGCTAAATTAACTAAAATTGAGGGTACTTTCGTACTATTACCTGACACACTGACACACGGAATGCCAGCATGGCAATCCGTGTGTCATTCCTTGCAATCCCTTGATTCCTATTGGTTGGAGATACGTGGTTTAAGTAATCCAAGGGTCAAGATAAGATGGGATTTGATCAATGGTGATAAACGACTCAAAAGAAGCACAAATTACAACTTCTGGATCCTTCGTTGGCCTCAAGCTCAAGTATATAAGGACCCTTCATTCACGAGTTGGAACCACCTTTTCCTTTTTCTCATTCAGTAGCTTAATTGTAATTTTAATTTCAGTTTTACATGTTTTAAGTTTTCCAGCTTTGTAATTCCATTGTAATCTTACTTTTAAAGTTTTAATGAAATTCAGTCTTTCCATTTAAATCTCTGTTTAAGATTTCATGTTTTCAATATCAGCTTATTAGTTACATTAAATGCAAATTAGCTTATTCTTAAATCACTTTTAGTTTACATTTCATCTCAATCAAAAATAAAAAAAAATCAGAAAAAATATTTAAAATAAAAAAAATACTTTCAATCTTCTTATAAGCTTATCAAAAGCTTCAGCTACTGTTTCATTAGGTTCATTTAAGCTTTCTATAGCTTTAAGTGAGCTTATTTAGTTTCTAATTCATTATACACTCAAATTCATATTATCAGTCAACAAAAGTCAACTGGTCATTAAGGAAGAAGGATTTGGTGAATTGCTGTTGTTAGATCAGGATCTGGGTTAATTTTGTGATGATAATGGGTTTAGGATAGTGGTACTCTCATCTCTGTTACAAGCCATAGTGGCTAGGACCACATGTAAGTTCATTTCTAAATAAGAATATTGCATAATGTCACACCCCCAAATTACCTGTTTTGCAGCGGAATGGAATTCCTGGGGATTGACTGTCATAGCATCACAATCACAGTTATATTGAACGACCTAAAGTGTCGTTTGAAAAGAACATCGTTTGATTTAATAAAACAATCAGAGTTTACAAAGTAGGTCCCAAATGAAAATCAACTTGTGCGAAAATAAGTTTGTTACAATTCAAACGATGTTTTAAAGTACGTAAAACCCAAGTGAGACGCGTCGTCACCACGACTCTTATGATAAGTCCACATGCATGCCATGAAGTGTATGCCTTAGATACCTGAGATAAAACATGCTAAAAAGTGTCAACACAAAGGTTGAGTGAGTTCATAGAGTTTGTGTTGAAATGTAAAGCCTTTCAAAATCGTTTATGCAGCAAAGGCATTGCAAATCCACTCAGTTCCAAGTTCCGCCCATACAAAACTTGCAACCTGTGTGTTCACAACCCACTGCCGATATATGGTCAAACACACATTGTCAAATGGATTCACAAAATAGTGCATAACTTAATGTGTCAATAGTTACTTGACATAACACATAATTCGTATAGTTTCAAATCGTTTCAAGGCCATTAGTTCATGATTATACCAAGACATTTAGCTCAATGATAATCCCAAGACATTTAGCTCAATGATAATCCCAAGACATTTAGCTCAATGATAATACCAAGACATTTAGCTCAATGATAATCCCAAGACATTTAGCTCAATGATAATCCCAAGACATTTAGTTCCATGATTTATGATATAGAATATGACTAAACATTCAGTTCAGATAAACATATGGTTGCAAATAATCATGAATGTCATAAAAGTTGTTGAGCATGTATCTCCCCCAAAGAGTTTAATAAAAACATTAAAACAATTGAAAATGGGGCTATGGAAACTCACATGATGAATTGGTATGATGACAAGAGTGAGTACACCGAAATGTAGCGTGATACTTTAACCTTGACCTATTATGAATGATATGATACTTAATGAGTTATGATGTAATGATATGCATGCATTACGTATGTTATTTATACCATTTGTGAGTTTTGAAAATAATACTCTTCGTCGAAAAATACTCTTTGGACGTCTTGACCATTCTTAAATTACTTTACAAGTATTTACGTCAAAATGTCATCCTACAATAGTTTCTTAATGATTTATGGTGAAATTTTAACTTTTCGTCGTAAAATAATGTCGTTGAAATTTTCATGAAAGTGACTAAAATGGCCTTGAAAAGCTAGTCGTAAAATGGTGTACGTCGAACGTTAGGAAACGAACTCAATGGTTTTGGAAAGCTTGTATCATAATCTCAAAGTTTTAGTACATGAGTTTTCGTCATAGAGGTCTCGAACATAAAGATAATAGAGGTTAAATATGGTGATTTTGTCCAAATGTGGTTTAAAAAGTGAGTTTCGGCAAAGTTTAAGTAACCGTAAATAATTTATTACAACTCCGCTATACAAACGGTTGGTCGTTTTGAAAAATATGCTTGGTGATCTCGATTTTATTAGAAGACATCTCGTTACAAAAAGTTCTACGTCATCGTTAAAAATAGCCTTCAATATGGTCGTTTTGTTTACCGTAACACTTGTCTCGTAAAAATAATATAGTTTTTCTTAAATAATAAAGTTACGGCAATTTATGAAAACGTGTATATTTTAGTCGTTATAAATCCGTTTTCTACGTATTATACGTCCTTAGCTTCGTATCAAAGTATACTAATATATTTTTGATAAGTCGAAATAATTTATAAAGCTTAAGACTCGTTTTTGACCCGTACAAAATAGAAACAGCTTGCTGAAATTTCAGAAAATATATATTTCGTCGCCAAACTTGAAAAATTCATAACTTCTTCGTTATAACTCCGTTTTAATCCGTTCAAGCGGCCACGGATTCGTTTTAAAGTATATTTTCTAAATATCTAGGCCAAAAATTCGTGCCTACTGTCGGATTTTCCAGAAATTCAAAACAAGATCAGACCACTTTTTATACTTGTCGAAAATAGTTTTTCTCGTACTAAACCTATTCCAATCCCTTCAAATCAACTCCAAAGCTATTCTAATCCTACCATACACCTTCTTAGGGTGTCATGGGTTCCTAGACATCATCAAGACCAATATATAACAAGGGATAAATTATAGGATGACTTATATATATAAAACTCTAAAAATCAATGTAAAAATGGTATAAATATCCACAAGTCTTGCATGTTTTGCTCAAAAATGATGAAATAGATATGAAATGAAAATGAAAGATGTAAAATGAAAGTGATATGCTTACTAGTTACTTGATGAGGTGATAAGAACAAGGATTAACCTAAACACCCTAGGTTTTTATTTCAAAACCTTTAATAAGAGTGTAACTAAATTGTTTAAAACTTGATTTGTAAACTTTTGATGAATTTCTTCTTCTCTTTTGTGGTGACCGGTTTTTAGAGAGGAACAAGAGAGAAGATATATTTTTTTTTGACTAGTAACTTGAATAATGAGATAGTGTATTATTTGGAGTGTGAATCTAGGTAAATAAGAAGATCTACCAACCCATAGTGATTCACCCCCCATTGTCGGCCAAAGGGGGCATGTATTTCAAACATTACATTTTTTTTTATAATTATTATGTATATACAATTGTGTAAGTAAAATGTAAGTATATTAGAGATAAATGGTAACTTGTGTATACATTTGTGTATTTAAGGTAGTTTTAGTTAGAAATGAATTTTAATGGATCAAAGTAAAATATATTGAGATCATATAAATTGTAAAGATACATTTCTTGTAAAATTTGAGTGATATAATAATTATCGTGTAGTTTTTAATAAAAGCGTCGTAATAATATAAATTTAACGATTTATATACAAAATAAATTTAAAACACTAGGTAAACTCAAAATATTATTTTTATAAACTAAATGTAAGTATAAAAATATGTCGGGATAATTTTTGGAAGTATTGGATTAAATGTTCAAAATAATAACTTACGCGATAACGTTTATTTAATATGAAATTTACGCGTTTAATGTGAAATGCAAAGTCATGAATGAACTAACATGATGCAAATGATGTTAATGAAATGTAGACTAAACTTAGTCCATATGAAATGTTAGTGATGATATGATCATGAATTCGCCGCTAAACCATTAAGGTTACGCGAATTTGGAACACGCAAACCTAGTTTACGATAAATGATGAAATGGTGAAGCATGAATTGTTTTGAGAAATGACCTGAAAGTACGAGGTGTCACATTCGCCCATCCAAAAAGGAATTCAGTCCCTGAATTCAGTTCGTGTTGGTCTCTCCGGTTAGGGTTTGATGAGGCAAGCCTTCCCATTCTCGAGCAAAACCCTCAAAAGACTTTTTGGTAACCGATTTTTACTTAATCTCACAACTCATCAAACAAGAACTGTCATGAGATTAGGCTAAATCGGTTTGAGTAACAGGTCTTTTGAAAATTTGGCTCGGTCATAGAATTGCTTACACATATAAGACTATTACTCCCTTCATTGCATGATTCTTCCTGAATTAGACATAGGTGATCAGGCTATGTATAATTTAGGAGTAACTATGCAATGCTTGGACTAATCGACTCATATGTTATTTGGTGTTAAGTCATAAACCCGCATGTAAAGTGAATATGCACTTATGATGAAATGATGAGATGCTATGATGATGTAGTTATAGTCTAGGGTCAATGATGCAACCTAGTTCTCTATAACCGAAGCTCTGATGCCAATCTGTCACACCCCCAAATTACCTGTTTTGCAGCGAAATGGAATTCCTGGGGATTGACTGTCATAGCATCACAATCACAGTTATATTGAACGACCTAAAGTGTCGTTTGAAAAGAACATCGTTTGATTTAATAAAACAATCATAGTTTACAAAGTAGGTCCCAAATGAAAATCAACTTGTGCGAAAATAAGTTTGTTACAATTCAAACGATGTTTTAAAGTACGTAAAACACAAGTGAGACGCGTCGTCACCACGACTCTTATGATAAGTCCACATGCATGCCATGAAGTGTATGCCTTAGATACCTGAGATAAAACATGCTAAAAAGTGTCAACACAAAGGTTGAGTGAGTTCATAGAGTTTGTGTTGAAATGTAAAGCCTTTCAAAATTGTTTATGCAGCAAAGGCATTGCAAATCCACTCAGTTCCAAGTTCCGCCCATACAAAACTTGCAACCTGTGTGTTCACAACCCACTGCCGATATATGGTCAAACACACATTGTCAAATGAATTCACAAAATAGTGCATAACTTAATGTGTCAATAGTTACTTGACATAACACATAATTCGTATAGTTTCAAATCGTTTCAAGGCCATTAGTTCATGATTATACCAAGACATTTAGCTCAATGATAATCCCAAGACATTTAGCTCAATGATAATACCAAGACATTTAGCTCAATGATAATCCCAAGACATTTAGCTCAATGATAATCCCAAGACATTTAGTTCCATGATTTATGATATAGAATATGACTAAACATTCAGTTCAGATAAACATATGGTTGCAAATAATCATGAATGTCATAAAAGTTGTTGAGCATGTATCTCCCCCAAAGAGTTTAATAAAAACATTAAAACAATTGAAAATGGGGCTATGGAAACTCACATGATGAATTGGTATGATGACAAGAGTGAGTACACCGAAATGTAGCGTGATACTTTAACCTTGACCTATTATGAATGATATGATACTTAATGAGTTATGATGTAATGATATGCATGCATTACGTATGTTATTTATACCATTTGTGAGTTTTGAAAATAATACTCTTCGTCGAAAAATACTCTTTTGACGTCTTGACCATTCTTAAATTACTTTACAAGTATTTACGTCAAAATGTCATCCTACAATAGTTTCTTAATGATTTATGGTGAAATTTTAACTTTTCGTCGTAAAATAATGTCGTTGGAAATTTCATAAAAGTGACAAAAATGGCCTCGAAAAGCTAGTCGTAAAATGGTGTACGTCGAACGTTAGGAAACGAACTCAATGGTTTTGGAAAGCTTGTATCATAATCTCAAAGTTTTAGTACATGAGTTTTCGTCATAGAGGTCTCGAACATAAAGATAATAGAGGTTAAATATGGTGATTTTGTCCAAATGTGGTTTAAAAAGTGAGTTTCGGCAAAGTTTAAGTAACCGTAAATAATTTATTACAACTCCGCTATACAAACGGTTGGTCGTTTTGAAAAATATGCTTGGTGATCTCGATTTTATTAGAAGACATCTCGTTACAAAAAGTTCTACGTCATCGTTAAAAATAGCCTTCAATATGGTCGTTTTGTTTACCGTAACACTTGCCTCGTAAAAATAATATAGTTTTTCTTAAATAATAATGTTACGGCAATTTATGAAAACGTGTATATTTTAGTCGTTATAAATCCGTTTTCTACGTATTATACGTCCTTAGCTTCGTATCAAAGTATACTAATATATTTTTGATAAGTCGAAATAATTTATAAAGCTTAAGACTCGTTTTTGACCCGTACAAAATAGAAACAGCTTGCTGAAATTTCAGAAAATATATATTTCGTCGCCAAACTTGAAAAATTCATAACTTCTTCGTTATAACTCCGTTTTAATCCGTTCAAGCGGCCACGATTTCGTTTTAAAGTATATTTTCTAAATATCTAGGCCAAAAATTCGTGCCTACTGTCGGATTTTCCAGAAATTCAAAACAAGATCAGACCACTTTTTATACTTGTCGAAAATAGTTTTTCTCGTACTAAACCTATTCCAATCCCTTCAAATCAACTCCAAAGCTATTCTAATCCTACCATACACCTTCTTAGGGTGTCATGGGTTCCTAGACATCATCAAGACCAATATATAACAAGGGATAAATTATAGGATGACTTATATATATAAAACTCTAAAATCAATGTAAAAATGGTATAAATATCCACAAGTCTTGCATGTTTTGCTCAAAAATGATGAAATAGATATGAAATGAAAATGAAAGATGTAAAATGAAAGTGATATGCTTACTAGTTACTTGATGAGGTGATAAGAACAAGGATTAACCTAAACACCCTAGGTTTTTATTTCAAAACCTTTAATAAGAGTGTAACTAAATTGTTTAAAACTTGATTTGTAAACTTTTGATGAATTTCTTCTTCTCTTTTGTGGTGACCGGTTTTTAGAGAGGAACAAGAGAGAAGATATATTTTTTTTTGACTAGTAACTTGAATAATGAGATAGTGTATTATTTGGAGTGTGAATCTAGGTAAATAAGAAGATCTACCAACCCATAGTGATTCACCCCCCATTGTCGGCCAAAGGGGGCATGTATTTCAAACATTACATTTTTTTTTTATAATTATTATGTATATACAATTGTGTAAGTAAAATGTAAGTATATTAGAGATAAATGGTAACTTGTGTATACATTTGTGTATTTAAGGTAGTTTTAGTTAGAAATGAATTTTAATGGATCAAAGTAAAATATATTGAGATCATATAAATTGTAAAGATACATTTCTTGTAAAATTTGAGTGATATAATAATTATCGTGTAGTTTTTAAGAAAAGCGTCGTAATAATATAAATTTAACGATTTATATACAAAATAAATTTAAAACACTAGGTAAACTCAAAATATTATTTTTATAAACTAAATGTAAGTATAAAAATATGTCGGGATAATTTTTGGAAGTATTGGATTAAATGTTCAAAATAATAACTTACGCGATAACGTTTATTTAATATGAAATTTACGCGTTTAATGTGAAATGCAAAGTCATGAATGAACTAACATGATGCAAATGATGTTAATGAAATGTAGACTAAACTTAGTCCATATGAAATGTTAGTGATGATATGATCATGAATTCGCCGCTAAACCATTAAGGTTACGCGAATTTGGAACACGCAAACCTAGTTTACGATAAATGATGAAATGGTGAAGCATGAATTGTTTTGAGAAATGACCTGAAAGTACGAGGTGTCACACATAATCTGTTGGAGTTTGAATCTGTGGTATTTGATAGTCTATATCTGTTAATTTAGCTGTTATTAGATTAAATTGTTTCAGTTTAATTGTTAGTATAGGCTAGTAAGCAATTAGTAGAGTTTATTGCAAATTAGACTCATTAAGTAGTGTTTGGATTTGCTCTTAAATCTGAGTTGGAGGTTTTAGTAGTATAAGTTTTGAGTTGAATTAATAGAACTTAGCTTAGTTTAGTCTAGATAAGTCATTAATTTGCATAAGAGAACTCTAGAAGTCAAAATCATATTGAATCTGCTCTTATTTGCATTTCTGTAAGAATCAGTTAGTTAGATCTTGCATAGAGGTATAAAAGATAGAGACTTAGCTTGCATCAGTATTATTTCATCACATAATATCATTTTCATTCAATAGAGTTGATTCAAATTTCATTTTGGTCAAATTCTCAAAACTACTTCTAAAGTCAAAAGTTGCAAAACACAGTTTTTACAAAAGTTTGTGGAATTTTCATTGATTCATTGTTGGTTCAAATTAAGTGAGATTTTGTTCTTTTTCAAGTTCTGCTGGTATAGTGTTGTAAACAGATTTTTGTGAAAATTTTGGAAGCTTTTATAAGGTCTAAACAAGCTGCTCAATAAGCTAAATCTGCCATGTTCATACTCGGACTAATACTGAGTGTGAGCAGGCCTTTTTGAAAATCTCACACAGGATTCAAATTAGCTTGTTAGGGTCTCAAACTTGGTCTTGTGATTCTTTAGTTGGTGGTCTTTAGCTCCTCAGTTCTGGTTTTCCTTTTGAGCTTATTAATAAGCTTGTGCATTAGCTAGAAATTAGGTAGTTAAACTAGCTTTGAAATAAATCAAATTAAGCTCATGTGCCTATAGCTTGTTAACTGGTGGTGTAGGATAGCTTCAGTAAGTTGATTTCTCCTAGTTTTAGCTTATTTCACAGTTTGGTAGCTTCTGGTGCACTCAATTAGCTTGTAGCTTATATCAAATAGCTTATTTTCAAACAGTTACACTACAGCTCTTAAATCTTACACATAAGCTATAGTTTTTATATTTTTTCTAGGTTTAGAATAATATTTTAGAATTTTCCTGAATTTTTCATAATTTTTCATCACTGTTTAGTATTTTTCCTATTTTAAATCAGTTTTTAGTACTTTTTAAATAGCATTTAATACAATTAATTCAGAAAAGCTTCAAAAAAATAATTTTTCAATTTTCATAGATTAAGAAAATTATAAAAAGCAAAAAAATATTTTTTCTAGATTTTTCCTAGTTTAATTTGTAATTTTTAGTATTTAAATTAGTTTAAATTAGTTTTAATTCAAATAAATTCCAGAAAAATCCTAAAAATTAGTTTTATTTCTTAGTTAATTTTCTAATATCATTTTTAGTTAGAAAGTAATTTTAGATCATTTTTAGGACTTATATTAGACGTAGTTGCATTTAAATTACGTTTCTTTAATTTCCCTTAATTGTTTTTCCATTCCCCGTAGTTTTAATAAAATCAAAAATCCAAAACATCGAGTATTTTAATAACGAACCAATAACGACGTTGCCCATTCACACCTCGTTGGGAAACGACTCGGATTTCCTAATCCGTATCACTATCACTCGCGGGATTTGATTCATTATCCTTTTTCCTAAAGGGATTTTAAGTCATTTCTTGTGGATTATTTTTGATATCGATATTGTGGTTTTATCCATACACACACCCCTAAGCCTCATAACGAATCAAATTTTGGCGCCGCTGCCGGGGAGGTTGTGTCGCGACAATATCGTTAAAGGTTTGACGATTAGTGACTCGAGATCCTTCCTTTGTGAAGTTACTATTTTTTATAAAAATCAAAAAAGTAAAAAAATATTTTCCTTTTTCTTTTATATATATATATCATATTAAAAATACAAAAAGATTTTCTCTTTTGTTTTTGAGCTAAAATAGAATACATCAATTATATAACATTCTCAACGGAGGTGTTATCATTAGTAAGTTCCCGAACCAAAGATCAAAAACTTGCCTTTGTGTCGCTTGTGAGTCGATTTATTTCTATCGGATAAACAAACTGTGTGGTGGGTATAAGGACGGCCTGACATTAAATTGCGGCTGAAAAGAGGCGGGTTTTTAATAAGCTTCGCGCTGACCTAAAAAGCTTCTCCGCTCGCTTGTGCGTTTGTCTTATAGAAGTGATTTATTCACTTGGGATTATTGGTTAAGTTCATTGTTGTTTTCGAATACCGTTCTCTTTTAATTGCCTTGGTTTTTGAAAGTGCATGCGCACTCGTTCTAATAACTACAGACCGATACGTGAAGCCGCTACAATTCCAAGAAGGCAAAATAGACGTGCTCAATTAGTCGAACCCGAGATTCGAACTAATCCGACTCTGCCCATTATCGAAATGGCGGAGGACAACCGATCCATGCTAGAGCAACTACAAGCACCCACCGAGGGTTATGGAGAAGCCATCGTCGTCCCGGCAATCGTTGCCGATAACTTTGAGCTTAAACACGGATTGATAAATTTGGTTTCGTCGAGCCAATTTTACGGATTTGAGAGGGACGATCCTCACTCTCATATCCGACGATTCAACAAGCTCACGTCTACGATCAAGTACCGTAACGTTCCGGAAGAAGCTATCAAGCTTCTACTCTTCCCGTTTTCACTCGAGGGGGCCGCCCGGATTTGGCTCGAAAAACTACCCCCTCGATCGATAACCAGATGGGAGAATTTAGTGTCAAAATTCGTGAACGAAGTCTTCCCACCGTCTAAAACAACAAGCTTAAAAAATGAAATAACAAAATTCACACAAAGATTTGATGAATCATTTAGTGAGGCATGGGACCGATTCAAAGATTTGCTTAGGCAATGTCCCCATCATGGTTTTTCTGAGTTACACCAACTTGATACGTTTTATAACGGTTTGAATGAGACTGATCAAGACTCTCTCAATGTCGCCGCGGGTGGTAATTTGTTGACCCGATCAACGAGAGATGCCTTGTCGATTATTGAGAACAAATCTAAAGTTCGTACCTCACGTAGCAAATCGGTTGCTGCCCGAGTGAGTGTTACACCATCGTCCTCGTTTTACGAAAATATGTCTAGCATCGATGCTAAGATTGATAAGCTTACGAATATGATACAGGCTTCGGTTAAGATTAAGACCGCTAAGATTAATTCTTCTCCACCCGCTCAAGTCAAAGCGGTGGAATCGACTTGTACTACTTGTGGTGGCCCGCATGCTTACTACAATTTTACCGCCACCGATGGTAATCCTTTCGAAGCTAATGTCGTAACCGGAGGTAACCAATACCGTCCTCAAGTAGAAACAAATCCTCGTGTTAGTAATCAAATGGGACCTCCGGGATTTTCTCAAGCGAACAATCAGACTCGTTTTAATCAGAATCAAGTTCGTGGACCAAATGTTCAAAACCAATTCAAAGCCCCATCAAATCAATAACCGAACCAAGGGGTCAATTACAATCAAGGATATCAAGCTTCAAGCTATCAAGCTCCGCCTTTGCCCTCTAATGAATTCTCGAATTACGTTCAGCACAATAATGCTAAAATCCACACCATGCAAACCCAGATTTCAAGTTTGAGAAATGAATTCCAATCTTCGTTAACTAGATAAAGCAATGAGTTTAAGAATGAAATTCGACTTCAGAACAACAAGCTGGATGCTTCGCAGAATAAACTTGAGAATATGTTGAACGCTGTTTTGTGTCAAATAAGTCAACCCTCAGGTTCCGGTTCTCTCCCAAGTAACACCATTCCAAACCCGAAGGGAGAAATGAAATCCGTTACCATTCGTGATGATGGGCCCTCGATGACTACTTCCTCCCCGGTGATGAGTGTAGCACGAGAGACCGAGATGACAAAGGACCCGGTAATTCCTCTTGATAATGGAAAAGCCAAATACGTCCAACCTCTGGTTGCCCAAGTTCCTTCTATCTCTGTCATAATGCCGAGTTCTAACCTTACACTGTGCAAATCTATTCAATCACGATTCGACAAAATGAAAGTTGTTTCTGGAACCAAGTTCAAACTTACGACTGATATGATCAAAACTGCTGAAAAGATTTATGAAGAGAAATTGGAACAAATTTCAAAGATTTCACTTGAGCCTACACCGTCTAATTCTTCCTCGAACCAAGCTCCCGAGAAGCTTAGTGATCTTGGGAAATTTCTCCTTCCTTGCTCTTTGAATGATATTGAGGAATATAATGCCTTAACCGATTCAGGTGCAAGCATAAGTCTCATGCCTCTTGCGATATATCATGAGCTTGGATTGAAGACTCTTATACCGACTCGTATGACTATTGAATTAGCTAATCGAACAATTGCTCACACGGTTGGTCTAGTCAACGATGTTATGGTACGAGTGGATAAATTCCATTTTCCCGTGGATTTCGCCGTAGTTGATATAGAGGTCGACGCCCGAGTTCCTCTCACTCTTGGAAGACCATTCTTGAGAACCGCGAAAGTCCTTGTGGATCATTACCAAGGAACGTTAACGATCAGAAAAGGAAATGAAAAAATAGTGTTTTATGCTGAAAAAACGTCAAAACCTCCACCCGATGATCATTCGATTCATAGCATCGGTGTGATTGATTTTTCTCAAGAAAGTGGCAATCCCACTTTACCGTCTCATCCGATTATGACTAACTCTTTCCCGTCTCTCACTACGGATAGTGACCCCATTTGGGAAAAGATCGAGGCCTTTCTTAATGATGATTCAGTTCCAGTTGAGATTAATAATAATGCTACTTTTGACCCGGAGGGGGACATTCTTTTACTTGAAAAGTTGTTATATAATGAGCCGTCTTCGTACCCCCCTCCAGATGATCCGAATGATGTGAAGAAAGTTGAACCTAAAACGTCTCGAATTGATCTTTCAAGGTTTACGATTAAGAGTATGTCGACAATACAAGCTGAACGGAAAAAGAAACAAGAAAAGGAGTTTACAACGGTAGTGGTGGAAACTGCTAGCTCTAAGAGCACACCACTTGTCCCACCTCCAATTTCTAATAAAATCGACCTTCCTTTGAGTGGCAATTCCACTCCTTATTCTGAAATCATGGAACCTTCTTCTGAGAAACCTTTCGATCCAGAATCTTTCAAAACGACATTCACAAATCCCTTGTTTGAATTCGATTCTGAATATACTCTAAATTTTGACAATCCGCTCTTTGACGAAGAAAGTGAGGAGTTCACCGATGAACTTGCTCCTACCGACTCAATTCTTTCTGAGGATGAAGAAGAATACGATGATCCGTTTTTCCCGAAGAAAGATAAGGAAGTGAAGATTTCGACAGATGAACTTGTTGATCCTGAGGTCCAATATTATTTTTTAGAGAGTGATTCCTCTTCTCGTGAGGATTTTCACGTAGATGATACCTTGATTTCCTTCCTCTCCGAGGACAAGATTTTTAACCCTGGGATACTCATCGGAGAGGACATTCATATCACAAAAGTTTTTCGGAAAAAGGATCCTCTCTTGGATGCCTTCACTATTGAGCCTTCAAATAGAATTTTTCTATACCATGAGCTCCCGACTTCTTTAGAGTATTCTCTTATCGATCCTTCATCCCTTCGTCCACCCGCAAAACCGCCGGATGATGGATCCTTCTTTCTTGACATACCTTATGTGAGTTGGGGAGGAGTTATCCCGTATGTGCTGGAGCCCGACATTTTCTTTCCCTCCCAACCCACCCAGTCTCATTCTTTCGGGAATGAGGACACCGTTTTTGACCCGGGTATCTCTTCCGCTTGTTTCCCCAAGGACAAATGAATTCGGGGACGAGTCAGGCTAGCGACTCGGTGACCAAAAACAGTAGCGCTTCGTGGGAGGCACCCCATGCTTATCTCTATCTTCTTTCTATTTTCTCTAATAAGTGACATGAAGGGGTTAGCCTCTTCGATTTCTCGTGTTTGGTTGTTTGTGATGTTTTTGTCCAGGATTTTATCGATATGAAGACTCTCGTGCTCAAAGATTGTCTTTTCTCCACTCGAGTTTCATGTTCGATGCTGATGGAAATCCTATATCCAAAATCTTATCGACTAACGTTTATCTTCTAGCATACTTAATAAACGGCTTTTAGATTTTCGTTGATACCCTTGCTTTTAAACATTGAGGAAAATGTTTCGTTCTAGTCTGGGGTAGGGTAATCTTCGATTTGATTTGACCGCACTTGCTTATTTTTGTCGTATACTCTCGCAACCCCGTTTTTCCTTAAAAAAAAATTTGTACTAAAAATGAGAAAATTTTAAAATTTTTTGTAAGCTTTTGCTAGTTTTATGATCGAAAAGTTATGCGTTTTTCTTGAAATAGCCTTTGCTAATTGCTTAGACAAGAGGCTATAAAATGCGATTCTAGCTCAAAAGGCCAAGAATTTGCAAGTCTCCCTAAGTGATTTTAAAACTGCAAAGCTTAACCAAGGAATTGCTAGTTTCTTATAAGTTACTTTAAAAATGCGAGACTTGAGATTATTTTACGAAACAATTGCTAAGTTAATATATGTTTTGACACCTTGTTGACTTTCCGCTGGTGAGAGTAGGAATAGAATTCTGACTTGACCGGGCGTGTTGAGCCCTAGCTTGTTCCCTTAACCATAGATAATCTAAAAATTATCGGCTAAGCATCCGCGGATCTCATTATTTGGGATTTTAAATTTGCGGAGATCGAGGAATGATAGAGTTACTTATGAGTTTAGATGCTAAGCGTGGAGTAGTTGGTTCTCTTTAGAGCCCACCGAAGGTACTTATGGCTTTTTGTTCCCACAAAATTGTTTCACCCCATATCTGTATAATAATAATTAGAGATGTTGAGTTTTCGATGATAGTTAGTTCTTTATTCTTCTTTAGAGAATCTTTGCCCATGAGAGTTGGGTACACATCAAGGTACTGTCAGTGTTGCGGTGTAATAAACAACTGATTCCTGATAGTTTGCTGCTATTGTTTCTATTGTTATAAAAGCCGTAGGATTCGGAGTTTGGCACAAAAATTAACATGAAATAAAGCCCAAATGTATTAAAGTCGAAAAATCCAAAGCCATAAAAGTGGTCATAGACTTCCAAAAAGGCAGAGGAAAATCCAAAGTCATAATAAGACTTCTGATAAAACGGTAATCCCGTTGAGTTAGTGGTTGAAAAGACCAAGGGCCTAAATTGCAAAAATGCAAATGTGCTGAAATAAGTGTTAAGCCAAGCTTTGAATCCGGGAGATATCTCCCTAAATCGTGCGAAATTAGGACCTTGATGTGGACCTCATTCTTGTGTGCAATGGTTTTCTAGGGAAGGTGGATAACTAATTAGCGACTTAGCTTTATATCTTTATTGGAATAAAAAGTTATCGAAACGAGAAACTTGAAGAAATTCAATTCTCACAAAAATAAAAAAATCTAGAGGAAAATAGGAAAATGGAAGCAAAAGGTAATTACACAAGTAACTTCCATGGGTAGTGTTAGCATCTAGAATCATATTTAACAATGATTTCGATTTTACGCTTAGTTTGGGGACTTGTGAAAAATCAGGGACGATGTATTCTATCCGTATGGTCACTTCACGCTGTGTTGTGTTTCCTACTCCGTGATCCTAACATGTCTTTTGAAAAATGTTGGAGTTATTGATCGACATGAAAGTTCAACAAACCGTCACTCATAACCGGAATGTGCTTAATCGTAATATCTATATGTGAATTAAAAGGTAAACGGGGCATTTTTAGAATTAAGGCTTTCTTAATCTCTTTTGAGGAATCTTTGCTACTTCTTCATAGGTTTAGTAGAAAGAGATTGAAATCCTTGGTTTTAGAAGCGTGAGTTGATTGCATTGCGTGGGGACACGACAATGGTCTCGTCTGGGGTATTTTGATATGTGCTTAAACACATATTTTTTCTTTATCAAAACTAACCCAAAATAACCAAGAAAGAGCCGTTTATTGCTAATATTTGTTGTTTTCCTGAGTTTGTGCTTGTGCAGGTACGAATATGACAAAACAGACAAAAGAAAGCCAAAACCGAAGAAAACCGAGCACGAGAGAAAGAAGAATGCAAAAAGCTGAGGCTGGGAAAGGAATTTGCAAGTTTGGACAATCAATTCTCAAAATGGCAGTTTTAGTCCTGAAGATTCGAATCGACATGTTTGGTCCTTGGAATTTTCAAAGATGGCAAAAGTTATCCTTGATTTATTGGAGAATGACAAGAGTGGCCCTTGGATTACATTTTCAGAATTACACTTATGGTCCCTGAAATTTCAGCTTGTACATCTTTAGTCCTTAAATTGCATTTTGGATCCAAAGTTAATCCTTAGTCCATATTATAGCCCAAGTCCAAAATACCTAAACCCAAATAAACAAACCCACGGCCCAACATCAAATCCTTACCTGGTCCATACCCGGTTTATACCCTCGGTCAACCTCACTATACCCGGTCTAATATCTATACCCGTATACCCACTTGGACCCTAGTCAAACTTCACTTAACCCGGTCAACAAAACCAAATTAATATTAAAAATACTTTGCCGCCAAATTCACCCCCAAATAAACCCAGGTAAGAACCTTAGATTACCCCTTGCCTCAATTAGCTAAATTAACTAAAATTGAGGGTACTTTCGTACTATTACCTGACACACTGACACACGGAATGCCAGCATGGCAATCCGTGTGTCATTCCTTGCAATCCCTTGATTCCTATTGGTTGGAGATACGTGGCGTAAGTAATCCAAGGGTCAAGATAAGATGGGATTTGATCAATGGTGATAAACGACTCAAAAGAAGCACAAATTACAACTTCAGGATCCTTCCTTGGCCTCAAGCTCAAGTATATAAGGACCCTTCATTTACAAGTTGGAGACACCTTTCCTTTTTCTCATTCAGTAGCTTAATTGTAATTTTAATTTCAGTTTTACATGTTTTAAGTTTTCCAGCTTTGTAATTCCATTGTAATCTTACTTTTAAAGTTTTAATGAAATTCAGTCTTTCCATTTAAATCTCTGTTTAAGATTTCATGTTTTCAATATCAGCTTATTAGTTACGTTAAATGCAAATTAGCTTATTCTTAAATCACTTTCAGTTTACATTTCATCTCAATCAAAAATAAAAAAAAATCAGAAAAAATATTTAAAATAAAAAAAATACTTTCAATCTTCTTATAAGCTTATCAAAAGCTTCAGCTACTGTTTCATTAGGTTCATTTAAGCTTTCTATAGCTTTAAGTGAGCTTATTTAGTTTCTAATTCATTATACACTCAAATTCATATTATCAGTCAACAAAAGTCAACTGGTCATTAAGGAAGAAGGATTTGGTGAATTGCTGTTGTTAGATCAGGATCTGGGTTAATTTTGTGATGATAATGGGTTTAGGATAGTGGTACTCTCATCTCTGTTACAAGCCATAGTGGCTAGGACCACATGTAAGTTCATTTCTAAATAAGAATATTGCATAATCTGTTGGAGTTTGAATCTGTGGTATTTGATAGTCTATATCTGTTAATTTAGCTGTTATTAGATTAAATTGTTTCAGTTTAATTGTTAGTATAGGCTAGTAAGCAATTAGTAGAGTTTATTGCAAATTAGACTCATTAAGTAGTGTTTGGATTTGCTCTTAAATCTGAGTTGGAGGTTTTAGTAGTATAAGTTTTGAGTTGAATTGATAGAACTTAGCTTAGTTTAGTCTTGATAAGTCATTAATTTGCATAAGAGAACTCTAGAAGTCAAAATCATATTGAATCTGCTCTTATTTGCATTTCTGTAAGAATCAGTTAGTTAGATCTTGCATAGAGGTATAAAAGATAGTGACTTAGCTTGCATCAGTGTTATTTCATCACATAATATCATTTTCATTCAATAGAGTTGATTCAAAGCTCAATTTGGTCAAAGTTCTAAAACTGCTTCTAAAGTCAAAAGTTGCAAAACACAGTTTTTACAAAAGTTTGTGGAATTTTGATTGATTCATTGTTGGTTCAAATTAAGTGAGATTTTGTTCTTTTTCAAGTTCTGCTGGTCTAGTGTTGTAAACAGATTTTTATGAAAATTTTGGAAGCTTTTATAAGGTCCAAACAAGCTGCTCAATAAGCTAAATCTGCCCTGTTCATACTCAGCTAATACTGAGTGTGAGCAGGCCTTTTTGAAGATCTCGCACAGGATTCAAATTAGCTTGTTAGGGTCTCAAACTTGGTCTTGTGATTCTTTAGTTGGTGGTCTTAAGCTCCTCAGTTCTGGTTTTCCTTTTGAGCTTATTAATAAGCTTGTGCATTAGCTAGAAATTAGGTAGTTAAACTAGCTTTGAAATAAATCAAATTAAGCTCATGTGCCTGTAGCTTGTTAACTGGTGGTGTAGGATAGCTTCAGTAAGTTGATTTCTCCTAGTTTTAGCTTATTTCACAGTTTGGTAGCTTCTGGTGCACTCAATTAGCTTGTAGCTTATATCAAATAGCTTATTTTCAAACAGTTACACTACAGCTCTTAAATCTTACACATAAGCTATAGTTTTTATATTTTTTCTAGGTTTAGAATAATGTTTTAGAATTTTCTTGAATTTTTCATAATTTTTCATCACTGTTTAGTATTTTTCCTATTTTAAATCAGTTTTAGTACTTTTTAAATAGCATTTAATACAATTAATTCAGAAAAGCTTCAAAAAAATAATTTTTCAATTTTCATAGATTAAGAAAATTATAAAAAGCAAAAAAATAATTTTTCTAGATTTTTCCTAGTTTAATTTGTAATTTTTAGTATTTAAATTAGTTTAAATTAGTTTTAATTCAAATAAATTCCAGAAAAATCCTAAAAATTAGTTTTAATTCTTAGTTAATTTTCAAATATCATTTTTAGTTAGAAAGTAATTTTAGATCATTTTTAGGACTTAGATTAGACGTAGTTGCATTTAAATTACGTTTCTTTAATTACGTTTTAGAATAAATCGCGTATTTAGGATTCCCCGTAGCTTAATTTCCCTTAATTCTTTTTCCATTCCCCGTAGTTTTAATAAAATCAAAAATCCAAAACATCGAGAATTTTAATAACGAACCAATAACGACGTTGCCCATTCATACCTCGTTGGGAAACGACTCGGATTTCCTAATGCGTATCACTATCACTCGCGAGATTTGATTCATTATCCTTTTTCCTAAAGGGATTTTAAGTCATTTCTTGTGGATTATTTTTTATATCGATATTGTGGTTTTATCCATACACACACCCCTAAGCCTCATAACGAATCATGCCTATAAATCTCTATCATTTTGATGTTACCATAGAGGATGGTAGAGTAAAAGTGTATGAAAAAAAAATCGAAAATGAAAAAAAGAGAAAAGAAAAAAATAGAGTGTACAAAAAAAAAAAAAAAAAAAATACGGGCTACCATCCTACATCTATCCTTTAAATTTATGTTTGTTTGTTTCAGTTATCTAGAGTTTAGAGTGTCGAGTCTTGGCTTAGCAACGCCATTCTTCGTATGCTTGTAACATAGAGATTTTTGACTTACCACCACTAAATAGCCTATCCCACCAAACCCTTTGTTTCCCTACCGTAAGCCTAACATTACAACCCTTTAATGACCTCTTTGATAGTCTTTCCTAGGTGCTTACACCAAAGCGATGGAGGTTTGATCTATTCTCAAGCCTATGGTAATCTATGTACTAGGACCGGTTAATGAGTGTTTATCTTCCATTTCCAACTTGTTATATTTCATATACACCCGAGAGATGTGAGTATCCAAACACCCCATGTGAGGTGCTAGTATGTAATTCCGTGCTTGTTATGACTTTTGCGGGGCTTATATGTGTTGTGGATTGTTTTAAACCAATGCTTCATGACCCTAACTTATAAATTAATTGGCTAAAAGCACATTTGCTTGAGGACAAGCAAATACCAAGTGTAGGGATATTTGATAAGGTTTTAAAATGTACCTTTTTGAGGGGTCGTTTAAGCCCTTATTTGATCACTTTTGTATCCGTTATTACTTAATATCGTTCCTTTTCACTTTTTAAGTCTCTTGAAGGAAAATTGCTGAAATGGCATTTATTTGGACCGAAAAGGCGGATATACTGAAGAAAATGGCCAAAGTCAAGAATCAAGACACTCATGCTGCTGGAACTGAAGGGGACGGCGTCAGGTTCCACAAGTGACGGCGTCAGGTGTTATATGCGACGCCGTCGGAGCACATGTTGTGACGATACAGTAGCCAAATTGCTTATTTTCAGATGACGGTGTCAGGACTTTTAAAAGAGTAGGTAAATTCGCAACTCGAGGCGGCCTAGATTTGATCCAGACGGCGTCAGAGACTGAAGGGGACGGCGTCACAAGCATAAGGTGACGCCGTCGCAAGACTAACATGGCCAAGACGAAACCCTAATGACGGCGACCCGACGGCGTCACAAATCAATGGGTGACGCTGTGGCGATTGTAATCTTATATATAGAATCCGAATTTTTCAGTTTTAGTGTGTAGTCTTTTGGAGTAAAAACCTAAACCGAACCAAGGTTGTCTTGTACAGTATTTTAGGGTTCCAAACCCTATCTTACACCAAGATAAGTGTTTTACTTCATTAATTCAATTATGTCATCAATTATTTGTGTGTATGCTTGCATGTTCTCCATGTCCGACTAATTTACTTGTGTGTTTGCTTAGGGAATATAAAACTTAATTATTGAATATTGATTGGTTGTCTCTTATCTTAATTGTTAATGATCTAGTAATGCGATAGGTCATTCGTTGTGTAGTTAATGCTTGATTAATCTTTGTGAACCTTAGACTATAACACCTAGAGTAGTTGTAGGCTAAACCATCCAAAGAGTACCTTAGAGTTAGAGTCTATAATTCCTAGAGATTTTATAGACGAGACCCTTTGGTAGTTTCAAAGAGTTAGGGACAAACGCATACCCTACGACTTTAGACACACAATGCGATTAGGAATAAGGACGTGACAATTCAACCATCAATAGGAGATAATTAAGGAGTAAGAAAACCTAAGTAAACACATCTTTAAACTATCATACGAGCACACAATAATTAGACATAGACTACATACACCTTAGATTAGATAATTAGATAAGTATAGTAATCGGTAGAAATACCAACCCCCAAATCCAAACCCCGAGATTCGTACCCTTTCCATTTTATAAAATATAAAAATACAAAAATAATCATCCCTCACCTTTAGACTTAAATCGACATACATTTCAGCCTAACGACACTATTCCCCTAGAGAACGATATCAATACCCGTGGCTTACCCTAATACTACACTACAACGATTAGGTTCACTGCCTAGGGTGTTATAAAACTTGCTCGAAGAAAAGGAAGTTCCTTTGACCCTGAACGACGCGTGTAGCGTTATCAGAAAGCAAGTAAAGGACACTTATTCAGCATAAAAAATTCTTCATTCATACATTACATAAGTCCTAAACATAGCTAAACAAGTAATGTGTACAACATTCTCAGTCCAAATAAAATCCCAAGGCTTCAAGCTTCACTCTATTAGACTTGAGCTTTTCTTGATCAGGGTGATCAATAATCTTTTTCCTCAAGCCCATGTTGAACTTAGAATTCTCAGTGGCCTTGACATTTGATGCCCTTACCAGATATCCAACCTTAGCATCAATCCATGCAAGGTCAATGTCACTCCATCTCTGGAAGGCTTGATTCCCATAAACATCTATGAAGAACATTTCATACTCAGGCTCTTCAATCACTATATTGTTGACAAAGGGAACCCCTTCAGGAGGAAAACGATTGCAATTAAGTCCAGGAACCTTGATTTCAGGTTCAGGCTAAACCAGTTTCCTCTTTCCCTTTGAAGATAGAGCTTGAAACTATTGAGAAGGAGCAGGAAGGGCATAATGAATTCCAAGATCTTTAGGCATTTTCTTCAGTCTTGCATACATGTTTCTTAGTGATGTCATCAGGTCCTTAACAATGATGTTCCTTTTATTTTCAATAATTAGACCCAACTCATCTAGCTCAGTGATCCCAAAGTTAGAGAACTTGAATGAGTCATGTACTTTAAACTCCCTTTTGTCACTGCTCTGTAGACCTAGAGAATTGCAGGCTTGGTATTTGGTTGAATCTTCACATCTGTGATGGGTTCATGCCTTAGTATCTGTGTCATGGTCCAGTTGTACTACTTAATCCTCTTCTTCCTCAGCTTCAGCCATTCTTTTGACCTTTTCAGCATGCTGTTTCTTGAGAGCTTCCAATTGTTCATCTTGAGCATGCAAGAACTTGACTCTGACACTGTCAGTTGTGACCTTCTTTGGGTCAATGCCAAGTGTCTCAGCATCTTCCTGAACAATTTTGACCACTCTAGTCTTTGTTAAAGCTAATCTTCTTTCTTCTTCAACTGCCCATTTTAGTTCATCCTCTTTCTCTAGGTGATCATTGATTTCATCGTTTGTTAAGAGGAGAATCTTCCCATTGATTTCATAAGGCACCTTGATAGTTGCATCAGGGTCCTGACGGACATTAGATGAGACTTTAACAAGTTTTGGTTGTTCATGCATTGAAATGGTTGCAATCCTTTTGCCTTTACTCTTGGAGTGTTTTGGTTGCTCAGGGATCTCTTGTTTAGGCTCTGGCTTGAAGGATGAAATGGGCAGAACTGCCTTTGGCTCTTCAGTTTTAATGCCTTTATCCCCCCCCCAACTGTTGCAGGAGCTTCAAAGAGAGCAAAAGTTGAGTCTAGCACTGATGTTGAGGACGTGAATTAACCTTTAAATGCCTAATAAATTTCAGACATCATGGACTTGGTGTCTGAATTTTCCTTCCTGAGAACTGACAATTCTGAGCGGATGAAGGCCTGAGAGTTCTCCAAAGCAGTCATCCTTGACCCAAGATTCCAGGCCAATTATTTTGTAGATTTAGCACAGATTCCCAGATTCTTTCCTTGAGTAGTGAGCCTAGACTAGATGTTAGTGATTGAGGAATGAAGACCCTGAATATCAAGGCTGTTGATCACTTTGATAAGCTCAGTGAGGCTAGTGGAGTTTTGGATGTACACCTTATAAGCCTAAAGAACTTTTTTTGTCAGTGCAGGATCATCTTTCACAGCTTCTTAAATGGTTATAACTCTTTGATGAAGCCTTTTAAGAGAATCAAGAAAACCAGTAAAGTGCTGAGCTGTGATCAACATGTGCATCATGATAATCTTCAACATAGGCCCTGAGGTTAGCATAGCTAGCAGTTGCCTTAGTGTGCTGATCCCATTGTTATTTGATAAGCTTATTGAATAGGTGAGTGCTGGATTTTATCAGGAACTTGACAAGTTGCCTTCCAGTGAGCGGGACAATGTTGTCATATTTCTTCAAAATTTCTAGAAATAAAGAAGTTGCAAAGTCAGAAGAATCACCCTCATGAGGAGAGTCTTCAGGCTTTGAAGGTTGTGGTGGTGTAGACTGATGCTCTTTGTGGAAAACTAGAAGGAGGGGTTGAATAGTTTTGCCAATTAAAACTTTCTTTTAAACTATTTAGATCGACTTATGTCAATCTATTTGGATGTGTGTTGGATGTTGATAAACAAACATATAGAAGTATGTAATGAAAATATAAGAGTAAGAAGCACAAAACCACAACGTGAGTATTTATAGTGGTTCGGCTACAAGGAAACCTTCCTTGCCCTACTCCACTCCCCGAGTCACCTACTCGAGAGTTTGTAATCACTACACGACACCAACTCCTTATGGTGGAGAAACCTTCACAACGTTGCCTACTCTTTTTCCGGTTGTGTCTTGACTTCTAGGCACCCTTCACTAATGCCTATAATACGAACGATCGACACCTTTCACTAATGTCTTCGTCTTGACACTTGAGACATCTTTCACTAATGTCTTCAACACTACACTTCTTAGAAGAAAGAAAAGAATCATCAACAAGAAGACTTCAGTAGTCTTGATAATGAGGAAGCATGGCAACTCATGGACTTGAGCTTGCTTGACTTCAAAGGTGGTGATCTCGCCTTTAAGAGGAACCTAGAGAATCACACAAAAACAAAACTACAAACATAGATCACTTGGATATGGGGTTAGAGAGTTTTAAACTCAAGGAGAAAGTATGTGAGAAAGGGGTGAGAAACAATGAAGAAATGGCTCACTATTTATAGAGGAAAATGTCTACTGTTCCCCGGATCCCACGGATCTCTCCCACAAGGGATCCGTCTAGGATAAAGCTAGGGATCCGTGGGACGCTCCTCTTTACCCATGGGTATTTTGGTTATGGGTCATGGGTCATGGGTTGATCCATGGATCTTTTACTAGATAAAATGTATTTTTGAGTGCAATGCACCTAGTCACATTGGTATGGGTCAATACCATGGGTTATGGATATTATCCATATATGATATAAGCATGATGTCATGCAATGGGTTATGGGTCAATCTCCATGGGTCATGGACTTTGGGTTGTACCCAACTACATTCAATGTATTTGGTCAATGGGTTGTACCCATTTAAATTACCCAATATACTACATACTTGTTATGTGTATATTTTACCCAAATATGTAAACACTAGTTGTTGTACATATGTAATACTAAGTCATAAAATCACTTATACTTGTTTTAGTGTTTTATGTGAAAACGTAAGTGTGTTAGAAACTATTAGTTCAAACTAATTACGTATTTCATTTGTTTCGTTAAAATGATTTTACGTTTGTTATCGACAAAACATTAGAAGATCGTAAAATATAAATAAACATTTTTACGGCTTATTTGTATTAACACTCTTCTTCAGTATTGTAAGTATCTATGTCTAGACCTTTACATGCAGCAAAAATTTCTTCATCACTTTCAGCAAGTTCATCTTCAGATAGGAGAAAAGACTGAGCAGCTGCCAAAGTGTTGAGCTGCAAAAGAGGGTTATCCAGCTCCCTTTTATAAGAAGGTTTGCTTGCGTTTCCGGTCAGGGTCCGGTACCTCAATCTAGTGGAGTGGGTCTCTTCCACCTAGTACTTAGAAAAAGACCCTGATTGATCAGCTCCAGTAGGGTTGATTGGTTCCATATCAGCGAATGGTTTTTTCCCTCTAAGTCTTTGTCCCCAAGTGTCCCTTCAGACACTGGTGGGAGTTTTCCAGTTTCATCCTTAGGAACCGTGGAAGTTAGATCCCTATAAGTGGGTTGTATGTTTCCCCCTGAGTCTTTAGGATCAGATTTTGTTCCCCCAGACAAAATATTTGATGTGTGAATGTCCTCATTAGGTGTGGAAGGTGCTCCCCTACTAGCGGGTTGTTTGTTTCCCTCTGGATCTTGAGGAGTAGTAGTTGAGGCCAAGGACACTGATTGTGATTTTTCAGTGCCTTTCGTTGCCTCAGGGGGCGGTGGAACCTAGTCTCCCTTGGGTGGTTTGGTAGACGGGTCTTTTTTCCTCTTTTGAGGAGGTGCTCCTGAAGTCTCAGGGCCCTGTGACTTGGGTAAGGTTGAAGTCACAGTCTGAGTTTTCCCTTTTTTCTTCTTTTTAGGAGGAAGAGGTGGAGACACTGAATCCCTATGATTTTTTACAGCAATCATGTGGGTTGTCAATTCAATGTCAGGGACTTGGGCTGGGTCTTTATTAAAATTAGTTGAACTCAGGATGGCGGGTAAAAACCCAAGAGATACATCCTGAGTATAGTCGGAGCCCAGTAACCTTTCAAGGGCACAAGAGATATACCTAGAACATATGTTACCCTAGTTTTACTATGTAGCATAGTTACAAGATCACTATAAATGATTTCGCCTATGTCAACCTCAGTCCTAGTGATAGGATTGTAGGCAATCATCAGTTGAACATAATTAACCTGTTCAGTCGATGAGTAGTTCCCGCCGAGAACTTGAATCACAAAAGTGAATAAGATTATCCAAGCCACGGGAAAGGAGTTTTTACTTACTGGAATTTTATCTAAATAACTTGGTTGTAGAGCTATTTTGGCTAGCTTAGCCTTTACAGCCTTTGGCTTAGGGAGAGCAGCATACTTTCCCTTTTTTGTAGGCCAACCCAGCTGATGAACCAAAGGTGGAAAAGTGAAGGGTCAGTGGCCTTCGGTCGTTCATAACTTAGAAATTGATGAGGTATTATCTGAGTGGGCATGCCTTAGACTCATCAGTGGGTTGTTTTGGGTCAAAGGCCTATGCAGTGCACCAAAACTTCCCTGAGGATGTTTTGGTAAAGCACTAAAGGAAATTTGGTAAAGGCCATTTTTAAAGGACAGTTGTACAAAATGTTTGTTATTTCTTTGTAGGCTGGGACATTTTTTGGGTAGTTAAAATTTCCTACAACGTTGTTTGTTTGAAACTTGACATGGTCAACAGTCATGTCTGCCCATTGAGGTGCATACACGATTCCCTAGTCAGATGCCATATTTGGTCATAAAAAGTATTCAAAGTTTTAATGGAAATATATCTAACACCAAATGGTCACAAGTTAAATCCAACATTGATCGCTGTTGTGAAGTGATTGATATGTTATCAAGAAGGTTTATAACAAGATAGATATCTTAGTATGAATCTTCTTGACCAAGAAAATAATTTTGAAAAAGTGTTTTGGGAGATACACACAACTTTGCTATGAGATAAATTTTTAGCAGAATTTCTTTCAAAAGTTTTATGTGTGTGTTTTGTGTTTTTGATGGGGGGGGGGTATTTTAGGAGTGGTGAAGGGTTTTTTAGGAATGTCGAACTTTTTTTTTGAAAATTATTTTGAATAATCTGTTTGACATCCGCATTTAATGTCACCAGTCCATTTACCCGCATTTTTGGTGACTGTCAAGGTGACAATTGTGCAACACTATAACATTACTTCTACAGTGGTGACATCACCACATAAAATATCCTTTAGATATTGTTTGTGAGTATAGGCATTTAATGTCAAGTAGGTTTTAGGAGGATTATGTGAGGGCCCATGACTTGGATGCCAGTTAGGCAAGAAGAATATACATTCTTTTTTTTAAATGTTTAGTTACCAACCTAGGACATTTAGTAACTAAATACTTAGAGCATTTAGTTTATCATTAAATGTATCTTGTCAGTGACATGATATCCTGAATGATATTTCATTCAATGTGGGATTTTTGGGTAGGTTATTCAGTGAGGTCAATTGATTCATTTAACTCACCGAGAGATGATTTTCAAGGATATTTATTTATTCATAGGAGGACTATGTACACTGTGTAGAATATACTCAATCAGTGGCCTGACTATCTATATCCAACATGCCCAACTCTGCTTCAATCTTATGAAAGTAGGTTCATCCAAGGGTTTTGTGAAAATATCAGCAAGTTGATACTTAGTGGGGATGAAGTGTAATTCAATGTCTCCTTTCATAATGTTTTCCTTGATGAAATGATACCTGATATCAATGTGTTTGGTTTTTGATGAAGTACTGGATTGTTAGAGATAACAATTGCATGTGTGTTGTCACAGACGATGGGAACCATCGTTACTGAGTTGACTTTTCAAACATAGTACATTTGCACAACAACTAGCAGCAGCTACATATTCAGCCTCAGCAGAGGACATAGCCACTAATTGTTGATTCTTGGTGCTCCAACAGACCAGTTTGCCTCCAAGAAATTGACTGGAGCCTGATGTGCTTTTTCTGTCCATGACGCAGCCTGTGATAAGGTTTCAAAACGTACACTTTTAAGGGGTCATTTAAGCCTTTAATCGCCCACTTTTATGTCCGTTACTGCTTAATATCGTTCCTTTTCACTTTTAAGGTCTCTTGAAGGCAAAATGCTGGAATGATGCTTATTTGGATGAAAAGGAGTGAATATGTGATGAAAATGGCTAAAGTCAAGATCAAGACACTCAAGTTGCTGGAGATGCACTTGACGGCGTCCCAAACAAAGGGCGACGCCATCCCTATATTTGTGACGACTCAGGAGTGAAATTGCTATTTTACACCTGACGACGTCAGGCTTTGAAGAGTAGGGCGTCACGAAGGTTTTTCATCCCAGACGCCCTAGATCCAGATTCAGATGACGTTAGAGCTGAAGGCTAACGGTGTCACAACCACAACGTGACGCCGTCCCAGAGTTGACTTGGCCAAGACGAAACCCTAATGACGGCAATCCAACGGTGTCAAAATTAAAAGGTAACGCCGTCGCAGTTGTAAATCTATATATAGAATTTGATTTTCAGCTATTTAGAGAGGTAGACTCGTGGAGTAAAAACCAAAAATGATTGTAGTCCATCTTGGACTGTATTTTAGGGTTCTAATACCCTATTTCACATCGAGATAAGTTATTTATTCCCTTGATTTCATTATGTCTTCGATTGAATGTGTGTATGGTTGCATGTTTAACACGTTCGGCTAATTTACTTGTGTGTTTGCTTAGATCTATGAAACCTAGTTATTGGATATTGATTGGTTGTCTCTTATGTTAATTTTAATTGGCTTAGGAGTGCATGAAGCCATCGTTGTGTTTTTAATGCTTGATTAATCTTTGTTGAACATTAGTTTATAGTTACTAGTGGAATTGTAGGCTAAACATCCAAAGATAACCTTAGTGTTAAGTTTATGAATTCTAGAGATTTTGTAGTCATTAACCTTAGGTAGCTTCAAAGATTTAGGGAAAAAAGCACACCCTACAACCTTAGAAAACACAACGCGTTAAGAATAAGGACGTGACAATTCATCCATCAATAAAAGATAACTAGGGAGTAATAGTATCTAGGTAGACACATTTTTAATCATCATACGAGCACACTTCAAAAAGACATAGTCTACCCTTAGCTTAGATAATTAGATAAGTAGAGTAATCGGTAGAAGTACCAAACCCCCAAATCCGATACCCCGAGATTTTACCCTTAGCTATATAAAAAAATATAAAAGATAAAAAATAATATTCCTCAACCTCAACCTTAGCGTAGTAATTTCTCACTAGCATTTCTATTCCCCTAGAGAACGATATCAATCCCCGAGGCTTACCCTAATGCTATACTACAACGATTAGGTTCATTGCCTAGGTGGTTGAAAAACTTGCTCGAAGAAAAGGAAGTTTCCTTTCACACCGAACGCGCGTTGTACGCGTATGATGTTTTTAGCGCCGCTGCCGGGGAATAGAATAGCTAGTTAGATTTCTATCTCGTTTAGGTTCCCTTTCTTGATTCCTATCAAGTAAGCTTTTTCCTCATTTTTAGATTCCTTGTAGTCTATCCCCCTTCTTTGTGACTTTGTTCGTAAAACCCGTCACTCACCATGATTCGCATCTTTCGCCGTAGAAACTTTGCACTACCCGCTCCAAATCCCGCCCCCAACCCTCCTCCCAATCTCGAAATAGAAAACGCAATCCCACAAAACCTTTCACCCGTTCACCACTTTGAAAATCACCTAGGGCATAATGAAATAAACTAGCAACAACATAGTCCTTTCTGTGACTCGGATTCCAATGAGGAGTTTGACTATGGTGAGGCACTTGATAACGGAGAGGTCATCGATGAAGTTAATTTTGAAATGGAAGAAGACTTCTCCCAATTTTTTGACCCTAGGTGTAGAATTGAAGTTAATGGCCCATTTAACATGCAATTCCCTTGTAAGATAGGATTTGAAGGTTTTGATGCTAACTGGCACTTATTATTACCTTTAAACTTAATCTCAAGAAATCTATATAACAAAATTAAGGTAGATGAATTAGCCTATCAAGGGGATAATGTTGTTGATGCCGTCACTTACTTGGATGTGTTTGTTGGGAGTTTTGCCTATGTGGTTGAATTCATGGTCCTAGAAGATTTAGGAGAATTCATTGATGGGAGCCTCACTCAAGTGATATTTGGAACAAACTTTAAGAGAATGACTATGTTGAATGAATGGATGATTGATGGTCTAATCACATTCTCCGATGGAGTTGAAGATTTTGTCTATCAAATGCCCCGTACGCATCCTAGGTTTAAGCACAAAGATATAGAGGAATGTAATCGGATGACTCCCATTCCAATACTTAGTGAAAGAGACAAACAACGGGGACTTAGGCATACTTATGAAAAGAATGATAGGTACTACAAAAAATGCCTAGAGTTAGGAGATGAATACAAGAAAAGTGAGAGAACATTGGAATGGCTTAGATATGGGCACATGAGTGTGCACGAGACCACGTAGGGGCACGACTTCGAGTCTAGCTACAAGACTCATAAATAAAGAAAAGCGCTTCATGGGAGGCAACCCATGCTTAATTGTTTGCTTGTTTGTGTGTCATATATCTCTTCATTGATTGTTTAGTCTCATGTTTGAATTTGTGAAAATGCTTTATTTTGTCTTTAACCTCGTCTTAATTACATATAAAGGTATTTTACAAAAAGGATAAGTGTAGTGAATATTACACACGTTTTTAAAAGAACGTGAACATGAGAATTACAGTTCTTGAAAAAGATATATATGTGTGTTTGTTAGAGTCAAATGCTTGTATCGAATCATAATGGATGTTTTGCAGGAATTTTTCCAGATTTTAAAGGTGTAATTTTTCCAGAAAAACGCAGCAGACCAGTTTCTGTCAGGATAACCTGACGGCGTCAGGATTACAACCTGACGGCTTCAGGAGGAGCAGAAACAACTTATCTAACTTTCTCTCATTTTCTGTGCTACTTATAAATTTTGGAATTTCTCAGGTCTTAATTTTCCAGAAAACCTGAAAACATCCATTCCACAAGCATTATATCCTAGTTTAGTAGAGTCATATATAGTTTTACCGCTGATTTTACACGAAGGTTTCGTCTATTTTCTTAAAGTGTGCAGGTTTTATTTATCAAGAAGAAGAAACATAAGATTGGATGGAGCTTTTCACGCATACATTCTTCTTAGAAAGAATTTAACCACTACTTCACACGGATCCTACCGAGCTAATCAGGGGAGTACTAGTTTCTTTCTCTTTTAATTACCTTCCGTTATCATAACTTTGATACTTTCGGGGAACATTGGGGAAAATGTTCAGTTTAAGTACAGGGAGGGAGAATAAAACGGGAACTTTGAAACTATGCTTATCCTTGATCATTTGTCTTTTCCTATTTCATTAGTGTAATAAACCATGAGAAATATCGGTTAGGGTAATTTTAGCACCAAATTTAAAATTTTTCATGACTTGTAGGAGTGGGTCTTTAGTCTTAATAAAGTGTCTCATGGATAGGAAGTTATATGACTAGCACAAAAACCCTTTACCACTCAAACTCCACCACAAAAATGTGAGGTTCACCCCTAGATTTGTAAGAATTAAAGCATTCATCTTTAATGCTTTGAGAGTGTACCGGTAGTATAATAGATTCTAGAACTTGTTTTGTGATGCATCCTGAGATCGCTAGTGAGACTACACTTGTGTAGTTAGGAATAACTAAATGATAAGAGCCATTAGGATAACCCTTGTTTGATACCCGTATTATAATTACTTCTTCCACATCGGTTGAGTAATTCCCCCACACCCTTGCGTTGTAACGATTAACCCCTCAGAGCCTATCCTTTTCGCAGTTCTCGTGATGTTTCAGTTTTCCGGAATATCAATGAAGAGCATTGTTTACAATCCACCCCCAAATATACTCCCAAATCGCCTTAGCCTACCTTATATGCACTCACTTTTAGTGCATTATTGTTATCATACTAAACCCTTAGTTCAATTATCTATTTACTTGCATGGTTTCTAAGTCGAGTCATATCTTTTGTATACAATTTTGGGATGATTGGGACTCATGGATAAAGTTAAATTTTATAGAGTGACGGGAAAGAACGTTAAATTCAAATTCACTTTATTTACGTAATAATGTACTCCAAGTGTTTTGATATTTTCAATTCGGGTCAAATTAGTGTTAGAGTAATAAGAACTCAATTGTAGGGATGTGCCTATAAATCCCTTATATTTTGATGTTATCGTAGAGGATGGTAGAGTAAAAGAGTATGCAAAAAAAAAAAAAAAAATAAAAAATAAAAATAAATGAAAAAAATGAAAACAACATACGGGCTACCATCCTACATCTGTATTTAAATTTATGTTTGTTTGTTTCAAAGTTATCTAGAGTTTAGAGAGTCGAGTCTTGGCTTAGCAACGCCATTCTTCTCATGCTTGTACATAAAGATTTTTGACTTGCCACCACTAAATCGCCTATCCAACCAAACCCTTTGTTTCCCTAACCGTAAGCCAAACGTTACAACCCTTTAAAAGACCTCTTAGATAGTTTTTCCTAGGTGCTTACGCCAAAGCTGTGGAGGTTTGATCTAGTCTCAAGCCTATGGTAATCTATGTACTACGACCGGTTAATGAGTGTTTATCTTCCATTTCCATTTGATATATTTCATATACACCCAAGAGATGAGAGTATCCAAACACCACTTGTGAGGTGCTAGTATATAATTTCCGTGCTTGTTATGACTTTTGCGGGAATTATACTTGTTGTGAATGATGTTAAACCATTGCTTTATGCCCCGTAACTTATAAATTAATTGGCCAAAAGTACATTTGCTTGAGGACAAGCAAATAACAAGTGTAGGGATATTTGATAAGGATTCAAAACGTACACTTTTAAGGAGTCATTTAAGCCCTTAATCGCCCACTTTTATATCCGTTACTGCTTAATTTTGTTCCTTTTCACTTTTTAGGTCTCTTGAAGGCAAAATACTGGTGTGATGCTTATTTGGACGAAAAGGAGTGAATATGTGAAGAAAATGGCTAAAGTCAAGATTAAGACACTCAAGTTCTTTGGAGATGCACCTGACGGGGTCCCAAACAAAGGGCGACGCTGTCCCTATATTTGTGACGACTCAGGAGTGAAATTGCTATGTTAGACCTGACGTCGTCAGGCTTTGAAGAGTAGGGCGTCACGAAGAATTTTCATCCTAGACGCCCTAGATCCAGATTCAGACGACGTCAGAGCTGAAGGCTGACGGCGTCACAACCACAATGTGACGCCGTCCCAGAGTTGACTTGGCTAAGACGAAACCCTAATGACGGTGATCCGACGGCATAAAAATTAAAAGGTAACGCCGTCGCAGTTGTAAATCTATATATAGAATTCGATTTTTAGCCTTTTAGAGAGGTAGACTTGTAGAGTAAAAACCTAAAACGATTGTAGTCCGTCTTGGACAGTATTTTAGGGTTCTAATACCCTATTTTACATCGAGATAAGTTATTTATTCCCATGATTTCATTATGTCTTTGATTGAATGTGTGTATGCTTGCATGTTTAACATGTCCGGCTAATTTACTTGTGTGTTTGCTTAGATCTATGAAACCTAGTTATTGAATATTGATTGGTTGTCTCTTATCTTAATTGTAATTGGCTTAGGAGTGCATGAAGCCATCGTTGTGTTTTTAATGCTTGATTAATCTTTGTTGAACATTAGTTTATAGTTACTAGTGGAATTGTAGGCTAAACATCCAAAGATAACCTTAGTGTTAAGTGTTGGGTTTTAGGTTCCTTGGATCATGAATTATTCTAAGTGTTGGAACCTCGGAAAGTGTTGTTGAAACCACGGATAGAAGAATGAATCCACTGCTGATGAGAAACCGCGGCTAGTAGTATTGTGTAACCACGGATATTGTATTATAACCACTGCTAGTCTTGTATAGTCGGTTTAATATTTTGTATTAGATAAATATGGAAAAGATATTTATCTTGTAGGTTACGTATTGTATTATGTAAAGGACTCCTTAGCCTATAAAAGGAGGTCCTAGGTTAGATTAGATACGTATGTTTTATATCTAAGGTCGATACACTTCAAGGTTGTAAAACCCTAATACTGGTTAGAGTATTCGTATTAATAATAATATTGAGGTGTTGAATGTTTATTATTCTTCTTCTTAAGATTAAGTATTAAATTCCGCGTGATACTTAATAAGTCTTTTTTTAAGTCAGTTTCTATAAAGGATCGTTTGCTCAACTGGGATCAACAAGTGGTATCAGAGCTTGTGATCTAGAAACTAAAACCAAGAAGTTTATTTAAGTTCTGTTTAAGTAAGTTAAGATGTCTGACGAAACACACATGGTTACTGCATCAAAGGTGCCCATGCTCAAGCAGGGTGAGTACCAAATCTGGAGAATGCGAATGAGGCAATACATTCGTATGATTGATTATGCCATCTGGGAAGTTGTTGAAAAAGGTGATACTCTTCCTAGGAAGGGTGATGATGGTAAAGATATAGCCATTGTTAGTGAAATTGACAAGGCTAAGAGGAAGCTGGAGATTAAAGATCATAGTATTCTCTCCATGGGAATACCTAATGAGTATGCTTTGGACTTGAACAATATGAGTCTGCTAAAGAGTTAATGGATGCTATTGAAACAAGGTTTGCTGGTAATGAAGCTACAAAGAAATCAATGAAGAATATGCTCAAACATCAGCTTGAAAACTTCACTGCTTTAAGTGGAGAAAAACTTGATGGCACTTATAACAGACTTCAAAAGCTTATCAGCCAATTAAAGTTAGTGGACTACAAGGTTGCTCAAGAAGATATAAATTTGAAGTTCATCAAAAGTTTATCACCTGACTGGGCTGTGCATATAGTTGTGTGGAGAAATAAGGATGACTTTGAAAAGATGACTCTAGACAATCTCTACAACAACTTGAAGGTATATGAGTCTGAGAACAACATTGCTGGTACATCTTCAACTAGCCAAAACAATGCTTTTGTTTCTACTAATCACAAGAGCTCACAAAATGTATCCACTGCTGCCTATGGAATAACCACGACTATTGCAAACAATACCACTGTTAGTGATAATGTTAGTGATGGTGCCATTTGTGCTTTTCTGGCTGATTTAACTACCAGTGTTACTGTTCTAAATCAACATTTAGATCAAATTGATCCTGATGATCTTGAAGAGATAAATCTTCAATGGCAGATGGCAATGTTGACTCTCCAAGCAAGGAAGTTCTTAAGGAGGACTGGAAGACAGGTTAAGTATGATGGTCAAATAAGAGCTGGATTTGACAAAAGCAAGATGGAGTGCTTTAACTGCAAGAAGAAGGGTCATTTTGATAGAGAATGTCGAGCTCCCAAAAGGACTGAAGGTATCAAGAAGACCACTGAAGAGCCTGCTTCTTCTTCAGCATTGGTTGCTCAAGATGGGATTGGAGATTATGGCTGGAGTGACCAGATTGAAGAAGGTCCCAATGCAGCTTTTCTTGCTAGTGAAGCTTCAAAAGAGCATAACTTTGCTCTTATGGCCTATGCTTCATCTTCTTGTTCAGATTCTGAGGTATCTAATGATTCTAAAAATTCTACTTGTTCTTTCAAATCATGTCAAGATAACCTAGAATCACAAAGAGCTATTATTGAGAGTTTGAGAAAAGAAGTTGAAAGACTGTCTCTAGATAACTTAGGTTATAGAGTTGGTCTAGAAAGTGTTGAAGAAAAGCTTAATTACTGTATTAAATGTGAGTTTGAGTATGTTGATAAGATAAATATACTAGGTGGTGAAATTGATCTTAAAGACAGAGAAATAACAATGCTTAAAAAGAAACTAGAAGAGGCAGAGAGTGTAAAACAAGAAGCCCTAGTAGAAAAAGAAAAACATGTTGTTAGGGTTGCTAAAACACAATATGCTTCAAATCTAGTTAATAAGCCAATAGGTCAAAAATTGTTCAAGGATGGTACTGGTCTTGGTTACAATGATGTGCCACCACCATCTCTTATGAAAAATGCACCACCTACAAAAGAACTGTCATTTAGCAGTGAATTTAGTTTCAATAAACCTGTAGGTGAGACTAGCAAGAATGAATCACCTAAGATAGGGTCTGATAAGTCATCTGATGCTCCCACTATTGATGACTGGGAATCAGATTCTGAGGAAGATAGATCTGAATCAACTCAACCTGAGGAGATAGAACATGTTAAGAAAGTTGATTCTAAACAAGCCAACCTTATTCCTAGATTTGGAGCACCTATCTCTAGGAAAGTGGTAGATTATGAGGAGATACCTAGGGAACAGATGAAAAGATATATACCTAGGGGCAATCAGAGAAACTTTAATGGCCTAATTTCTAACAGGTTAGGTGATGAGTTTCAATGTGTCAAGAAGGCTTGTTTTATATGTGGTAGTTTTGAGCACTTACAGAGAAACTGTTATAAAAACCATCCACAAGTTTGGAATCAATGGAGGAGGGTAAATCACCAAAACTTTTCAAAGAAAACAAACCCTCATCCTAACAAAAACATGATTCCTAAAGCAGTGTTAATAAGGAATGGTAATTCAAAGTCAATAGTCACTGCTGCACCCAAATGGGTTCCAACCACTGCCAAGCAAAATGTAAACACGGCTAAGCAAAATCAAACCACTGCTAAGCAAAATATCACCACTGATACAAAAGAAGTTTTAAAAATTCCAAAGGTGATAACTGACACAGTGGTTGGAAATCATTTTTATGCTGTTAAGGCCTCAGCTAGTTGGCAATGAAAGCCTAAGACCAAGGTTTTACATCATGTCAATTGTGCATCAATGGACCTAAAGAAATTTGATTATGTTGATGCACAGGGCAGACCCAAGTCAATATTGGCTTGGGTCCACAAAAGGAACTAATTTGTTTAAATTCATGTGCAGGGCAATCTACAAGATGAGCTAAAAGACAAAGGAATTTTTTATAGTGGTTGCTTTGGGCACATGACTTGGGATGGGAGCAACCTGGAGGATTTTGAAGCTTTTAATGGAGGATATGTGGCATTTGGCAATGATCCAAAGGGAGGAAAGATTCTTGGCAGAGGCACAATCAGAACTGGGACATTAGACTTTGAAAAGGTCTATCTGGTACAGGGACTAAAGTAAAATTTATTTAGTGTTTCTCAAATGTGTGATAAGAAAAACTGGGTACTTTTTGGGGAAACTGAGTGTGTGGTGTTGTCATCTGATTTTATGATGCCTAATGAAAAGTATATACAACTTAGGGTACCTAGGAAGGAAAACATATATTGTTTTGATCTTAAAGATGTAATTCCTAATAGGTTCTTAACCTGTTTGTTTGCTAAAGCATCAGTAGATGAGTCTAAATTGTAGCACAGAAGGCTAGGTCACCTTAATTTTAAAACAATCAATAAACTGGTAAAAGGCAACTTAGTGAGAGGGTTACCTTCTAAGGTTTTTGAAAGTAAGGAACTTTCTGTGGCTTATCAAAAAGGAAAACAACATAGAGCCTCTTGTAAGTCCAAAACTGTTAACACCATCACACAACCACTGTTTATGCTTCATATGGACTTATTTGGACCTACCTTTGTTAAAAGTTTGAACCATAAACAGTATTGCCTAGTTATCACTGATGATTATAGTAGATTTTCTTGGGTATACTTTTTGGCTGCTAAAAGTGAGACTAGTGAGATCCTCAAAAGTTTCATTACTAATTTATGAAAATCCAGTCACAACCACAAGGATCCATAAGATCCATCCTAAGGAACAAATACTTGGAAATTTGAACACTCCTGTTCAAACAAGAAGCAAGGTTCAGAACACAAAAACCTTCCCTGAGCAAGGTTTCTTTGCAAGATCACTTCACAAAAGAAATAGTCATAAAGATCTGCAAAATTGCTTGTTTGCATGTTTTCTGTCTCAAAAGGAGCCCAAGAGAGTGGAAGAAGCTTTATCAGTAGAAGGATGGGTAGAATCAATGCAAGAGGAGCTTCTTCAGTTCAAACTTCAAGAGGTTTGGACATTGGTTGATCTTCCTAATGGTAAGAGGGAAATTGGGACAAAATGGGTATTCAGAAATAAGAGGGATGAAAGAGGAATTGTGGTAAAAAACAAATCAAGGTTGGTTGCTCAAGGATACACACAAACTGAAGGTTTGGATTATGATGAAGTATTTGCATCAGTTGCCAGGATTGAGGCTATAAGATTATTTTTAGCATATGCCTCATTCAAGAATTTTGTGGTGTACCAAATGGATGTTAAAAGTGCTTTTCTGTATGGCACAATTGATGAGGAGGTTTATGTTTGTCAGCCTCCTGGTTTTGAAGATCCTGATCATCCTGACAAGGTTTACAGGGTGAAGAAGGCTATGTATGGATTGCATCAAGCTCCTAGGGCATGGTATGAGTGCCTGTCTACTTATTTGATGGACAATGACTTCAAAAGAGGGCTGATTGATAAGACTTTGTTCATAAGGAAGCACAAGGATGATATTTTGCTGGTGCAGGTTTATGTAGATGACATCATCTTTGGCTCAACCAATAAGGAGCTATGCAAGGTTTTGAGAAACTTATGCATGATAAGTTTTAGATGAGTTCTATGGGAGAACTCACTTTCTTTTTGGGACTACAAGTTAAACAAAGGACTGATGGTATTTTCATTAGTCAAGACAAGTATGTAGCAGATGTTTTGAAGAAGTTTGGATTTCAAGATGTAAAGAGTGCTAGTACACCTATGGAGACTCAGAAACCACTGCTACCAGATGATGGAAGTCCCAAAGTTGATTTGAAGTTGTACAGGTCCATGATTGGATCTTTGATGTATCTCACTGCATCTAGGCTAGATATTATGTTCTCAGTATGTGTGTGTGCAAGATTTCAACCTCACACATGAATGCTGTTAAGAGAATCTTTCGATACCTTAGAGGTCATCCTAAACTGGGCCTTTGGTATTCTAAGGATTCCCCTTTTGATTTGGTGGCCTATACAGATAGTGATTATGCTGGTGCTAGTTTGGATAGGAAATCTACAACTAGAGGATGTCAGTTTTTGGGAAGCAGACTAATTTCATGGCAGTGTAAAAAGCAAACTATTGTGGCAAATTCTACAACTGAAGCTAAATATGTGGCTGCTGCTAGTTGCTGTGGTTAAGTTCTTTGGATTCAGAATCAATTGCTGGATTTTAGGTACAACTTTATGCATACTAAGATTTACATTGAGAATAACAGTACAATATGCATCATTAAAAATCCTGTTTTACATTCTAGAACTAAATATATTGAGATAAGGCATCATTTTATTAGAGATTGTAATGAGAAAAGGTTGATTCAAATGGTAAAAATTCATACTGATTTCAATGTTGCTGATCTTCTCACTAAAGCTTTTGATGTGGGGAGGTTTCAGTACCTTGTAGTTAGTATTGGAATGATTAATCTCTAAATCTCAAGTTGTTTTGTACAAGTATTGGACTGTTATTATGTGATCTTAGTATTGCTATTTTTGTTTCTAACCACTGATAGTTATGTTCAAACCACTGTTTGTTGCTTTGTGTTCCCACTAACCATTTTGCAGAAATTTAGAAGTTTCTCACTATTTGTATGATGCAAGAGACTACAAAGGAAAAAGGGGGAAAGGGAGAAAGGGAGAAAATCTTCAGATGAAGGGAGAAAGGGGGATTTTCTAGGTCGAGGATCTTCTTGAGGAAGGTAAAGAAACCATGGGTTAGAATCATCACTTGATGATGATGATGATGATGATGATGATGATGAAGAGGATGTTAGATTGATGACTTCTGGTTGATTCCACATGCTGATTGTTGTTGATTGTGGATTTTTGAGAAATTAGGGTTTGGAAGTAAGTTGGATTAATTGGTGTGTGTCTCTTGTGACTTAGGATTATTTTATAGGCAGAATAAATGGTTTTTGTGAGTAAATGAGGGGAAGGTTTAAGTGGGTGAGGAGTTAATGAAGTCTTTTGACTTTGAAACACATTTATACCGAAAGTTGACCATATTGACTTAGATTTTAGCACTTTGGCTAACCACTGCTAAGTATATGGAACCACTTTTGATTTTACTCTAACCACTGCTAATCTTAACCTTCATTTTTTAGTTCTTGGTTTATGTTTGTGATATGCAGGTATGAAGGTTAGTTGTGAACTTTGAAGCTTTTGTGTTGAGAGATTTTGCTTTAGACCTTTGGAGCTTTTGTGTAATTACAAAAAAAAAAAAAAAATTGTGTTCAATTCTGTAATCCTTCATATTTTTGTAAGATATCACTGTGATTGACAGAGATTTGCTTGCTATATCTGTTGGCCAACTGATTGGAGTGAAATTCTGTATCCACTGCTAGTGTTTTTCAAACCACGGATAGAGTTTTTCAAACCACTGCTAGCATGTTGCTGATTTCTGGATACTTGAGGGGCTGTTTGGTAACTTTGGAGAAAACACGTTTATATCCCCAAATCACTGATAGGTCATTTATTTGATCTTCAAATCACTTCCAATTGGTGCTTTCCATAAACCTCACCATTTTAATCTATCACATTCACACATCCTACATAACCAACATCATCGATCATCATGGCGAATCAATATCCCACTTCCCATAACCTAGTTGCTAATTTGATAAAAAAAACAATCAATCCGAAGGTTTTCATCAAATGATTGATTTTCTTATTCACAGTCCTATTCACTTTTCCTTAACCGTTACACCAACCATCTTTAAATCCTATATACATCAATTCTGGAGGAATGCTAAGCTTAAGGAGGTAGATGGTGTGGACATTTTTAGTACAGTGGTGGATGAGAATGATATTTTGGTTGATGAGGAAATAATTAGAGGGGTTTTGAAGTTAGATGATGCTGATGGTGTTGTTAATCTTTCAGATGCTGAGATATTTGCTGGTTTAGAGAGGTTAGGATATGCACACAGGGGCGACAAGGTAAAATTTTTTAAGAGCATGTTTTCACAACAATGGAAGTTTTTGATTCATACCTTGTTGATGTGTATAAGTAATAAGACCACTGGATTTGATGACTTCCCTTCCAAAATTGCTACTGCTATCATTTGTTTTTCTGATGGGAGGAAGTTTAATTGGTCTAGGATGATTTATGATGGGTTTGTGCAGAATATTAGGAAGAAGGGAAAATATTATTTATATTCTAGGTTTGTGCAACTGATTGTTGAAAGTCAAATAGAAGAACCTGTTGAGCATACTAAGGAGTATGAAGTGCATTATATGCTTCCTAAGGTATTTGCACATATGAGGAATCAGAACCCAAATGTTCAAATCAGAGATGTTCCTTTATTTCCCCATATGCTTACTTTGCCTGCTATTCCTGAGTTTGATGAAGGTTTTGAAGCCCAACCCTTAGCACCTGAACCCACTGCTAGTACACCTGAAACCACTGCTAGTATACCTCAAACCACTGATAGTACACTTGCAACCACTGTTACACCAATTGTGTGGACTAGGAGGAGGAAGGGCACTAAGCAACCTCAGGCTGGTGCTAGTGGTGTTGCTCATGAGGCTGTCACATGTTGTGGAGGTGACATGATTGGAAGGGCTTCCACTACTGATTCATGCTTAGATGCTGGTCAGGATAGTGGAAACATCATTAAGACCCAACCTTTGGTAACTCCTACTGTGGAGAGTTCCTTGGAACTCAATACATGTGGAGGAATCCCTAGCCAACTGGCTGACACAGTGTGCATAGATGTTCAAGCAAGGTCTGATGCTATGTTTACTATATCCAAGGATTCACCTCTCTAAGCAGTTAACACAACTCGAAGTGATGAGGATAGTTTGGCACATCAAATTGAATTGACGGATCCTAAGCTGGTACATGATGACTTTTCCAATGAACCACCTCTCGGACCAGTTAACACAAGTCGAAGTGGGGAGGATATTCTTGAACACTTAAATGAATTGACGGCTAAATGTACTAAAATGGAGGATACAATCTCAAGTATTCAAGAATTGGCTGTGTTTCAGGGTAAGGAAATAAGGAGACTGAAGCATAGGATGTTTGTTTTGGAGTACGTGAGAAGACCTAAGGTTGCTATTTTGAGGAAAATGAGAAGGTTGAGAAGAAAGGTAAACTCCTCTCCAGCTGAGAATTTGGTGAATATGGAGAATGTATCCAAACAGGGGAGGAGTGATGGCATGAATTCAGGGGAGGCTGTAGATGTGCATATGGAAGAGGATGTGGATAGTGGAGATGCAGCACAATTTTTGGTATCTGATAAAGATGGGAATGAAGCTGTTCTTGAAAGTTTGAAGACTGTGGTAGAAGATGAGGTAGTGCAGGACACAACCACTGATAGTGTGTCTGCAACCACGGCTAGTATTCTTGAAACCACTGCTGCAGTCTCAGATAAGGTAATTATACCCACTGCTATCATAACCACTTCTACAATTGTTTCAACCATCTCTGTATCACCACCCAAATCAAAAGAAGTTGAGAAAGAAGCTGCAAGCACATTGATCAATCTTAGAAAAACCTCAACTAACCCTACACCCATCATTGCACCTATTTTATCTCTTGAACCTACTGCAACCAAACCCAAAGGTAAAAGTTTAGTTATTGGTGAGCCTTTGAAGAAGAAGGTGGCTCGACCAGATATTGGTAAGGGTAAAGGTATTGCAGCACCTGTTTTAAAGTTTAAAAGTGTAGAAGAACAGATTGCTTATGATGAAGAGTATACAAGAAGCATACATGCTGAAGAGGAAGCAGCTGCAGAAAAAGAAAAGCAAGAAGAGGAGGAGGCTTCTCAGAAATGGCTAGCTAAATGGTATGAATCACAAAACTATCTGCAAGCTTCTAATCAAATACAGAATGAGTATACTACTCAAGAATGGGCATTGTTAGATGATGAGGAAAGAGCTAGACTCTTGGGTGAATGGGCAAGGAGGATAAGTAAGGAAAAGAAGCAAGTTACAAGGAAGAAACCTCCTACAATTCGTGAGATGAGGAATGTACTGATGAAGATTGTTAAGAATTCAGGCATACATATTCCTGACAATCTTAGTAAATGTTCATTTGAAAGAATTCATGAGCTTTATCTGATGTGTATGAGGATTAATAATGAAAATTTTACTCCAATGAATTCTGAAAAAGATGAAGAGTGGATTAAAGGTAATCTAAAGAGAAAATCTGAGGTTCAGGAGACATCTGGTTCTAAAAGATTGAAAGAGATTGAAGATAGTCATCAAATTATCTCTTATGCATTTGAGCTTAATGGAAGTGAAGGTTGTTGGAAAATTCAAAGACTCAATAATGAAGTTTCTGAGTTTAATAAATTTTCACAGATGCTTCAATATCTGGATAGAGATGATTTAATGAATCTATGGAAGCTTTACAAGAATAAGTTTGGTGATATACATCCAAATGATTATCATGAGAGACTGGTTTATCATCACTTGAAGATTTTGTTTGAAACAACTCATGATGAACCTGAATGGAAAGGACTCTACAATGGTCATGTTACAAGATGGTTTTTATATCAAACTTGTGGAGTTCATGTGTTAACTGTGTCTGGAGTAGTTATTCATATGCTTGTAGAACGTGATTATCCCAAATTGAATAATTATCCAGTAGTTATTGCTCAGATGGTGAAGCCTGGTGGTTTGAAGATGTTGATGCCCTATGATGGTCAAGCTTACAATTTGTTGCTGAAGTATAAGAAAATTCTTAAAACTAGTAAGTGTTTGGCTACATCCTCCAATTCAGATATTTTGAGCTTAAAGGAAACTTGAGAATTCTATTTGAATGTATCAAGTTTAGGGGAGGATTGTTAGGTTTTAGGTTCCTTGGATCATGAATTATTCTAAGTGTTGGAACCTCGGACAGTGTTGTTGAAACCACATACAGAAGAATGAATCCACTGCTGATGAGAAACCGTGGCTAGTAGTATTGTGTAACCATGGATATTGTATTATAACCACTGCTAGTCTTGTATAGTCGGTTTAATATTGTATTAGATAAATATGGATAAGATATTTATCTTGTAGGTTACGTATTGTATTATGTAAAGGACTCCTTAGCCTATAAAAGGAGGTCCTAGGTTAGATTAGATACGTATGTTTTATATCTAAGGTCGATACACTTCAAGGTTGTAAAACCCTAATACTGGTTAGAGTATTCGTATTAATAATAATATTGAGGTGTTGAATGTTTATTATTCTTCTTCTTAAGATTAAGTATTAAATTCCGCGTGATACTTAATAAGTCTTTGTTTAAGTCAGTTTCTATAAAGGATCGTTTGCTCAACTGGGATCAACATTAAGTTTATGAATTCTAGAGATTTTGTAGTCATTAACCTTAGGTAGCTCCAAAGAGTTAGAGATAAAATCACACCCTACGACCTTAGAAAACACAACGCGTTAAGAATAAGGACATTACAATTCAACCATCAATAAAAGATAACTAGGGAGTAATAGTATCTAGGTAGACACATTTTTAATCATCATACGAGCACACTTTAAAAAGACATAGTTTATCCTTAGCTTAGATAATTAGATAATTAGAGTAATCGGTAGAAGTACCAAAACTCCAAAATCCATTACCCCGAGATTTTACCCTTAGCTTTATAAAAAAATATAAAAGATAAAAAAATAATCTTCCTCAACCTCAACCTTAGCATAGTAATTTCTCACTAGCATTCCTATTCCCCTAGAGAACGATATCAAACCTCGAGGCTTACCCTAATACTATACTACAACGATTAGGTTCACTGCCTAGGTGGTTGCAAAACTTGCTCGAAGAAAACGAAGTTTGCTTTGACCCCGAACGCGTACAACACTTAGGAAAGTATAGCTGTTGGATATTGGATTTCACAACGCGTAAAACGAAGTGAGTATGTACGCGTATAAGCCTGCATAGTCTGAGTCTGAGTATCCTTTGTGGCAAAACCTGAACACTTAGGAAAGTAGAGGCTGTTGGATATTGGATTTCACAAACACATCAAACCATTAACACAAGTGGGCGTATAAGTGGAATTCTAGAGAGAGAAAGTTAGAGGTTTAGGGAACTTAGTGAGAGAAAGTGAAAGATATTATTATGAGCTCCAACTCTCTACCTTGGGAGGTAGAGAGTATTTATAGTCTTACATAAAACGCCACACAACGGGTGTGGATCAGGCATACAGTGGGTAAAGACCCGTCCGTCCTCCACGGTGTTACTTAACAAAATACTACTTAACTAAATATAACTATGACTACGAGCATTCTAACGATTACATATACTTGAGGTGACCGACTCTTTAATACTGGGAATTTCTAATTCCTAACAATCTCCCCCTAAGGGAGGTCACCTCAACCATATACTAAAATGACATTGAATACAATCAGATATTACATTAACAATTGATCTTGCATTCTTGATGTAGTACTTTGCTCCAAAGCTCGTAGTCATTGATTCCACTCATTGCATGTTTGGTTAATCCAAGTGGAGGTCTTTTACTGATCCACGTGATAATAATGTTGAGCCAGCTTTTGAGATCATCAGCTAATAGAAAATCTCTGATACATCCATTGTGGTGTTGGTATTATGTGATGATGTGACTTTCGGACCGACATGATCACATTCTGGATCATGAAATCTTCTCATCAGAGTAGCGGAAGCATTCGTTGATTCATGATATTGAATGTGTTGTGTGAGCATGCGGTTATGGATTGACCGCTTCATTCTGATCAGCTGCAAACGTCGGGGTGTACCTGCATAAGACAGTTAGCAATAAAGCGCATGAAAGTGTCTTCGATCACTTTCGATGAATTGAGGTACACGGCTCACGGTTCCCCGTTGATCAGTACAAGTACTGCCTGTGATCAGGTATAATTCGAAGAATTTCCTTGACAGGGTTTCGCAGGTACTCTAGCTGTTCTCAAACCGGAACGTCTCAAAGAAGACAACACGGAGTGAGTGAACCAATTTACGTCCACTGAATGATGAAAAGAGATTTGAAAAACAATCGTGTATTGCTCAATAGAAATTGTTTTTGCAATATAACGAAGGTTTTAATGAAAATCAATTATCAATCATAAAACACCTTTTGATTTGAAAAATTAGTACACGATCGACGTGCTAATGAAAAGAGTTTTAAAGCACAAAGACCGGTTTTTCAAAGGTATCCGTCAATCCATAACTGAACGAGGATTGATTCAAAAGAATGAATCACCCCATTGTTTACGTCCGGTTGTCACATGGTTGATCTGTATAATAGATCTCACATGCCACCTACCAGGAGCTTGTTAGATGTTGGCTCCAGAAGGCTTTCCATCTTCATTGTGAGTATGTTTGCATATCACTCAGATGTTCTGGCAATACCACAAGGATAATGCGTAGGACTCAAGATATAATCTCTCTTTCCACATTGTGTGAAACAGAGAGTCTTCATTGAAAGTGTCCTAATGAGATTTATTGATGATCTCGGGGCTCTAGACTCAATTTGTGCATTTTTGGATCCTATATCGGAGACTAGGGAGAGGGTCTCCTTCTTCAATATCAACAAACTCTAAGAGAAAGTCGATAGATAATGTTGGTTCCCCGTGAGAATGAAACAAGTCCTTTTAAGAGGAACTTGAGTGGTTTGGAAAGTTGAAGTGCAGTCGTCACTTTGGGTCCATGACGTCTTGTCTTCAATACCGATGTTACCATCAGTAGCATATGAATTGAACCGGTTTACGCCCTAAGGTTGAATAATAGGAGGGCTATTTGTTTTCACCCTTTTCTCATTCAATTCTTTTTAATTCTTCAACCCCTTCAGTGCTTACCGAGACTTCATAGCTAGAACCTTGTTGGGTTTATTCAAGTACTAGCTCAGTCTCAGTCCGCACTCTTCCCATATCTCATTTTTCTCTTTTATCATCATACCTAAGAACTCTACACTAACTAGTGGATAGTCCCTGGGTAGATCCCTCCGGTTCTGGCGGATCATGGGAACAAATACCTAACCTTATCGTCCTTATATCACCATACATAATGTAAAGTTGGTCGGTCTTTTTGGTATTGTTCATCTGCCATTGGAACCAATTGAAAACCATTTGAAAATCAATCCAGATACTTATGATATATTATCAAAGCATTTTGTACCGAATTGTTTTTGATATTTTTAGAAGAAGAACTCCCCCTCAACATGTGCATCAAGTATTTGAAATAGTTTTGCACACGGAGGCAAGAGAAAGAATTAACTTCTTTGATTACCATTTTCTAAAAATATCAACATCACTTCCCTAATCGAATCAAGTAGATAAAGCATTTTGGGAAGGATGAGGTTTTCATGATTTTGCTCCCCCTCAATATGTGCCTCGAGTTTGAAAAGAGTTTTGCACATACTAGGAAAACGCACATTGAGATAAGTGATCACGTTTCAAATCATTGTGGTTTAAGATAGATGCTCCCCTCAACATGTGCATGGAAAATTTGAAATCGTTTGTCACTGGGAGAGGAAACATTGTACATCCTTATAAAACCTTTTACCGAATTATCAGTTTAAATCCAATTTAAATCACACATTCTCCCCGATCACAATTATCAAATCATTTGAGATTTGTGATCTCTTATAGATTTAAATTGATTTTGAAAGCTTTTAAGGAGAATTGTGACTTGATTATGAAAGCGTTTTAGCTGATAATGATCGGATTTTAAGACTTTAAACTCCATTGATAAAACATGCATGAATATCTTTTGAAAACAATTGAATGCCAAATAACTTTTTAATTTAATTGAAATCATTCTCCCCTCAATCAATGACATAGGTTGTTGATTGAGAGATTGATATTTTGACAAATAAGTCAGATGATTATCAAAAATAGAGACGAGTTATTTTTCAAAGCGTTAGTTTTCAGCGGATAAATGTTTAAAGAATCAGAGCATGGAATTTTGAAAACATGATAAAGTATGGCTCTGTTCTTTCTTTGAAGCGGGTTCTTGCTGAAATGACAATAAACCATTGTTTCTCTTTCTCCCAAAAATATTTTTTGATTTTTGATTTTTTTTTTTGGAATTGAACATCTAAAGTCCCGTGTCATTCTTTGAATGACAGCACAAATACCGTAGATATTATCGAACCGAGAAAACGCATGACAAAATGACAATATTTTTGAAGATTTTCGAATTTTTCAGATTTTTATGGATTTTGAAGGTTTTATAATTTTGTATTTTGATTTTTGAATAGATATATACAAGAGATAGATGAAGATAGACCTTTACTCCTCGTCTTCCTCACGAAGGCGTTTGAGTGTTTACGGTTGAAGACTTTTCAAGCCAAGACGTGGAAGAATAAACTCAAAGCGTTCTCTTGGAAGAGCTTTGGTGAAGATGTCGCTAGCGATATTCAGATCTCACAAAATAGAGTTCCACCACACCTTTTTCCACTTGTTCCATGATGAAATGATGTCGAATGTCGATATGCTTTGCTCTTGAGTGTTGAGCGTTGTTGCATGAGAGAGCAATAGCACTTTATTATCACTGATCAGAGGGATTTTGTTGAATTCAAAGCCATAGTCGGATAATTGAGATCTCATCCATAAGACTTGAGCACAACAAGATGACATGGCTATGTATTCAGCCTCTGTAGAGGAAATAGAAGTACTCATTTGCTTCTTTGAAGACCAGCTCACAAGCTTATCACCCAAAAGCGAGCACCTCCGGGCGTGCTTCGACGAGTATCTTGACATCCTGCATGATCGGCATCTGCATAGGCTGTTAGTGACATACCGGTGTCCTTCGGGTACCAAAGTCCCATATTGATGGTTCCTTGGAGATACCGAAAGACCCGTTTAACCGCTTCAAGGTGCTTTTAGTAGGCTTAGCACGGTATCTAGCACACATGCAAACAGGCGAACAAGATGTGCGGTCTACTAGCGTGAGGTACATCAGGTATCCAATCATACTACGATATTTTGTTTGGTCAATCATGATCCCTGAGTGGTCCTCATCTAGTTTGGTTCGATCAATCATGGGAGTGTCAACAGGGTCACTTGAATCAAATCCAAATTTCTTTAAGATCTCAGTTGCATATTTAGATTGATTTATGAAAATGCCTCGGGGACTTTGCGAAATTTGTAATCCCAAGAAAAATGACATTTGTCCCATCATTGACATTTGAAATTTTGAACTCATTTCATTAGAAAAATGATCACATTCCATTGGGTCAGTCGAGGCAAAAATAATATCATCAACATAAATTTGAACATGAATTAAATGTTTGCGACTTCTGGTGAACAATGTTAGATCAACTGCTCCTTTGCTAAATCCGGTTGATAGAAGAAACTTTGACAGCGTATCATACCATGCCCTTGGAGCTTGCTTTAAACCATAAAGGGCCTTCTTCAAGCGATAAACGTGAGTAGGATGCTCTTGATTTACAAATCCTTCAGGTTGGTGGCGTGAGACGACTTCTTTAATATCTTCGTTCAGGAATGCCGTCTTTACGTCCATTTGATAGACTACCATGTTCTTACTTGCGGCATTAGCCAAAAAGATTCTAATTGCCTCGATTCGAGCCACAGGAGCAAAAGATTCTTCAAAGTCTATACCCTCCTCTTGACGGTATCCTTTAGCAACTAATCGAGCCTTGTTCTTCAACACATCACCATGCTCATCAAGTTTCACTTTGAAGATCCATTTTAGAGCAATAATCATAGCACAATCTGGAGCGGTACTAATTCCCATACATCTAGTCGATCGAACTCATGAATTTCATCTTGCATAGCATTGAACCAGCTATTCTCATTCATGGCGGTTTTAACATCTTTTGGTTCGATCTTAGAGAGTACGGAGTTGAAGAAGCACCATAAGGCATCGGTTGCAAGTTGTTTCCGTGTGGATCTTGGGCGAGAGGGATTTCCAATGATGTTGTCTAATGGATGATCGTGAGTCCATTTTACGAGGTGTTCATGTGGTAGTTGTTGAGGGACTGAAGTAGCGAGTCGATGTCTCGAAGAGGATGGTTCGATGAAGATTCAGGAGCAACTATGTTTTCAAATGGAGCATCTTCAGGATTAGCAAAGGGATTAACATCATCATTGATGCTAGAAACAGTTCCATGATGTACATTTGAAGAATGATGATTTGTTGATGAGGCGGAAGGATCGCAGAAGGCACTCCTTGACTTAAAGATATTGAGACCGAGGGATTGACTTCATTCACTGGAATATGAGCAGCCTCTGTTGTAGGGATCAACACCTCATTAGTACTTGGATCATAAAGTTCATCAAACATAGGATCAAACAATTTCTTTAAATCATCTTAGATGGAGGTACATATGGAGTTTCTTGAGAAGAGTTTGGAACAAGGGATGAACCAATTGGGCTGATTTGAAGTGCGGGTCCAGAACTGAATTGTTCAGGAGCCGTTTGACGTCGACTCATCAAACGTAGCGTGAATTGTTTCCATGATGTTTCGGGTTCTTTTGTTGTAGATTCGGTATCCCTTTTTGTTTGGTGCATACCCTACAAATACTCCAATGTCGGCTTTAGCTCTAAGTTTGCCTAAGTCTTGACCCTCATTAGTTGGATAGCACAAAGCTCCAAACACACGAAGGAAAGAGAGATTAGGTTTTCTGTTGTGGACAAGTTCATATGGTGTCTTTCCATGAGCAGTGTGAATCAGGGAACGATTTTGTGTGTAGCATGCAGGTGGCAATAGCTTCAGCCCAGAGAAACATTGGAACTTTTGAGTAAATCAGCATTGTTCTAGCAGCTTCTACAAGAGTTCGATTTTGCCTTTCAACTACACCGTTCTGTTGAGGAGTTCGTGGAACACTTCTTTGATGGTGATTCCAATGATTTCATAAAATTCACTAAGTTGTTTGTTAACAAACTCAGTTCCATTGTCTGTCCGGATAATTACGGCGGTTTTGTTAAGTCGAACTGCAATGTTTGATGAGTTTGATGATGATATCAAGAGTTTCATCCTTTGTCCTTAAGAACTTGACCCAAGTGAATCTAGAGTAATCATCAACTATAACTAACACATATTTCTTCCCAAAGATATTATGCACTCTCATTGGTCCACATAAATCCATATGAATTGTATGAAGAACTTCTGTGGTGAGTTAGTAGGTTTGGTTTTATGGGCATACTTCTTGCTTTTTCCCAATTGACATGCTTAACAAAGATGATCCTTTTCATACTTTAGTCGAGGTAAACCTACAACTAAGTCCTTTGTGGAGAGATCATTGATGGTGCCGAAGTTCAAGTGATTGAGACGTCGATGCCATAACCATGACTTTGTTTTAGAAGCCTTTGACAGCAAGCAAATTGGAGAAGACTTCATCATATCTTCTATAGAGATGGTGTAAAGATTTGAACCACGAGTTCCTCTTAAAAGTTCCTTACCATCAAGTTCTCTAACAAAACAAGTATGTTTTAGAAGGCTACTTCTAGATCAGAGTCACAGAATTGACCGAAAGAGAACAGATTATGACCAAGACCTTCCACATAGTATACTCTAGAGATAACACTATCACCAACAACATAATCACCATAACCCTTAATTGCACGAAATGATCATTACCGAATCTAAGCGTCCCGATGAATTTGCTCCACGAAGTTCATGAGCCGCGACGGTCTCCGGTCATATGCTTGGAACAACTGAGTCCGGTACCACAGGCGATTTGAATGATCTGCAGTTGAACACAGACAAGAATGGATAACATGATAATTGGGATCCCCATGCAAGAAAGGGTTCCACTTGGTTAGTAACAGTAATTGGAACACCCACATCAGAAATAGAAACATCCATATCAGTAGTAGAAGCAATGGAATCATTGGGAATAGATGCAATGTTGGTGTTTGTATTTGACCTATTCAAAGTATGTTCACTTCTTAAGGGAATAGTTCTACCAGAGGCATCCATTTTCTAGAGGGCATAATCTTAGCAGTTTGAGAGCAAAGCTGATTATTCTTATGGCCAAAAGGTATCCAATAATAACCTATCTTTATAAAAGTTCTTCTGTGGGTTTCCACTTGTTTTCTAACAATCTTTCATTTTTTTCCTTTTTGCCTTATTTGCACGATTATTAGCATTAACAATTTTGATAGCATTAGGCAAAACATTCACACCACATTCATGATTAGCAACAGAATTCAAGCAGACATCATTACAAGGTTTGCAAATAGTATCGAGATTGAATTAATTACTGATGCGCCTAAGGCTAATACTTGAATCAACACGATTCGTTTTATTCAACTCAAGCTTAAAGTTCCTAGATTGGTCTTCTACTCTCTTCCAATGCACATTCTTAGCTTGCAAGGTCCTATCATTCCTTGTATTGTCTTGAGACTTTGACATGCTCGCTTTAAAGTCACGATTACTCTGTAGAGGAATGGAAACATTAGTTGGTTGATCTAGTTTTTGCATTCCCGAACTTGATGTGCAAGGATCTGAAGTACTAGAAGGCACATTAGTGTATACTTTCTTAAGGCTGTGATTTGAGCTTTTTGTAGGCACACTAAAGTTCACTTTCTTAGCACTAACATATCTGGAATCTAAACTACTTGAAGGCACATTAGTGTTTCCTTTCTTAAGACTGGGCATAGAACGGATTTCCTGCTTGGAACTAGGCATAGAAGGCATCACGCTTTGCCTTTTGCATCTAATGTTAAGGATTTGGGACATGTTGCAATTACACATTCTAGCAACTCTTGAGATCGTTTGGCATGGAGGCAAGCAAACCTAATTTCACTATCAAGAGGTTTGTTAATGAAATCCTCTTCGACAATCTCACGGAGACATTCTAGACTATCCTTAAGGTGAGCACAGTATTCATGAAAAGCATGTTCATTATTCCTAGATGAGGAGGAATATATTTAACTGTCACAGTGTATTTGCAGTCTAAGGGTGACTTTGAGACAACATTCTTATTGAAAACAAGTGGCAGTTTCCCATTTCCCTGACTTCTCAGATTCTCAATTTCCTTTTGTAAAGGCGTTATTTTTTCGTTGTTTTGGTCACGGGTGACTTTTATTGAATCATATAACTCTTTAAAATGTCGTTTAACTTTTTCATTTTCTTCTAGAAAACTCTTGTTTTCCTTTTGTAAGGCATCAACTAAGTTTTGAAGATGAAAAGTTTGAGAATTGTGAGAATCTAAAGGAGGAGGCATTTGGGAGCCTGTCATATTGTTCGTTTGACCCTTTAATTGAGAGATTTGGGCTTTCAACTTTCGGATCGTGTTGCACTGAGCTTGAATCTGTTCATCACGTTTGTTAATTTGAAAAAGTGCATCAAACTCTGGAGCATCCGAGGATGTCTTGATATTTGAAGTTTTGACATTTTCTTTAAGATGTTGATATTTTAGTTGTAAATTAAAATGCTCAACTTCTAGTTTAGAAAAATGTTTAACCAAATTGTCATGATCATCCAATTCAATTTTCTCGTTTAGTTCAGAATTAGTTTTTTCAAGCTCAATGACACGATCATGGGAGACTTTCAGATGCAACCGATAATTCATGAAATTTGGAAGCATTAATAGGAACAATTTGTAGCAGATGAAAAACACATCTTGAGTAATACATTGAGATCAGGGTTCTCATTTAGTGTTTGCAAGTTCTTCCTCTCAATCTCATTATATTTTAGTGCTCGCTCATAGTCACTAACTTCAACTATCATTGCATCAAATTCCTTTTCCATTCCCTTAATATCAGTTTCTATCCCTTTTTAAGACTCTCAAAGTGATCTTTTAGAAGTTTAAAGAAAGGCATGACCTCGGTTAAATAACATTCTTTCATTTGCTCAAAACCTCTTTCTCCTTCCGTAATACCAATGGGTGTGATCCTTTTCTTGCAAGTTTTCTCAAAATCAACAAATAGTTGAAGTATAACATATTGGCTAATTAAGGTCTTGCTTTTAGTGGCAATTGTTCTAGGAACAAGATGCATTGGTGTATTAGGAGGATATACAGTCGCTCTAGGCATTTTCCAAAGAGGAGGATTCGTTTCAACAATATTTTCGGCTTTCCGCTTATCTAAATCCATTTTCCAGAAAACTTGTTCGGGAGTCAACAATGTCTGAGGTTTAAACATGTTCAAGGAAATCCAGTTTTCCTTCTTGTAATCATGGGGTGTGATCTTTATTTTCTTCTCTCTACATTTAGGATCATCTAATTTCTTGTTCATCTTTTCCCTAGTGACTTCATCGGATTTCTTATCTTCCTCAGTGCACTCAACGCAACTAGGTTTCTGTCTAGGTTTAAGGATTTCATTGCCATCATAAAGAACCTTATGAGCATTTCTAGCCCTTTTAATGACCTCGGGATTTGGTTCCTCAACAAGGGGAATGCTATGCTTATCGCTTAGGACCCTATGCTTAGTGATCATGTGAGCGGTCTGAATGGTGTTCCCTTGTATGTACAACTTGTTTTCAAGTTTGTTTTCAAAGTTTTCAGATTAGAAAAATCATTCAAGAGTTTTGATTCCTTTGCATTAAATTCTTGCTTAAGCATTTTCACATTTTCTTGAAGTTCTTGTTTTTGCTTAGCAGGTTTTAGAAAGTTTTTTTTGCAAGGAATTTAACTCTTGTTTTAATACTTCTTCTCGAAAATTACTTTTTCTAATAATTGTACGCACTTGGTCATCCATTTCCGGCTCACGAGTGGTCAACTCAAATTTAGCACGTTGTTCATAAATAGCAACACGTTCTTTATAGGCATTTAATTCAGATATTACAGAATCATCGGGGGCACAGGCAGTGTATTCATCAAAATATAGTCATTGTTGACTGCAGGAGATGCATCACTTGGTACAACTTCACTTTCACTTTGTTTCACATATTGATCATATGGGACAACATTGATATTACCCATATTTTCAATATTTGATACAAAAGTTTGAGTTGATAGTACTTTGTCATGCATCTTTTGCACATCAGCATCATCGTATAGTTTTAGTACCTCTGAGATGATTGTGTCTTTGGATGGGCCAGCTTGTGGTGAAGAGGAGACCTTGGGAGAAACCATTGGAGAGATGCTAGCCATAAAGATTGTGTGTGCAGTAGGTCCATCATCCACATCAGAATCGTATGCATCACAATCAGCGACTTGAAAGGCATTGTGATGATTGTGACCTATCTCCTGAATAGGCTGCTCATCCACATCTGCATCATAGGTCTTGGCATTGCCCTCGGCAAGAAACAACAATTCCTCTTCATCCAAAGTAGCACCATTATCCTGAGCTTGCACAAGCAGCATCTTATCTCTGAAGTAATCGCATTCTGTGGGCGCTTTGGAGATGTGCAGTTCCTTGCAATGTGTCCCTCACCACCACAATTATAACATTTGATCGGCTTAGCTTGACCTTGATTACCATTCCTTCCTCGATTCTGATTAACAACATAACCTCTACCGCTCCACCTCTTCCCGATCATACTGTCTTTCTGAGCTGGTTGCACCACGATCCTCCCATCTTTACAGTAGCTTGATTGTGTGGGTTAGATCTTTGTTCGAGGTTGTTATTGGTTTGTGGGAGAGAATTCATGTTTTGACTGATGAGAAGAGCTAGTTGATTAATGAAATTACCCACGTGTGCATCAGCATCAGCTTGTTTGAACATAGGATCGGGAATTAGTTTGTGATTACCATTTCCCATGGGTATGACTTGTGAGGCTTTGGTTGTGATTCCGATGTTTGAATAGAAGGCAGTTGAGTCATTAGGCGAGCTTGTCTCTCCCTGGTTGGTTTTGAATTGATTAAGAACTAATTTTTCAAACATAGCATGTCTCTCATTCTGAAGAAGGAAGGCATAGAGTTGCTCATAGTTTGTATTCTTCAATCCTTTAGTGAGCTTCACAGAAGTGACAAACTTGTGCCATTCGGGATTCATGTTGTTCACAAATTTTGAGTTCAGTTGAATGTTAGGCATAGTCATTCTGATGTTCCTCATGTCATTCACCAACTTATGAAATCTCACATAGTACTCATAGACACTCTCATCGGGTTTCATCTTGAAGTGTTCAAATTCGTCATAGAGTTGTGATTCTCTGTCTTCCATAGTTAATTGTGAACCTGAGAGAAGCATCTTGACATTATCCCATCCTGCCTTTGCCTCGGTGTTGTGATTGATCAGCTTGTAGATGTCTTTAGGAAGACCTTGAAGAACAATGTTAGAAGCCACGATATCACATCGAATCTCTTTTTCTCCTTATCGTCAAGCTCATCATACATCTTTGGTCTGTCCATTCCGTAAATCGAGTTCCATCTTGCGTATCAAGTACATCTCTAGTCGTCTCAACTCGACACGGTCCTTCATCAATGGATTTGAGAATGTTGACACCATTTTCCTTTCCAAGGCGTACAATCGATTCGTTGAGCCCAAGAATCGTAGTCAGTTCTATCAAGCATGGGTGGGCGAGTATCTGAACCAGCTGCTTGAACATCCTCGGCAACAGTGGAGATGATAGTAGGAACGTTGGTAGACATGTTAACAGATTATACGGGATTTTATAACTCTATGATTAAACCGGAAAATAGATTCTTTCACAGGATTTTACTAAATCAAGAGAAAACCGTAAACAATCACCAAGTCGCTAGAAGATAATGCACCAAGTCGCTAACACTTAATTCGCTACACCCCCAAGTCGCTAAAGTTCCAAATCTCTATACAAATGCAAGTCGCTAAGTAGTGACTAAGTAGTAACTCGCTAACCTTCAACCTAATTCGCTAAACCCCCAAGTCGCTAAAGTTCCAAGTCGCTATACAAATGCAAGTTGCTAAGTAGTGACTAAGTAGTAACTCGCTAACCTTCAAGTCGCTAGCAAAATTTTGGCTGCAATTCGCTACTCAAGTCGCTAAAACTTCAAGTAAGCTAAAGAGCAACTCGCTACAGACCAAGTCGCTACCACCAAGTCGCTCACCCGTAGTGGAGAGTCCACTACTTGTACTGTTAATCGCTAGATCTAAGTCGCTAGCTCCAAAGCTGTAACTTCGCACGAAATTGCAAAGAAAGTCGCTACGAAGAATGAAGTCCGAATGTCAAGTCGCTAGCAAGAAAACCATAAAAACATCACTTTTCAATCCAAAAACTACCCAACCAAGATGATTCAAGCTTACCAAATGAAAACCTAAACACTTGTGATGATTCTAAACATAAAAGTACTAACAAAATCCAAGCTTTAACACAAGAAATCAACCAAATGATGCACAAACCACTAAACTTTTTCAAACTCAAAAACCACCTAAAACCACTAGAAATCCAAAGATGTGTAAGATATGATCTAACCATGGCTCTTGATACCAATTGTTGGATATTGGATTTCACAAACACATCAAACCATTAACACAAGTGGTCGTATAAGTGGAATTCTAGAGAGAGAAAGTTAGAGGTTTAGGGAACTTAGTGAGAGAAATTGAAAGATATTATTATGAGCTCCAACTTTCTACCTTGGGAGGTAGAGAGTATTTATAGTCTTACATAAAACGCCACACAACGGGCTGTGGATCAGGCATACAGTGGGTAAAGACCCGTCCGTCCTCCACGGTGTTACTTAACAAAATACTACTTAACTAAATATAAATATGACTACGAGCATTCTAACGATTACATATACTTGAGGTGACCGACTCTTTAATACTGGGAATTTCTAATTCCTAACAATAGCCCAAATTTTGGAGTACCTTTTAGGTACCTGAGGATTCTTCTGGCTGCAGTGAGATGAGATTCTATTTTATCAGAATCGATATCTTGCACACAGGCATACAACAAATAGAATGTTAGGTGATAAGGATTTAAAACATACGTTTTTAGGGGCTCATTTAAGCCTTAAATCGACACATTTTATATTCATTACTACTTAAAATCGTTCCTTTTCAGATTTTAGGTCATTTGGAAGCAAAATCTTTGGAATGAAGCATATTTGGATGAAAAGGAGCGAAAACTTGAAGAAAATGGAAAAGTCAAGATCCAAGGCTGTTCCTTGCACCTGACGGCGTCCCAACCAAAGGGCGAAGCCATCCCTATATAATAGTTTTGATCAAATTACACGCGACGGCTCAGAACAAATTCTGGTTCTACAGCCTGACGGCGTCACGCCTAAACTCTGGAAGGCGTCTCCCTCATTCTCCACACTAGGCGCCCAAGAACCAATCTCAGACGATGTCCTTCATGAAGACTGATGGCGTCACACCTATCAATTGATGTCTTCCCAATGATGACTTGGCCCAAACGAAACCTAATGACGGAAACCTGATGGTTTCACTAGCAAATGGTGACGTCATCGCATTTGTAAATCTATATGGAATTCGATTTTTCTGTATTAGGAGAAGTAGAACTTTGGAGAGCAAACCCTAATTCAGTTGTAGTCCGAATTGGATAGTATTTTAGGGTTCCATACCCTTCTTTACATCATAAGATAAGTTTGTTAATCCATATTATCATTATGACTACCCCATCTTTAATTGTATGTGTATATGCTTGCTTGTTTACTATGAGTAGCTAAATTATACTTGTGTTTGCTTAGATCTATGGAACCTAATTGTTAATTATTGTTAGGTTGTCTCTTGTCTTAATTGGTAGACTCTAGAGTAAGGAAAACTCGCTTCTTCTTTAATTGTTGCGAGCTTGAATGTGGTAAATAGGAAAAAAAGATTAAGAGTGCACCTAGGCGATTCGTTGTGTTTATTGCGTGAGTTGTAGCTTGTTGATAGTAGAGTATTCAGGGGAGATACTTAGGTACTTGGCGATCTCGGATAGTCTAGAGGAGAGTTACAATTTATATAACTAGGGAATTAGGCACCCCTCCCCCATGACCAAACGGAATACAATGCACCAAGTAAGATGATGATGTGACAATTCAACCGACCAATAAGAGATAACTAGGGAATAAGAACATCTAAGTAAACACATTTTAATCATCATAAGAGTACACCTACATTAGCATAATCTGTCTTTCCTTTTCATTGTTTAAGTAGTTAATTAGTTTTAGTAAAAGTAGTTAAAATTGGTAGAAGTACCACCCCCACTCCTATACCCCGAGATATTAACGTTGCTTAGAAAAATCTATAAAATACCAAAAAGAATCCCCCTCAACCTTACCTTCTTGTCATACATCTCTTTCTAGCATCTCTATTCCCCTAGAGATTGAATCAACCCCCTTGGATTACCCCATACTACACTACAACGATGCCTAGAGGGTTGTAAAACTTGCTCGCAGAAAAGGAAGTCTTTTCGACCCCCAACCCTCCATATCAAGTTTTTGGCGCCGATGCCGGGAATAAAATAGCTAGTTATATTTCTATCTCATTTAGGTCTACTCGTTTGATTCCTATCAAGTGAGATTTTTTCTCTTTTTCTTATCTTCCTTGTAGTCTATCTTTTTCTTCGTGTTTTTGTTCATAGCCTCATCACTTTTCATCATGGAAGGTGATAACCCACCCAACAACAATCCACCAAATCATCCACCACCAAACCATTCACCACAAAACCCACCACCTGATCGAACCTATGCCAACCAACTCCGCACTCGCATCTATAGTGAAATGGGAGAACTTAGGAAATTGAATAGGATAATTGAAAACGCACTCGAGAAAGCACTTGATGAGACAACTAGTACATTAGATAGCAATTCCACCATGAGTGATGATTCGGATGAAGAGCTTGAGGAAGGAGATTATAGGGTACTTGAAATTATGGAGGATAATGAGGAAGAGGAACTTAATGAGTATTTTGCTTGTTTTATTTTTCAATTTTGTTTGTGTGTTTATATATCTTTTCATTGTTGTTTATTCTCATGTTAGACTTCGTAAAAAAGTCTTTATTTTGTTTTTAACTTCGTCTTAATTGCATATAAAGGTATTTTTACAAAAAGATAAGTGTAGGGAAGATCACATATGTTTTTAAGAACATGAGCATGAGATTAACAATCATTGAAATTGTATATATTTGTGTGTTTGTTAGATTCAAATGCTTGTATCGAGTCATAATGGATGTTTTGCAGAATTTTTTCCAGGTTTTAATGAGGTAAAATTTTCATATTTTTTATAGAAAAATGCATCAGACCACTTTCTGTCAGGACAACCTGACAGCGTCAGGATTAAATCCTGACGACGTCAGGAAATATGAAAACAAAATATCAGTTTCGTTTTCTGTGTAACTTGTGATTTTTGGAAATTCCCAATTCTTAAATTTCTAGAAAAACTGCAAATATCCATTCCACAAGCATTATATCTTACTCGCTTTCTAGTTTAGTTTTGTTTCATATATAGTTTTACCGCCGATTTTACGCGAGGTTTCATTTCATTTTCTTATAAGTTTTTAGGTTATTTTGGACAAGAAGAAGAAATACATATTGGAAGCAACACTTATTACTTGTTCATTCTTCTTGGATGAGATTTTAACCGCAACTTCACACATATCCTATCGAGCTAATCAGGGGAGTACTAGTTTCTTTCTCTTTTAATTTACCTTCCTTTGTAATAACTTTGATACTTTCGGAGAATATTGGGGACAATGTTTAGTTTAAGTGTAGGGAGGGAGAATAAAACAGGAACATAGAAACTATTCACTCATTTGATTTTTGTCTTGTCCTTGGTAAATTGTGTAATAAACTATGAGAAATATTTGTTAGGGAAATTTTAGCACCAAATTTAAAATATTTTATGACATTTATGAGTTAAACTTTAGTCTTAATAAAGCGTCTCATGGATAAGAATTATATGACTAGCACAAAAACTGTTTACCACTCAAATTCCACCCCAAGAATGTAAGGTTCGCCGCTAGATCTTTAGGAATAAAAACATTCATCTTTAATGCTTAGTGAGTGTACCAGTAGTATAATAGATTCTAGAACTTGTTTTGTGATGCATTCCAAGATCGCTAGTGAGACTACATTCATGTAGTCAGGATTAACTAAATGATAAGAGGCATTAGGATAACCCTTGTTTGAAACCTGTACTTTAATTACGTCATCCACATTGGTTGAGTAATTTTCCCCACACCCTTGCGATGTACTCATCTTTAGTACATGATACCCCTAGTTAACCCCTTAGAGCCTATCCTTTTCGCGGTTCTCGTGATGTTTCGGTTTTCCAGAATATCGACGAAGAGCATTGTTTACAACCTACCCCCAAATGTTACATCCAAATCCTCTTAGCATACCTTGTATGCAATTATCTTTAGCGCATTATTGTTATCATTGTTAAACCCTTAGTTAAATTATCTAGTTACTTGCATGGTTGCTAAGTCGAGTCATATCATTTGTAAACAATTTTGGGATGATTGGGACTCATGGGTTAAAGTAATATTTTATGGAGTAACGGGAAAGACCGAAAAATTCAAATTTCCTTTGTCTACGTAATTAAGTACTCCAAGTGTTTTGATCTTTTAAAATCGGGTCAATTAGTTTAGTGAAATAAAAACTCAAGTGTAGGGATGCTCCTATAAATCGCTTTATTTTGATGTTATCGCAGAGGATGTTAGAGTAAAAAGGCATAAAAAGTGAAAAAAAAAAGAGAAAAAGATTTGTCAAAAAAAAAAGAAAAAAAAGCGGGCTACCATCGTACATCTATATTTATGTTTATGTTTTTGAGTTTAAGTTTACGTTTTGTTTCAAGTTATTTAGTGTTAGTGAGTTGATTCTTGGCTTAGCAACGCCACGCTTTACATGCTTGTAACATAAATTTTTTGACTTGCCACCAATAAATATCCCCTATCCAACAAAACCCTTTACTTGACCTCTTAGATAGTTATTCCTAGGTGCTTACGTCAAAGCGGTGGAGGTTTGATCTTTTCTCAAGCCCTCGGTAATCTATGTACTATGCCAGGTAATGAGTGTTTATCTTCCATTTCCATTCATATTATATTTCATATAAACTCGAGAGATGAGAGAATCCAAACACCAATTGTGATGTGCTAGTGTATAATTTCCGTGCTTGTTATGACTATTGTGGCACTTGTACTTGTTGTAAACTATTTTAAACCAATGCTTCATGCCCCCTAACTTATAAATTGATTGGCCAAAAGCACATTTGCTTGAGGACAAGAAAATTCCAAGTGTAGGGATATTTGATAAGGATTTAAAACATACGTTTTAGGGGGTCATTTAAGCCATAAATTGACAATCCGTTGCTACTTAAAATCGTTCCTCTTCACATTTCAGGTCTTTTGGAAGCAAAATGCTGGAATGAAGCATATTTGGATGAAAAGGAGTGAAAACATGAAGAAAATAGCAAAGTCAAGATCCAAGGATGTTTATTGCACCTAACGGCGTCCTAACCAAAGATCGACGCCGTTCCTATATAAGAATTTTGATCAAATTACACGCGATGGCTCAGAACAAATTCTGGTTCTACAACCTGCCGGCGTCACGCCTAAACTATGGAAGGCGTCTCCCTCATTCTCCACACCAAATGCCCAAGAACCAATCTCAGACGATGTCCTTCATGAAGACTGACGGCGTCACACCTATCAACTGAAACCGTCCCAACGATGACTTGGCCCAAATGAAACCCTAATGACGGCGACCTAACGACGTCACTAGCAAAAGGTGACGCCATCGCATTTGTAAATATATATACAAAATTCAATTTTTCTTTATTAGGAGAGGTAGAACTTTAGAGAGCAAACCATAATTCAGTTGTAGTTCGACTTGGACAGTATTTTAGGGTTCCATACCCTTCTTTACATCATAAGATAAGTTTGTTAATCCATATTATCATTATGTCTACCTCATGTTTAATTGTATGTGTGTATGCTTGCTTGTTTACTATGTGTAGCTAACTTATCCTTGTGTTTGCTTAGATCTATGAAACTAGTTGTTAATTATTGTTATGTTGTCTCTTGTCTTAATTTGTAGAGGTTAGAGTAAGGAAAACTGGTTTCTTCTTTAATTGTTGCAAGCTTGAACGTCCTAAATAGCAAAAAAGCTTAGGAGTGCACCTAGGCCATTCGTTGTGTTTATTGCGTGAGTTGTAGCTTGTTGATAGTAGAGTATTCGGGGGAGATACACAGGTACTTGGCGATCCCGGATAGTCTAGAGGAGAGTAACGATTCATAGAACTAGGGAATTAGGCAACCCCCTATGACCAAATGGAATACAATGCACCAATTAAGATGAGGATGTGACAATTTAACTGACCAATAAGAGATAAATAGGGAATAAAATCATCTAAGTAAACACATTTTAATCATTTTTTAAGTAGTTAATTAGTTTTAGTAAACGTAGTTAAAATTGGTAGAAGTACCACCCCCCACTCCTATACCCCGAGATATTTACCTTGCTTACCAAAAACCATAAAAGACCAAAAATTATACCCCTCAACCTTAACTTCTCGTCAAAAATCTCTTTCTACCATCACTATTCCCCTAGTGAACGAATCAACCCCATGGGCTTAGCCCATACTACACTACAACGATTAGGTACCTTTGCCTAGAGGGTTGTAAAACTTGCTCGCAGAAAAGAAAGTCTTTTCAACCCCGAACCCTCCATATCATCAGGCCTTGAGGCAGTGAGGTACATCAGTGAGCATATTACTCCACTAAATAATGTTTGATTCACTGATTTTCCTATAAGGTTAGGCTCTAAGTTGTTTGGAGGAACCATGGGTGTTTTCACTAAAGAGCAATAGATCTCATATTTCTTTAGGAGATTCTAGTATACTTCTCTTGACTGATGGATATTCCTTTATCAGTTTGTTTGATTTGAATTCCAATGAAATCTGTGAGTTCTCCCATCATACTCATTTCAAATTCCTTTGTCAGCATTTTCTCAAGCTGTTTACAAAGTTTGTAATTTTTTGACCAAAATATGATGTCATCAACATACAAATGGACCAGTATTACATCTCCTTTAGTCCTATAGATAAACAAAATGTTGTCTATCTTTTCTCTAACAAATTTGTTTTGAATAAAAAAAGTCTGAGAGAGTTTCATACCATGCTCTTTGAGTTTGCTTTAGTCCATAGAGAGCTTTTTCAAGCTTGCAGACATGGTCAGGGAACTGATGTGCTATTTCATCTTGCTTTTAATATTTATAAAACTTAGATCACTTAGGATAAACACATACTAACGGGCAGAGAACCCGATCAGATGTAGTAAAACCTTAGGTAAATCTGAGTATCGTCCCAAGAGAGCTGTGACCTTGAAAGAAGTAAGATGATTAGAAATAATATTGATAATATATTGGTGTGATAAGATTGGTATAACACATCTACATGCTATTATTCCACATACACAGATACCAGAAATTTAGGGTAAAGAGATAGATAAACGAAGCTTAACTAAGAATACAAATATGGATTGATTCTTGATATAAAGGTTCAATATAGTGGTTAATTATCACCAGACTCCTTTGGTCAATTCGTCATGGCCTATGGTTCTTAGATTCCTCACCAAGATGAACAAGTCACTCGGGATCATTCGGCAACCTAATAGCAGTCATTAAGTGCCAAATCTACTAGATCTAGTATGTGGGAACCCGGCCGTTAGGAAGTTAGATTCCCCCTAACCTCTTAAATACCTCCACTTGATAGGTGATCATTTGGTCAGTTCGCACACGAAGAGCGGTTGTACTATGGCCAATTCCTCCAATACTTCGCAGTCTATCAGACTAGGGTCAGTTGGTCATATCTCCCATCCCTTTAGATACTACCAAGCTTATGATATTACCAAGAATAGCGATCTATGAAAAGACTAGCAAATGTTATAAAGAATTAAAGAGAATATCAATAGCACAAATGCAAACTTCAATTAATAACATGAATTCATAGAATAAGTCCTAGAAAAATATAAAAGGAATTTAAACTCGAATACAATAGAAATCGTAGACGAGAAATTCGTTATTCGATGCTCCTAAGCCATGCTTCTTCTTTTGTGTTTTATCTCCCCAAACCCTAGAAGGTTTGGGAAAGGAGAGATGATTAAAACTGGTGAAATCTTCGACTATTTATAGGTTCCGATACTAGTTACGGCGTAACATTTATTAAGTAGTTATGCCGTAACTCTTCAATTCTTGTGCTTATCCATGATTAAGGCGTAACCTGAGCTGGGGGTTACGCTGTAGCCTTTGTAAATCATATGTATTTCATCATTACGGCGTAACCTGAGCTGATGGTTACACCGTAGTCTTCGTAATTTTGATGTTTATCTGTTGTTACGGAGTACCTGAGCTGAGGGTTACGCCCTATCTTTTGTCAAGTAGGCTGCAAAATGTTTAGTAGCATGTTACGGCGTAATTATATTCCATGGTTACGCAGTAATCTTCAAAATCTCAGTTACGCCGTAACTTCATCACTTGTGATGGATCTAAACACACTCCTTGTGTTGATGATACTTTGAGTTAACAAGCACGCGGAATATACTTAGTAATACTTAGAAGATGGTTAATATGATGTAATGTAAGTGAGAACAGAATAACACCAAGCTCCAATATTATTAAGAAATAATACGAGTGATCTTGCTTATCACTAGGGTTACACCTTGAAGCTTATATGAATAATACGTACTCTAAGCAATGACCTAGGATCTCCTTTTATAGCACAAGGAGTCCTTTACAAGATAAGTATAAACCTAACAATATAGAATATACACAAGATCTTTTCTATATTTATCAATACACGGATACATAACAATTATCCTAATAGCAGTGATAATAATGTATTGGCAGTGGTAATGAGTTTCCACTGCTAGTGTAATCTTTAGCAGTTCTAACCACACGCGTATCAGTGGCAACTGTTAGCTTTATTCCCAACAATCCTCCCCAAAACTTATGATTCTCTACAGTCAATAAGTTTCTTCAATCTGCATCTTCTGTAAGGATTTGGGGAATTCTTTCAAACACTTCTCTTTCTCCTTATTTCCTGAATAGATCTTGAACATTGATCTTGAAACCTAAGTAACAATGCTCTGACCTTCTCATTATCCTCATGAACTCTTATTGTTGTACACAACATCATAGTGAGAGTTCCATCTCTGAGTGGGTATTCTTTCTCAGCAAACATGAATGCATCCACTCCATCTGATGTAGAAACATGATAAACTTTACATGAATCATAATAAAACCATTTAGTACGGGACATGAACATGAGAATTTCGAAAATCATCATTAGTATCTGGTTCATAGAGCCTTCTTAGATTAATCCATAGCGCATTTCCTTCCTATCTTTTAGATCTTCAGCATCAAACCTTTCTTGAACCAATCTCCACAAAGTATCCAGATCATGTCTGTCACATGCTTTGATGAGTTCTTCAAATTGAATTAATGATGAAGTTTCACCACCTAGCCTTGTAATCTTCCATGTTGGAGCAAAATTGCTAGCAGTAAACACTTCCCAATCAATGATAGGATGTTTGACTTGCAGTGGTTCGGGATAAAATCTTCTTCTTCTATCACAATCATTTCAGTCAATTGTTCTTTAGTGAATTTCTCAGTTGGAACTTCTTGTTCTTCAGCAAACTTTGTCTTCTTATGTGTCTGAGGTTCAATTTGTTTGGCTTTTCTCTTCAGATGAGGATATCTTCTTTCTTCTTCTTCAGTGTTCATAGGAATAAAATCTTTATCTTGTCTTTGAACTCTGTAGTAGATACCTTCAACTTTATCATCACTCATCCCTTTGAATTGATACCTTTTCCAACCACCAACTTTGCAACAATAATCTTTCATCATTGAAATCACCTGTGCCTTGGTTGGTTGTCTTGGTTTCTTTTGACACTTCTTGACTGAGCATCTTGAAGTGCTTGATTATTCTTCATTAGAATGAAGTCCTTTAAGCTGTCTTTGTTCTTTGTTCTTGATTAAAGACTTATCTGCAACAAGGTCAATTGCTTTCTTCTTGATCCTTTGGATCATTAGCAATCAAGAAATCAATCTCTTGGTGCGTAGGTACATAGTGAATTGGAGTCTTTTCTCTAAGTATTGTAGGTGGAGCATTGGAAGCTGGATCTCATGGTTTCCATTCGTCGACCTTTTAGCCTCCATAAAGCTAGCAATCTCTAATTCATCAAACTTTTTTTTTGCTGCAACTTCATCTTCATTAATCTTTCTAGCAACTTTAGCATCATGAGCAATCTGAGCTTGTTATTTATTTGAAATATTTCTTCTTGTTTGCTCCTTGCTCTACATAATAGCTTTACCTTTCTCTTTCTTTTGCTTTTCAATTTCTTCACTTGCAGTGGTAGTATCTTGTCTAGCAGTGGGAACTATTGGCTCTGCAGTGGTAAAATCTGCAGTTGCAGTTGCATCAGTGAAAATTGTTGCTTGATCTGATTGCTATTGAGGAACTTCATCTTGAGTATCAGCTTCCTCAGTACCCTTACTTGAAACACCTTCATCTCCAAAATCAATTCTCCTCCCCTTGGTTTCAGCATCTGTTTTCCTCCTCTCTTTGGGAGAATTTCCCAAATTTTTATTGAAGTCTTCTAAATCACCATTATTAGATGAGGATGGAGATGGTATCACTAGCTTTGCATTTTTCCTTGGCTTTAACCCGTGCAACTCTTTCTTCAAGGTCTGAATCTCTTCTTGCAAATGTGTAACATCCTTGGCATGTCGCTCCTTTAGTTGTGCCAAGTTTTTCTCCAGAGATTCAACCTGCTTTGCTAATTTGGTACAAAGTTCCATCAATTCCATTTGTTGCCCACTGCCCTCAACACTTCCAACTGTGTGACCTGTTGGGAGAGCTAAATCATAGGGCATTGGTTCAGATTCCTCCCTATTTGGACTAGGTTGAAGCACGGAACCACCAGCTTGTTCCTAAACCAAAAGGATCAGGGGACATCTTTGTGTTGTAATGAGAGGATTTAGTTTTATGCCTCCTCTCATAGGTGTGGCTGGTGGAGTATAATCAATATTTGGAACAGTGATTATGGGTGAGTTTTGTACCTGTGAAATCTTTGCAAGCATTTGAGGAAAAAGAGGTGTAATAATCCTATTGCCATCTTTGTTCATGTTTTGAAAAACTTTAGGCTTAAGGCAACGGATTTTATAAACTCTTGTATGGGGTTGCAGTTGAAATTCATTTAACACTGCTTGCACAAACCTTGGATACATCAAAAATTTTGTGGAACTCTTTACATTGCCTTTCATACTTGTGAAAATATAGTTTGACCAATTAAAAATCCTATCAGTGGCTAGACAAACCAAAGGGTATGCCATTGTTGAACTAAATTGTTCATAAGATGTTTTCTTATGACTTAGGCAATGTAAAAGAGTATGTATAAAAAATCTCCAATGAGGATAGAAACCACTCTTTTTGAAAGTAGCCTTTTTGTCAGTGGTAGCATACCCCTTGGAAGAGAGATGTGTATGAATTTCTGGCATAGGTAATGTGATGATACCATTGAGATCATCTAATTGGAGAATTCTCCTCAAGGATTCCTCAGTAACATCAATAGTTACCCCATCCACAGTGGAAACTGTGAACTAGTAGTGGTAAATTTTTCCCAAAATTTTTCAAAGAGTAGTGGTAAAGAAAAACATATGAAAATTGTACTGCTCTTTATCATAGTTTTTATCAAACTACCAGCTATCAACGGATTTGATATTTCTTTACCATGAGCCGTTTGCTATGGACTAGCCAACTCTTAATCATAAAGAATATGGTGAGTTGATAACCATAAAGTTTTTGGTAAACTATCAACCATAAACGGATTTGTTAAGTCTTTACCAGTAGCCGTTTGTTCTGGACTAGTTGATTCTTATGTGGATTAGACATGGTGAATCAATTACTATGTGTTGTGTGTCTCAGTTACACACCTTTTAAGATCAACTCCCATCTTTGCTGCATAAAGGTTAAACAAAAATACAAGCAAATATATATAAACTGATACAACAATTTTAGTACCCAAAAACTTCTTCTCAACACCAAAGACCATTAGACACAAAAAGTTTATGGATTTAGCATTCCAATACCTGTTACCAAGTACTGAAATCTACCCACATCAAGTCCTTTTGTTAATAAATCAGCATAGTTGTCATCATTGTGGATTTTGACAACTTCAATTAGCCTTTTCTCATAACAATCTCTTATAAAATGGTGTCTAATTTCAATATGTTTAGTCTTTGTGTGTTGAACTGGATTCTTAATAATGCAAATGGTACTGCAATTGTCAATATGGATGATGGTATTCATGAAATTGTACCCATAGTCCAAAAGTTGATTATGAAGCCATAGAACTTGAGCACGAGCAACTTGCAGCGACCACATACTCGTCACGTTGATGAATTTGCCACCATAGTTTGTTTCTTGCCTTGCCATGACACCAATCTATTACCAAGAAATCGGCATCCACCTGTAGTAGATTTTCTATCCAAACTAGCACCGGCATAATCACTATCGACTAAGTAACTAGTTCTAGAGGAGATTCTCTAGGGTACCATAATCCCGGATGGGAAATGCTTTAATATATCTGAAAATCTTCTTCACAGCAGTCTAGTGAGAGAACCTGGGACTGACCTGAAACCTTGCACAAGCACATACTGCAAACATAATATCTGGTCTAGATGATGTAAGATACATCAAAGAACCAATCATAGACCTGTACATGTGCACATCAACTGCTTCACCACGATTTTCCTTCAAAAGTTGATGTGTAGTCTTGTCTGTAGGGGTGCTGGATGACTTTGCATCAGAGAACTTGAACTTCCTTAGTATCTCAGCCACATATTTATCTTTATTGATGAAAATACCATTTGGCCTTTGTTGTACCTTGAATTCTTCCTTCATTAGCTTCTCAAATTCTTTGCACATCTCTGTCTTTGTAGATCCAAAAATGATATCATCAACATATACTTGAACCAGCAAGATATCATTCTTGTCTTTCTTGATGAACAAAGTCTGATCTACTCTACCTCTATGAAACCCATTATTAAGAAGATAAGTAGTTAAGGTTTCATACCATTTTCTTGGTGCCTGATGCAAGCCATACAAAGCTTTAACTACCATGTACACTTTATTTGGATAGTCAGGGTCTTCAAAGCCTAGAGGTTGTGAAACATATACCTCCTCATCAATCTGACCATATAGAAAAGAACTCTTTACATCCATTTGATAGACTTTAAAGCCCATAAAGGATGCATAGGCTAAGAACAGCCTGATTGCTTCAATTCGTGCAACTTGGGCAAACACTTCTTCATATTCAATACTGTAACACACCAATTTCCACGGTAATGTTTTATTACTATTTTATACGCTTCCTAGTTGACTTCCATCACTTTTTATACAATATGGTTAGTCAAAGTACCTCACATGAATTAAGTCATAGAAAAAAGGACCAACTTTGAATTGGTCCTACTACCAGGGACTAAAGTTGCCTAAGTGTGAAACTTAAAAATTATAATAACCAAATTCTTCATTCCTAAGATAATAAAATTTTTTCCAGAAGCCTCTCTATTTCTCTCCATATATCACGATCATCTATACACGACATCAAGAAGTTAGGGTTTTGATCTTAATTCGAATTTAAGCAAGATTGAAGTACGATATCATCTTATCCAAGCTCAAAAACCAATAAACTAGGGTTTTTCTCATCTTATTCAAGGTATATATCACAACTTGTTTTCAAATTCATGTATTTTGGCATACTAATTATGGGTAAAGCCTAAAGATTAGGCTTTTATGCCAATTATAGGGTTTGTTAGGAATTAGAAATTCCAGGTATTAAAGAGTCGGTCACCTCAAGTATATGTAATCGTTAGAAAGCTCGTAGTCGTAGTAATTTTATGTTAAGTAGTGTTTAGTTTTGTAACACCGTGGAGGACGGACGGGTCTTTACCCACTGTATGCCTGATCCACAGCCCGTTGTGTGGCATTTTATTGTAAGACTATAAATACTCTCTACCTTCCAAGGTAGAGAGTTGGAGCTCATAATAAGATTTTTCTTTCTCTCACTAAAGTTCCCAAACCTCTAACTTTCTCTCTCTAAAACCTCTTATACGCCTACTTTGTGTTATGGTTTGATGTGTATGTGAAATCCAATATGTTACAATTGGTATCAAGAGCCATGGTTAGATCATCTCTTACATATCTTTGGATTTCTAGTGGTTTTAGGTGGTTTTTGAGTTTGAAAAAGTTTAGTGGTTCTTGCATCATTTGGTTGATTTCTAGTGTTAAAGTTTGGATTTTGATAGTACTTTTGTGTTTAGAATCATCACAAGTGTTTAGGTTTTGATTTTGAAGGCTTGAATCATCGTGGTTGGGTTGTTTTGGATTGAAAAGTGGTGTTTATGTGTTTTTCAAGCTAGCGACTTAAGCCAGCAGTTGTTTTCTAACTAGCGACTTGCATTGTAAGTTGTTAGCGAGTTGTAGTTGAAGTTCTTAGCGAGTTGAGCCTAGCGACTTGTCTATTGAGACAAGCCGACAAACAGTACACTTAGTGGATTCTCCACTACGAGTAGCGACTTGGTGCTTAGCGACTTGATTCAGTTTTTCTTAGCGACTTGGTTGACTCTGTCTGTAATACGGTTTTCTCTTGATTTAGTAAAATCCCGTGAAAGAATCTATTTCCGGTTTAATCATAGAGTTATAAAATCCCGTTTAATCTATCAACATGTCTACCAACGTTCCTACAATCATCTCCACTGTTGCCGAGGATGTTCAAGCGGTGGTTCGAGATACTCGTCCACCCATGCTTGACAGAACGACTACGACTCTTGGGCTCAAAGAATCATATTATGCTTGTCTTGGAAAGGAAAAGGGGGTCAACATTCTCAAATCGATTGATGAAGGACCGTATCGAGTTGAGACTACTAGAGACATAATTGATACAGCTGAAGATGGGACAATGATCTATGGAATGAGCGGACCAAAGACATATGATGGGCTCAATGATAAGGAGAAGAAGAGATTCGATGCGGATATCAGGGCTTCTAACATCATATTGCAAGGTCTACCAAAAGACATCTACAAGCTTATCAATCACAACACTGAAGCAAAGGCTATATGGGATAATGTCAAGATGCTTCTCTTAGGTTCTGAATTAACTGTTGAAGACAGAGAATCACAACTATACGATGAATTCGAACACTTCAAAATGAAACCAAATGAGAGTGCCTATGAGTACTATGTGAGATTCCATAAGCTGGTGAATGACATGAGGAACATCAAAATGACTATGCCAAACATTCAGTTGAACTCAAAATTTGTAAACAACATGAATCCCGAATGGCACAAGTTTGTCACATCTATGAAGCTCACTAAAGGATTGAAGAACACAAACTATGAGCAACTGTATGCTTTCCTTCTTCAGAATGTGAGGCATGTTATGTTTGAGAAAAGGATTACGGAGCGATTCAAAACCAATCGGGAGAATCAAGCTCACCAAATGACTCAACTGCTTTCTACAAAAATGTTGGAATTACCACCAAGGCTTCTAAAGTAATTCCCACGGGAGATGGTAATCACAAACTCATTCCTGATCTACGATTCAAACAATAGGATGCTGATGATGTCATGGGACACTTCATCAATCAACTAGATCTCATGGTTAAACAGAACTTGACCCTTTCACCTCATACTAACAGTCTTCACACCAACAATGAAATCAGAACCGCATCAAATCTTCACAATCATTCTTTGATCAGAGATGGGAAACTTATGGTGCAGCGGTTCAAGAAAGCGGTATGATCGAGAGAAGGGGTGGAGAAGGTGGAGGCTATGGTGGAAATCAGAATCGAGGAAGGATTGGAAATCAAGGACAAACAAAGCCTATCAAATGTTACAACTGTGGTGGTGAGGGACACATTGCAAGGAATTGCACATCTCCAAAACGTCCTCAAAATCTTTGAGTACTTCAGGGATAAGATGTTGCTAGTGCAAGCTCGGGACAATGGAGCGACTTTGGATGAAGAGGAGTTCTTGTTTCTTCTTGAAGGGAATGCCAAGACTTATGATGCGATGTTGATGAGCAGCCAATTCAGGAGATAGGTCATAATCATCATAATGCCTTTCAAGTTGCTGATTGTGATGCATTTGATTCTGATGTAGATGATGAACCTTTGCTTTCAAACAATCTTCATGGCCAGAATCTCACCTATGGTTTCTCCAAAAGTTTCTCCACCACAACAAACTGGTCCATCCAAAGACAAGATAATCTCAGAGGTATTAAAACTATATGATGATGTTGATGAGCGAAAGATGCATAATGAAGTACAATCTCTTGAGACTTATGAATCAGGATCTTGATAATGTGAGTAATAGCAATGTTTTCCCATATGATCAATATGTGAAGCAAAGTGAAAGTGAGATTGTACCAAGTAATGCATCTTTTGCAGTCAATAATGACTATGTCTTTGATGAATTCACTGCATGTGCCTGATGATTCACATTATCTCGAACTGAATGCCTATAAAAACGTGTTGCTATTTATGAACAACGTGCAAAATTTGAGTTGACCACCGTGAGGGAAATGGATGAACAAATGCGTACAATCATTAGAAAAAGTAATTTTAGAGAAGAAGTATTAAAACAAGAGTTAAATTCCATACAAGAAAAGCTTTCTAAAACTGCTAAGCAAAAACAAGAACTTCAAGAAAATGTGAAAATGCTTAAGAAAGAATTTAATGCTAAGGAATCAAAACTTTTGAAAGATTTTTCTAATCTGCAAACTTTGAAAAACAAGCTTGAAAACAAGTTGTGCATACAAGGGAACACCATTCAGATTGCCCACATGATCACTAAGCATAGAGTCTTAAGCGATAAGCATAGCATTCCCTTGTTGAGGAACCAAATCCAGAGGTCATTAAAAAGGCTAGAAATGCTCATAAGGTAATTTATGATGGGAATGAAATCCTTAAACCTAGACAGAAACCTAGTTGCGCTGAGTGCACTGAGGAAGATAAGAAATCAGATGAAGTCACACTAGGGAAAAGATGAACAAGAAACTAGATGATCCTAAATGTAAAGAGAAGAAAATAATTGTCACACCCCATGATTACAAGAAGGAGAATTGGATTTCCTTAAACAAATTTAAGCCTCAAACGTTGTTAACACCTGAACAAGTTTTCTGGAAAAAGGAATTAGATAAGCAAAAAGCTGAAAATATTGTTGAAACAAACCCTCCCCTTAGGAAAATGCCTGCAGCGACTGTGTATCCTCCAAATACACCAATGCACTTAGTTCCTAGAACTATTGCCACTAAGAGCAAGACCTTAATCAGCCAATATGTTATTCTTCAACTATTTGTCGATTTTGAGAAAACTAGTAAGAAAAGGATCACACCCTGGGATAGCTGAAGGGAAAGGGTTTTGAGCAAACAAAAGAATGCTATCTAGCTGAGGTCATGCCTTTCTTTAAACAACTAAAAGATCAATTCAAGAGTCTTAAAAAGGGGATAGATTTAGATATTAAAGGAATGGAAAAGGAATTTGATGCAATGATAGTTGAGGTTAGTGACTATGGCGAGCTTTAAAATATAATGAGATTGAGAGGAAGAACTTGCATACCTTGAATGAGAATCTTATTTATGAATGTATTGCTCAAGATGTGTTTTATCTTTGCTAGAATTGCTCCATTAATTCTTCTCAATTTCATGAATTATCTGTTGCTCTAAAAGTCTCCCATGATCGTGTCATTGAGCTTGAAAAGATTAATTCGAAACTTAATGAGAAAATTGATCAGGATGATCACGATAATTTGATAAAGCATCTTTCTAAACTAGAAGTTGAACATTTTGATTTACAACTAAAATATCAACATCTAAAAGAAAATGTTAGAACCTCAAATATCAAGACATCCTTGGATGTTCCTGAATTTGATGCAGTTTTTGAAATTAGCAAAGTGATGAACAGATTCGAGCTCATTGTAACACGATCAAAAGGTTGAAAGCCTAAATCTCTCAATTAAAGGGTGAAAGAACAATGTGATTTGGATCCCAAATGCCTCCTCCTTTAGATTCTCGGTACTCTCAAACTTTTCATCTTCAAAACTTAGTTAATGCCTTACAAAAGGAAAGCGAGAGTTTTCTAAAAGAAAATGAAAAAGTTAAACGACACTTTAAAGAGTTATATGATTCAATGAAAGTCACTCGTGACCAAAACAACGAAAAAATAACGTCTTTACAAAAGGAAATTGAGAATCTGAGAAGTCGGAAAATGGGAAGCGCCACTTGTTTTTAATAAGAATGTTGTTTCAAAGTCATCCTCTTTGCAAATACCTTTATTCTGTTAAATACATTCCTCCTCATCTTAGGAATAATGAATCTGCATTTCATGACTATTGTGCTTACCTTAAGGATAGTCTAGAATGTCTCTGTGAGATTGTCGAAGAGGATTTCATTAACAAACCTCTTGATAGAGAAATTAGGTTTGCTTGCCTCCAGGCCAAACGATCTCAAGAGCTGCTAGAATGTGTAATTGCAACATGTCCTAAATCCTTAGGTGCAAAAAGCAAAGCTGTGATGCCTTGTTCTATGCCTAGTGCCATGCATTCTAGGCCCAGTTTTAAGAATGTGCCTAGTTTTAAGAATGTGAACTTCAATGTGCCTTCTAGTAATATAGACCCTTGCACGTCTAGTTCAGGAATGCAAAAAGTAGATCAACCAAATAATGTTCCCATAATTCCCTCTACAGAGTGTCAGTGACATTAAAGAAAGCGGGTCAAAGCCTCCAGGCAATACCAAGCAAGATAGGACCTCGCAAGCTAAAAATGTGCATTGGAAGAGAGTAGAAGACCAATCTAGGAACTTTAAGTTTGAGTGAATAAAATGAATCGTGTTGATTCTAGAATTAGCCATAGGCGTCTTGTAATTAATTCGAATTCGATACTATTTGCAAACCTTGTAATGATGTGCGCTTGAATTACATTTACTAATCATGAATGTGATGTGAATGCTTTGTCTAATCTTTGTCACATCCCCAGTTAATCTTGTTAATGCAAAATATCATGCTAAGAAGGAAAAAGGCAAAGCGTAAGAAAGTTAGAAAACAGTGGAAGGCCACAAGAAGAACATTTAGTAAGATAGGTTATCAATGGATACCTGTTGGCCATAAAGTTAATCAGGCAACGCCCACTAGAAAATAGATGCCTCTTGGTAGAACTATTCCCTTAAGAAGTGAACATACCTTGAATAGGTCAAATACTGACACCAGCATTGCATCTATTCCCAATGATTCCATTGCTTCTACTTCTGATATGGATGTTTCTATTTATGATGTGGGTGTTCCAATTCTTTGTTACTAACCAAGTGGAACCCATTCTTGCATGGGGATCCCAATTATCGATTATCCATTCTTGTGCGTGTTCAGCTGCGGATCATTTAAATCGTTACGGTACTGGACTCAGGCTTTCCAAGCATATGGCTGGAGGTCGCGGCTCATGAACCGTAAGCAAATTCATCAGGACAGTTAGATTCAGGAATGATCATTTTGATTGCAATTATGGGTTATGGAGATTATGTTGTTGGTAAAAGTGTTATCTCCGGGGTATATTATGTGGAAGGTCTTGGTCATAACCTGTTCTCTGTTGGTCAATTCTGCGATTCTGATCTAGAAGTAGCCTTCAGAAAACATACTTGTTTCTTTAGAGAACTTGATGGTAAGTAACTTTTAAGAGGTTCACATGGTTCAAATCTATACACCATCTCTATCGAAGATATGATGAAGTCTTCTCCAATTTGCTTGTTGTCAAAGGCTTCTAAAACAAAGTCATGGTTATGGCATCGTCGTCTCAATCACTTGAACTTCGGCACCATCAATTATCTCTCCAGAAAGGACTTAGTTGTAGGTCTACCTGGACTTAAGTATGAAAAGGATCATCTTTGTTCAGCATGCCAATTGGGAAAATGCAAGAAGTATGCCCATAAACCCAAACCTACAAACTCACTCACAGAAGTTCTTCATACAATTCACATGGACTTATGTGGACCCATGAGAGTCTGAGAATATCTTTGGGAAAAAATATGTGTTAGTTGTGGTTGATGATTTCTCTAGATTCACTTGGGTAAAGTTCTTAAAGACAAAGGATGAAACTCCAGATATCATCATCAAACTCATCAAACAGTAGGTTCGATCTTAACAAAGCGGTCGGAATCATCGAGCAGACAATGGGCGAGTTTGTTAACAAATAACTTAGTGAGTTTTATGAAAGTATTGGAATCAGTCATCAAAGAAGTGTTCCTCGAATTCCTCAACGAGCGGTCTAGTTGAAAGACGAAATCAAACTCTTGTGGAAGCGCAAGGACTATGCTTTGATTTACTCAAAAGTTCCATTGTTTCTCTGGGGTGAAGCCATCGCCCTTGCATGCTACACCCAAAATCGATCCCGATTCACCTGCTCATGGAAAAAACTCCATATGAACTTGTCCACAACAGAAAACCTAATCTTTCATTCCTTTGTGTGTTCGGTGCATTGTGTTATCCAACTAATGAGGGCCAAGATTTAGGCAAACTTAAAGCTAAAGATGACATTGGAGTATTTGTAGGATATGCACCAAACAAAAGGATACGAATCTACAACAAGAGAACCGAAATATCATGGAAACAATTCCGTCACGTTTGATGAGTGACCGGTCAAATGGCTCTGGACAATCAGTTCGGACCCGCACTTCAAAACAGTCCCATTGGTTCATCCCTTGTACCTCCCTCAGAAGATGATTTAAAGAAACTGTTTGATCCAATGTTTGATGAACAATTTGAGCCAAGTAACAATGATATGTCAATCCAATCAACAAAGGCTGCTTCTATCCATGTCAATGAAATTAACCCCTTCGACCTCTATGTCATTAAGTCAAGAAGCGCCTGTGATCAATCGTTTCATCAACAAATCTTTAATCATCAAGTGTACATCATGGAAATGCTTCTGATTCACATGATGAAGTTAATCCCTTTGCTACTCCCGAAGATGCTCCATTTGAAAACATATTTGCTCTTGAATCTTCATCAGAACCATCTTCCTCAGGAGACATCGACTCTGCTACTTCAGTCCCTCAACAACAACCACATGAACACCTCGAAAATGGACTCACAATCATCCATTAGACAACATCATTGGAAATCTCTCTCGTCCAGTATCCACATGGAAACAACTTGCAACCGATGCCTTATGGTGCTTCTTCAACTCCGTACTCTCTAAGATCGAACCAAAAGATGTTAAAACCGCCATGAATGAAGACAGCTGGTTCAATGCCATGCAAGAAGAAATTCATGAGTTTGATCGTCTTGATGTATGGGAATTAGTACCTGCTCCAGATTGTGCTATGATCATTGCTCTAAAATGGATCTTCAAAGTGAAACTTGATGAACATGGTGACGTGTTAAAGAACATGGCTCGATTGGTTGCTAAAGGATGTCAAGAGGAGGGCATAGAATTTGAAGAATCATTTGCTCCTGTGGCTCGAATCGAGGCAATCAGAATATTCTTGGCTAATCTTTGCAAGTAAGAATATGATAGTCTATCGGATGGATGTAAAGGCGGCATTTACGAGCGGAGATCTTAAAGAAGTCGTCTCGTCAGCCAACTGAAGGCTTTGTGAGTCCAGAGCATCCTACTCACGTTTATCGTTTGAAGAAGGCTCTTTATGGTTTAAAGCAAGCTCCAAGGGCATGGTATGATACGCTATCAAAGTTTCTTCGTCTACCGGCTTGCAAAGGGCAGATTGATCCAACATTGTTTACCAGGAAGTCAGGCAAACACTTAATTCACGTTCAAATTTATGTTGATGATATCATCTTTGCCTCGACTGACCCCAATGAGTGTGACCTTTTTTCAAATGAAATGGGTTCTAAATTTCAAATGTCAATGATGGGACAAATGTCATTTTTCTTGGGATTACAAATTTCACAAAGTCCCGGAGGCATTTTTATAAATCAATCTAAATATGCAAATGAGATTATAAAGAAATTTGGATTTGATTCTAGTGACCTTGTTGACACTCCCATGATTGAGCGTACTAAACTAGATGAGGACCACTCAGGGATCATGGTAGACCAAGCGAAATATCGTAGCATGATTGGATACATGATGTACCTCACAGCCCGATGACCGATATTCGTTCATTTGTATGCATGTGTGCTAGATACCAGGCTAAGCCTACCAAAAAGCACCTTGAAGCGGTTAAGCGGGTCTTTCGGTACCTCCAAGGAACCATCAACATGGGACTTTGGTACTGAAGGACACGGTATGTCACTAACGGCATATGCGATCTGCGAGATCATGCGGGGTGTCAAGATACTTTCGTCGAAATGCGTCAGGAGGTGCTCGTTTTTGGGTGATAAGCTTGTGGTGGTCGTCAAAGAAGCAAATGAGTACTTCTATATCCTCTCAGAGGCTGAATACATAGCCATGTCATCTTGTTGTGCTCAAATCCTATGAATGAGATCTCAATTAGCGACTATGGCTTTGTATTCAACAAAATCCTACGTACTATGATAATAAAAGTGCTATTGCTCTTTCTTGCAATAACGTTCAACTCTCAAGGGCAAAGCATATCGACATTCGACATCATTTCATCAGGGAACAAGTGGAAAAGGTGTGGTGGAACTCTATTTTGTGAGGGAATACCCGGTTAGCGACGTCTTCACCAAAGCTCTTCCAAGAGAACGTTTTGAGTTTATTCTTCCACGACTTGGCTTGAAAAGCCTTCAACCGAAACACTCAAGCGTCTTCAGGAGGAAGACGAGGAGTGAAGGTCTTTCTTCATCTATCTCTTGTATATATTTATTCGAAAATCAAATAGAAAATTATAAAACTTTCAAAATCCATAAAAATGTGAAAAATTCGGAAAATCCTCAAAAATATTGTCAATTTTGTCATATTTTTCTCGATTCGATAACATCTACGGTCTTAATCTTTGTCTTTCAAAGAATGATACGGGACTTTAGATGTTGTTCGAATGTTTAAAAAAAAAATTTTTTGAGAGAAAGAAAAACAATGGTTTATTGTCATTTTGAGGCATAACCCGCTTTTCAATGAAAGAACAGAGCCATGCTTTATCTTGTTTTTCAAATCTCATGCTCTGATTCTATAAACATTTATCTGCTGAAAACTAATTGCTTTGTACAATAACTCGGACTCAAGTTTTGAAAATCATCTGGACTTATTTGTCAAAATATCTATCTCTCAATCAACAACCTATGTCATTGATTGAGGGGGAGAATGATATCAATTAATTCAAAAAGTTATTTGTCATACAATTTTTTTCAAAAAATAATCATGCATGTGTAATCATTGGAGTTTAAAATCTCAAAATCTAATCCTTATCAGTTAAAACGCTTTCATAATCAAGTCATAATTCTCCTTAAAAGCTTTCAAAATCAATTTAAATCTATAGAGATCACGAATCTCAAATGATTTGATAATTGTGATCGGGGGAGAATTTGTGATTTAAATTGAATTTAAATTGATAATTCGGTAAATGGTTTTATAAGGATGTACAAGCTCTCCATCCCACATGTGCCAAACGATTTCAAATTTTCATGCACATGTTGAGGGGGAGCATCTATCTTAAACCACAAAGATTTGAAACGTGATCAATGTGCGAGGTTCCCTCTTGTATGTGCAAAACTCTTTCAAATCTCAAGGCACATATTGAGGGGGAGCAAGCTTGTGAAAACCTCATCCTTTCCTAAAATGCTTTATCTACTGTTTGTTGGGAAGTGATGTTGATATCTTTTACAAAATGGTAATCAAAGAAGTTAATTCTTTCTCTTGCCTCCGTGTGCAAAATGATTTCAAATACTTGATGCACATGTTGAGGGGGAGCTCTTGTTCTAAAAAAATATCAAAAACAATTTAGGTACAAAATGCTTTGATAATATATCATAAGTATCTGTATTGATTTTCAAATGATTTTCAATTGGTTCTAATGGCAGATGAACAATACCAAATAGACCGACCAACTTTACTTTATGTATGGTGATATAAGGATGATAAGGTTAGGTATTTTGTTCCCATGATCCGCCAGAACCGGAGGGATCTACCCAGGGACAATCCACTAGATAGTGTAGAGTCCTTAGGTATTTTGGAAAAAGGAGAAAAATGAGATATGGGAAGAGTGCGGACTGAGTCTGAGCTAGTACTGGAATAAACCCAACAAGGTTCTAGCTATGAAGTCTCAGTAAGCACTGAAGGGGTTGAAGAATGAAAAAGAATTGAATGAGAAAAGGGTGAAAACAAATAGCCCTCCAAATTATTCAACCTTAGGGCAGATACTGGGTTCAATTCATATGCTCTTGGTGGTTACCAAGGTAACATCGGTATTGAAGACAAGGCGTCATGGACCCGTGGCACTGCACTTCAAACTTCCCAAAACACTCAAGTTCCTCTTAAAAGGACTTGTTTCATTCTCACGGGGAACCTACATAATCTATCGACTTTCTCTTAGAGATTGTTGATATTGAAGAAGGAGACCCTCTCCCTAGTCTCCGGCATAGGAACCAAAATGTGCACAAATTGAGTCTAGAGCCATGAGATCATCAATAAATCTCCTTAGGACACTATCAATGAAGACTCTCTGTTTCACACAATGTGGAAAGAGAGATAATATCTTGAGTCCTACGCATTATTCTTGTGGTATTGCCAGAACATCTGAGTGATATGCAAACATATTCACAAGGAAGATGGAAAGCCTTCTGGAGCCATCATCAAACAAGCTCCTGGTGGGTGGCATGTGAGATCTATCCAATAGATCAACCATGTGATAACTGAACAGAAACAATGGGGCGATTCAATCTTTTGAATCAATCATGGTTCAGGTTATGGATTGACGGATACCTTTGAAAAACCGGTCATTGTGCTTAAAAACTCTTCTCATTAGCACATCGATCATGTACGAATCTTTCAGATTAAAAGGTGCTTATGATTGATAATGGATTTTCATTAAAACCTTCGTTGTATTGCAAAAACAATTTCTATTGAGCGATACGCGATTGTTTTCAAATCTCTTTTCATCAATCGGTGAATCTCTATTCGATTCACTCACTCCGTGTTGTCTTCTTTGAGGCGTTCGGTTTGAGAACGGCTAGAGCATCTGCGAAACCCTGTCAAGGAAATTCTTGAATTATACGATCACAGGCGTACTTGTCTTGATAAGCGGGGAACCGTGGGTTGTGTACCTCAATTCAACGAAAGTGATCAAAGACACTTTCATGCGCTTTATTGCTAACTGTTGTATGCGGTGCGCTGGCGTTTGCAGGTGTCGAATGGGCGGTCAATCCATTGCCGCATGCTCACACAACACATTCATTTCCAAAGAAATCATGATTAGTGCATCAATGACTCGGATATTATCACTCCATGCTTACCTTTCTGGCTGCGCCAATATCATGAATCAATGAAAGCTTCCACTACTCTGATAAGAAGAAATCATGATCTAGAATGTGAGCATGTCGGTCCAAATGTCACAACATCACATGATATCAACTCACAAAGGAAGAGTCGAGATTTAATGTGGTGATAATCTCAAAGCTGGCTCAAAACTCATTATCCGTGGATCGAAAAAGACCTCCACTTAGATTATCCAAACATGCAATGTGAAGAATCAATGACTACGAGCTTCAGAGCAAAGTAATAAATCAGGAATGCAAGAACAATTTATAATTTAATATCTGTTTGTATTCAATGTAAGTTTAATGTGTGTTTGGGGTGACCTCTCTTAGGGGGAGATTGTTAGGAATTAGAAATTCCAGGTATTAAAGAGTCGGTCACCTCAAGTATATGTAATCGTTAGAAAGCTCGTAGTCGTAGTTATTTTATGTTAAGTAGTATTTAGTTTTGTAACACCGTAGAGGACGGACGGGTCTTTACCCACTATATGTCTGATCCACAGCCCGTTGTGTGGCGTTTTATTGTAAGACTATAAATACTCTCTACCTTCCAAGGTAGAGAGTTGGAGCTCATAATAAGATTTTTCTTTCTCTCACTAAAGTTCCCAAACCTCTAACTTTCTCTCTCTAAAACCTCTTGTACGCCTACTTTGTGTTATGGTTTGATGTGTATGTGAAATCCAATATGTTCTGAGGGTTGTTATGAAATTTTACATGATTATGTAAAAATATAATTTTGAGAAATCATCAAGAACCCTAGTAATTGTGTATAAATGATTAGCCAAGTGATGGGTAGCCTATTTGGATGTCATAACACCATTTTATGGTGTTAAATTTCAGAAATCATATTGGTATGGTTACATAAGCCACGAACCAAACACCCCTCTATGGCTTATTTATTCTTTTAGTGCATATTGTATTAAGCCTAGTCATGTTCTTAATAAGCTCCATGTAATTCATATGTTCCTAGGTTATACGGGTTAGTTGGGGACATCTTATAAGGAGCTCGTGATTCTACTCAAGCGACTTTGAGGTGAGTAACATATTTAAGTATAGAAACGGGTCCTTGGTAACCCGTTAGTGCGCCATTCTAATTGTGGTATTCACGTTCATGTTCATGTAGTATATTCGGGTTACGACTTCATGGTGTTATAATTATACGTTATGTGCCTAAATGAGTCACTCATAGTATGTTTATAAGTGAATTATGTTAAACGGGTCAAAACAGCCCCAAATGATCCGTTTGGATTTAGTTAAGTATTTTCAGCCTAAATATTATAATATTATTTGTATAGCGTCCTAAGTGGACGACATGTGTTATTATGTCATGACATGCTCGAAGGGAGCCTAGGCGTCCTAAGTGGGACCGAGCCTTTATTAGCATCTCATTTTGTAAAATGAGACTTAGACATCAAAGTGGATGGCGGTGTGTATAGCGGCTCAAAGTCATTGAGTATGTGACTTAGACGTCCTAAGTGGATGACTAGAACATTTTCAGTTATACTGAACCAGTATGGGTTCACAACGTCCTTAGTGGGTGACTAGTATATAATATCTAACAAGTACTCATTGCCTGCGAAGCAACCATAATATTATGCCATGCTATGATTAGTATCTTTTATATGTTATCTCACTAAGCGTTGTGCTTACGTTGCTTTGTTGTACTTGTTATAGGTGAAGCTAGTGGTAGTGCTACGAAGGGTACGAAGACTGAGAACTAGACCTCGGTGGGATACTTGGGTAATGAGCCTTTTCCCTATATGCTCTCTTACCAAGAAACGCCCTAGGTTGTATGCTTTTGTGTATGAACATATAGACTCATGGTTATGTGATAATCAAGTACATAAGTAGTTTCCTTTATAGTTTAAAGGGTTTTTGACATAGTGCCATTCTTGCCCATTTTGATCATGTACGGGTCAAGGCGAATGATATATGTTAGGTACAGTTTTATGTGTTAATATAAGTGTTGGTGTTAATATTATATCAGTCCCAAAAAAAATAAAAAAAAATAAAAAAAAAATAACAAAAAGAAAACTACTTAGCCTGTGCGTTTCAAGTTGGTACCAGAGCAGTGGTTTAAGGGATTTAGGTATCCGTTGTAGATGGGTACTTAGACTTAAACCTAGGCTCTGTGGGACGTATAGTGTTAGTCACGTTTCCGCATTATTATGTAGCATCAGTATTAGTATTAGTGCAGCATACATTATTTGTATGGTAAACATATTACTAGTATTCATGAATTTGGTGTAACATGGTTAAGATGAGGACTTGGTTATATGATGGAATTATTACGATGCCTGGCCAACGTGGTAATAATTGTGCCACATAACGAGAACTTACCGGTATTATGTTACACTAAAGGAATGAACCCGATAGTAATATTAAGCTCATGCATATAGAAATCTATACATTATGAATATTGCAGTGACTCTTATTGTTCCCTTATCGTGCAATATGTTTGACTTTCAGCGTAGATATGGCTGAAAGACCTCTTGACAACTCTGAGTTGCCGACTCATGTAGACATACCAGAACAGGATGATCGGGAGTCCTCCCCGATCTTAGAAACGAGATGAGCATGATAATGCTCCTATTTCGATGCTATGGCTAGACAGATCGGAGATGTAATATCTCAAGAGATAGCCAAGGCACGAGAAGCGGCTATACCATATTATCTGAGAACATCTCGGTGAGATCATAGCTCAGACTATCACAATAGAACTTGATCGAAACTGGTTTGCGCGAGTCGCGCCACCCAAGGAAGTTACTTATCGCGACTTAGCAGCTTGCAAGCCCCGATTTACTCGGGAGAACAAGATCCTTTTAAATGCCACAGATGGATCCAGGATGTTGAAAGGGCGTTTGCCACCAGTAAATGCCCTGAGGAACGTTGGGTTAATTTTGCTATTAATCTCCTTCGTGATCAGGCTAAAACATGGTGGAATTGTACCCTTGCATCAAAAAGACCAGAAATTCCTAGGAGTATGACTTGGAAGGAGTTCAAGGAATTACTCTTTCAGAACTTTGCTCCAGAGGCGGAACTTAATAAGATTCGCCGAGACTTTTTGGGTACCCACCAGACCACGGAGTCAGTACATGAATTCTCCATGACCTTCCTTGACAGAGCACATTTTCTACCTGGATATGCTAATGACGAAAGGTTGCTTATGAAAAATTATGTGGATATGCTTAGAAAAGATATATGTCAGTTTATTTCAGCCATGGATTGGAAAAACATGGATCAGCTCATGAATGCAGCTTTAGAGCGAGAACAAGAAACAAAGAAAGAGGAAGAGATTCCTCCTAAAAGAAAGGTGGAGTAGGCTAGTTCTTCTAGGAAGAAAGTTAAGCCGAATGAGGCTTATCCTAGCACGGAGGGTAGGAGCTTTCCACAGTGTGCGAATTGTAAAAGGTTTCACCCAAGAGAATGTCGTGCAGGTAGCAAGACCTGCTACAGTTGTGGTGAGCCTGGTCACATTAGTAAAGACTGTCCGAAACCAGTTCAGGTTTGCAGGAAATGCTATGATCCAAAGCACACGACTGAGTCTTGTCCCAATGTCAGACCCCTTCCTCCTCTACGTCAGCAAGAGCCTAGGAGGAATCTGACAGGCAGAGGGCCATGCCTTCTAGACCTTTAGGGCCCCTAGCCTTCCTACTGTCCAAAGACCACATAGACCACCGGCCCGTGTTCATCAGATGACTGTAGATGAAGCTAAGGAAGCATACGATGTTGTGACATGTACCTTTTTTGTGAATCTATTACATGCTCGTGTGCTATTTGATTCTGGTGCGGATAGATCTTTTGTGTCCGAAAGGTTTAGTAGGAGATTTTCTATTCTGATTAGTCAGCTTAAGCCACTACTAGATGTGGAAGTAGCTAATAACAAAGTGATACGTGTAACCGATGTCTTCCAGAATTGCGAAATAGAAGTCGATAATGATAATTATCTAATCGATTTAATTCCTATCCATATGGGAGAGCTTGATGTAGCCATCGGTATGGGTGCTCGGTATGAATGAAGCCATCATTGTATGCCGACATAAGCTAGTCCTACTCAGAACCCCAAGTGGGGGAGAAACAATCATCTATGGCGAGCGTAAAAAGGCTAACCTTGCTATTTGTACTTATGCTAGAGCCAAGAGATACTTGGCACGTGGCTGTCAAGCCTATTTAGCTCATGTTGTCGATATTCATAAGTCTATTCCAAATCTTGATAATATTCCAATTGTTCGAGAATTTCCCGATGTCTTTCCAGAGGAACTCTCGGGTATGCCACCTGATAGACATGTAGAGTTCCACATTGATCTTATTCTAGGGAGTAATCCTATTGCCAAAACTCCCTACAGACTCGTTATCCTCTTCCTAGGATAAATGATTTATTTGATCAGCTACAGGGCGCAAGTTTCTTTTCAAAAATAGACTTCAGATCTGGATATCATCAGTTAAAGATTCGGGAAGAAGATATCGAAGACGACTTTCGGACTAGATATGGGCATTATGAGTTTCTGATTATGCCATTTGGTTTGACGAATGCTTGCAGCTTTATGGACCTAATGAATCGGGTATGTCGTCCGATGTTAGATAAGTCAGTTATTGTGTTTATCGACGATATCCTCATTTATTCCAAATCAGCTAGTGATCACGAAACCCACTTGCGCCAAGTCCTCATCATGTTAAGACGAGAAAATCTTTATGCTAAGTTCTCGAAGTGTGAATTCTGGCTCCGAGAAGTTTAATTTCTCGGGCATGTCATAAATAGTGAGGGCATTAAAGTAGATCCAGCTAAAATCAGTGCCATCATGAATTGGGAGCGACCCAAAACTCCCACATAAATTAGATCATTTCTTGGACTTGTGGGTTACTAGCGCCGTTTTATCCAAGATTTTGCAAAGATTGCTTCTTTGTTTACTGAGCTCACCCGCAAGAATGTAAATTTCGAGTGGGATGAGGATAAGGAATTCGCCTTCCAGACTCTTCAACAGAAGTTAAGTCAGGCTCCAGTCTTAGTATTACCAGAAGGCAATGATGATTTCGAAGTTTATTGTGGTGCATCTTCTAATGGCCTCGGCTGTGTTCTTATGTAGAGAGGTCGAGTCATCGCCTATGCCTCTAGACAGCTTAAGAAACATGAGGAAGAATATCCTACTCATGATTTAGAGCTAGCGGAAGTAGTCCTTGCCTTAAAACTGTGGAGTCATTACCTTTATGGTGTAAAGATCAAGATCTTTACCGACCATAAAAGCCTCAAATACTTTTTTGATCAGCGTGACCTCAATATGAGGCAACGACGTTGGTTAGATCTAGTCAAGGACTATGATTGTAAAATCCTTTATCATCCAGGGAAAGCAAACGTTGTAGCAGATGCCTTGAGCCGTAAAACAAGGCACGACTCCTTATTGGTCAAATTACTTCAGATGGTGATTATCCCTGACTTTTATGAGCATATTAAATCAGTTCAGCATGAAGCATGGGAAAATGGCGATGTCATGGGTCAGGTGCACAACTTAGTTGTGGACTCACAAGGGCTCAGAACACGCTTTGGTAGAATATGGATACCGAATGATAAAGAGCTCAAAAATTTGTTGCTTGATGAGGCTCATAAGTCAAAATATTCCATTCACCCAGGTGCCACCAAGATGTATTATGATCTTAAATCAGATTATTGGTGGCCAGGTATGAAAAGAGACATTGTAAAATATGTCGAGCAGTGTCTTACTTGTCTCCAAGTTAAGACAGAACATCAACAACCTTATGGTAAGCTACAACCTCTTGAGATTCCTGTGTCGAAATAGGAAAGGATTACTAATCTTATCACGAAATTACCCAAGACACCGCGTCAGCATGATGCTATATGGGTGATTGTAGATCGTTTAACAAAGAGTGCGATTTTACTTCCTATTATGGAATCGATGTCCTCAGAAGCTCTCGCAAAGTTGTATCATCGCGAATTAGTGGCCCGACATGGAGTACCAGTTTCTATAGTATCAGATAGAGATATCAGATTTACTTCAAGATTCTGGAAGAAATTTCAAGAGAATCTAGGTACTCGTGTCCATTTTAGCACAGCTTATCATCTACAGACAGATGGTCAGAGTGAAAGGACCATTCAGACACTAGAAGATATGCTTCGAGCCTATGCTATTGACTTTGATGGTAGTTGGGATAAGTACTTAGCGCTAGAATTCTCGTACAATAACAGTTATTACTCCAGTATTAAGATGCCTCCATACGAGATGTTGTATGGAAGGAAATGTCAAACTCCTATATGTTGGGGTGAAATTAGGCAAAGAGAATTAGCTAGTTCTGATGTTGTCCAACAGACGAATGAAAAGATTGATCAGATCAAAGAAAGGCTTAAGATGGCCCAGGATCGACAGAAGTCCTATGCGGACAAGAGGAGACGACCAATAGAATTTCAGGTCGGTGATCGTGTTATCTTGAGAAAGTTTCTCCATGGATAGGTGTTATCCATTTAGGCGTGGAAAGCTAGGACCACGTTACATTGGTCCATTCAGAATAACTGAAAGAGTTGGAAAGGTAGCGTCAGGACTTAAGTTACCGAGAAGAGTTAAACAACATCCATAATACTTTCCACGTGTCTCAGCTACGAAAATGTCGGCAGATGAGCAGAGTATGTCCCTCTAGCGGACATAGTAGTTGATGAGAAACTTGGCTATATTGAAGAGCCGGTAGAGATTGTTGACACCATGGTCAATAAACTCAAAAAAAGAGAGGTCCTCCTTCTTAAAGTCAGATGGAAGCACAAAAAGGGGTTGGAATATACATGGGAACCCGAAGAGGAGCTCATTAAGTACTACCCCGCTTTTTATCAGGAATGGTTTGTGAGGACACAAACCGAATAAGTGGGGGAGAGTTGTAACACCCCAATTTCCACGTCAATGTTTTATTACTTTTTTATACGCTTCCTAGTTGACTTCCATCACTTTTTATACAATATGGTTAGTCAAAGTACCTCACTTGAATTAAGTCATAGCAAAAAGGACTAACTTTGAATTGGTCCTACTACCAGGGACTAAAGTTGCCTAAGTGTGAAACTTAAAAATTATAATAACCAAATTCTTCATTCCTAGGATAATAAAAAAATTTCCAGAAGCCTCTCTATTTCTCTCCATATATCACGATCATCTATACATGACATCAAGAAGTTATGGTTTTGATCTTAATTCGAATTTAAGCAAGATTGAAGTAAGATACCATCTTATCCAAGCCCAAAAACCAATAAACTAGGGTTTTTCTCATCTTATTCAAGGTATATATCACAACTTGTTTTCAAATTCATGTGTTTTGGCTTACTAATTATGGGTAAAGCCTAAAGATTAGGCTTTTATGCCAATTATAGGGTTGTTATGAAATTTTACATGATTATGTAAAAATGTAATTTTGAAAAATCATCAAGAACCCTAGTAATTATGTATAAATGATTAGCTAAGTGATGGGTAACCTATTTGGATGTCATAACACCATTTTATTGTGTTAAATTTCAGAAATCATGTTGGTATGGTTACATAAGCCATGAACCAAACACCCCTCTATGGCTTATTTATTCTTTTAGTGCATATTGTAATAAGCCTAGTCATGTTCTTAATAAGATCCATGTAATTCATATGTTCCAAGGTTATACGGGTTAGTTGGGGACATCTTATAAGGAGCTCGTGATTCTACTCAAGCGACTTTGAGGTGAGTAACATATTTAAGTATAGAAACGGGTCCTTGGTAACCCGTTAGTGCGCCATTCTAATTGTGGTATTCACGTTCATGTTCATGTAGTATATTCGAGTTACGACTTCATGGTGTTATAATTATACGTTACGTGCCTAAATGAGTCACTCATAGTATGTTTATAAGTGAATTATGTTAAACGGGTCAAAACAGCCCCAAATGATCCATTTGGATTTAGTTAAGTATTTTCGGCCTAAATATTATAATATTATTTGTATAGCCTCCTAAGTGGACGACATGTATTATTAGGTCATGACATGCTCCGAAAGGGAGCCTAAACGTCCTAAGTGGACGACCGAGCCTTTATTAGCATCTCATTTTGTAAAATGAGACTTAGACATCCTAAGTGGATGACGGTGTGTATAGCGGCTCATAGTCATTGAGTATGTGACTTAGACGTCCTAAGTGGACGACTAGAACATTTTCAGTTATACGGAACCAGTATGGGTTCACAACGTCCTTAGTGGGCGACTAGTATATAATAGCAAACAAGTACTCATTGCCTACGAAGCAACCATAATATTATGTCATGCTATGATTAGTATCTTTTATATGTTATCTCACTAAGCGTTGTGCTTACGTTGCTTTGTTGTACTTGTTATAGGTGAAGCTAGTGGTAGTGCTACGAAGGGTACGAAGACCGAGAACTAGACCTCAGTGGGATACATGGGTAATGAGCCTTTTCCCTACACGCTCTCTTACCAAGAAACGCCCTAGGTTGTATGCTTTTGTGTATGAACATATAGACTCATGGTTATGTGATAATCAAGTACATAAGTAGTTTCCTTTATAGTTTAAAGGGTGTTTGGCATAGTGCCATTCTTGCCCATTTTGACCCATTTTGATCATGTACGGGTCAAGGCGAATGATATATGTTATGTACAGTTTTATGTGTTAATATAAGTGTTGGTGTTTCAAATACCCTCCTCCTGAGTGTATCCTTGAGCCACAAGCCTAGCTTTGTTCCTGATAACAATTCCTCTTTCATCCTTCTTGTTTCTGAACACCCATTTAGTACCTATTACCATCTTGCCAGAAGGCAAATCACAAAGCACCCAAACCTTTTGAAGCTTGAACTGGAGCAACTCTTCTTGCATTGCTTCCACCCAACTTTCATCTTCAAGTGCCTTGTATACATTCTTTGGCTCCATTTGTGACAGAAAACACATGAACAGACATTCATTCTTGCCTTCATGATTCTTAGATTCATAGATTTCACTAATAAAACCATGAACATCAGGCAATTTTGATTGTCTCCTAGTCTTCACTGGTGAATGGACATCCCCAATCACATTTTCAAAAGGATGTGATTTATGAATTGAAGTGTGGGGAGTCTGAGGAACTGCAATCTCACTTGGCATATTTGAGATTTCAACATCATTGGCTTGAGCTTCCTCTGTAACTGGAGTTGTAATTTCCACTTATGGTGTTGCAGTGGAAACTTCTGGCCTAGCATTGGAATCTGAATTTCCACTGCTTTCAGAATTTTCAGTGTTCATGTTGCTATCTCCTTCCTTTCCAGAATCATTAGAAGGTGGAGCATCTCCAGTCTTTGGAATATCATCATGATCTTCATAGTCCCAAAGTGGCAAACTGAATTCATCTTGATCATCTGCTTGATCCTTGCTTGGTTCATCATCATCAAGAAACTCTTCTGATCCTGCAAAATCATAAGTAGATGTACCTGTAGAGATAGATACATAATTCATAGTATGGGTTAGAGTATCAAGATCAAACAACCTTTCTGGACCAGTTCCTTTGACATTCACTTTGTTTTCCAGGAACTCAACATGCAGATTCTCTTCAATCTTTTGGGTTCTTAAGTTGAATACTCTGAAAGCTTTACTAACCATGGAATACCCAACAAAATACCCTTCATCAGATTTTTCTTCAAATTTGCCCAGATAATCTATGGTATTGAGAATAGATACATGACATCCAAATGGTTTCATGAAGTCTAGGATAGGAGGTCTACCTCTAAATAACTCATAAGGTGTCTTGTTCTTTGCTTTCACAACTAAAACCCTGTTTTGCACATAACATGCAGTGTTAACTGCTTCAGCCCAAAAAGTGATTGGCAATTTTGAATCTGCCAACATGGTTCTAGCAACCTCTATAAGTGTCCTGTTTCTCCTCTTAGCAACACTATTTTGTTGAGGAGTTGTAGCAACACTAAATTCTCTTTTAATACCTTTATCTCTGCAAAAATCATCCATAACTCTATTCTTAAATTCTGTCCCATTGTCACACCTAATGATTTTAACTTTCATATCATATTGGTTTTCAACTTTTGTGATGAAAATCTTAAGGATGCCAGTTGTTTCATCCTTAGTCCTTAGAAAGAAAACCCATGTAAACCTGCTAAAATCGTTAGTCACAACAAGACAATACTTCTTAAGATTTAAGCTGCTCACAGATGTAGGACCAAACAAGTCCATATGTAACATTTGAAGTGGGTGAGCAATAGAGTTAACCAACTTTGACCTGCAAGAAGCTTTGTGTTGTTTGCCTTTAAGACAAGCCACACAGGTTTGATCATTTTCAATTCTTTTCTGAGGTAAGCCTCTTACCAAACCATCTTTGACAATCTTATTAATGGTTTTGAAGTTAACATGACCAAGTATTCTATGCCATAGCATGGATTCATCCACTGTGGCCTTTGCAAGCAAGCAAGCATAATCATCTTTAGCAACAATGTTGTTCATATCAAAGCTATATAAGTTGCCTTATTTAGGAATCTTAAGAAGAATCTGACTTTCATCAGGCATCTTAAAATCCATAGAGAGGACAAAGCACATATCTTTAGTAAAAAGAACATTGTTTTTCTTGTCACACATTTGTGAAGCACTAAAAAGATTATACTTAAGCTCTTTTACATAGTACACATGTTCAAAGTCCAAATTACCAGTTTTAATGACCCATTTACTAGCAACTTTTCCATTAACTCCACCTCCAAAGCTGACATATTGTCCATCATAATGTTCAAAATCTGAGAGATAGGACTTGTTGCCAGTCATGTGCCTTGAACATCCACTGTCTGTATAGCCTTGATCTGATCTTTTTATCCTTGGATGTTCCTGCACATAAAAGAAAGGAGTTAGTTTCTTTTGGGGACCCAAGCCATGATTGACTTGGATCTGCCTCGTGTATCAATATAGTTATATCTATCAAAGGTCATTGATACACCATTGGGATTGGTTGTAGAGGTAATTCCTTTAGGTTTCCATTCCCAACGTGCTGAGGCCTTCACATCATTTCCCATGTTACCCTTGGTCTTGTTTACAACCCATGCAGTGGGAACTTTTGATTGAGCAGTGGTAACTGCTGGTTTAGTTTTAGGTATCCATTGTTGGTTATATTTAACCCCTTTATTAGAAAAAGACCGTTTCCATGTCTGTGCAGATTTTGCAAAAGTTGTTTTGGATTTTGCACTTGTAACAGGTGATTTAGGGTGAGTAGTGTTAACAGTTTTAGCAATGGCAAAAGTTTTAAGACCACTTCTTAGTTGAGCTGCTCTTGGTATCATTATGTTGTGTGAATTAGGGTGTACTTTATTCTGAAACTTGTTTGACTCCACCCTTTTATTCCCATGGACTTCCCTTCTCCCAACATGATAGTCACAATTAGCATGTAAATGATTAAAGCTACCACAGATATAACATGCTTTATTGTACATCACAAAATCACTACCTAGTTGTTGAGATTTGACATGATTCCAACTCCTTTTGTTACCCCTAGGAGTTGATGACTTGTTTCTATACATCTCAGCATACCTTACAGTTTATCTAGGCTTGTTAACTTGTTTCCTAGGTTCTTCTGTAATAGTATTAACAACTTTTGAGATAGAAGCCTCTACATTCTTTTTAACATTCTCATCTACAACAGATGAGTCACTAGCACTTTCAAAAACATTAGTTTCATGCTTAACCTCTTCCCCACTTTCACAAATTTAGGAGGACCATATTCAAAATTCAGATCCTGAAATTCCTCTAGACCTGTATGAGCTAAATCTATGCCAGGAGGTGATGGAACACCCCTTAGTGGTGGAGGAGCAGTGTTGTATACCATACCAGACTTAACTTTACTAGTAATCTGAGCATTCTAAATTTTATCAATTGACTTAGACTAATAATAACAGGTGTCAACAGTTAAATTTACATTCTCATTTATCTTTCTAAGTTTTTCAAACTCTTCTTTTAATGCCTCATTCACTCTTGTCTTATGATCTATCTCTCTTCTAAGAACAATCATGTCATCATTATATTTTGACTCATTTTCTCTATAATGCTCTAGTTGTTTTTCTAATACAGCTATGCCTCTTCTAAGGTTTGACATAGTATAATTAGCAGCAAACAACTTTGTTCTTTGGTTATCAAATAATTCATTAAGCCTTTCAACTTCTCTAGAAGCCCTACATGTTTTAGAACAACTTTAAAAGTTTTGTACCTCAGAGTCAGAGAAAGCCATGAGAGCAAATTCAGTAGACACAAGAGCAGCATCTAATGGTTCTTCCTCTTGTCCATCAGCTATGAAACTTCAATCATAGCTCACACCATCAATTGCCAACATTGCCTTTGGTTCTTCCACAATTGGTTCTTTCTTTTGCTTGTACCAAGTAGACCTTTTGTCCTGGTTCCTTGGTCTTCTGCATTCTCTAGCAAAATGCCCCAACTTGTGACAATTGAAACACTCAACTTTCTTTTTATCGAACCTTGCAGTTTCACCGCCATTGATGTGAATTGGCTTGCCAGTCTTCTTGTAGAATTTCCTATCCCTCATGCTAAGAAAAGCTATTTGCCATTTTATATCCATCTCCTCCAAGTCATTTTCATCAATTTGCTCTATGTTTTCATGAGTTAATATAGAGCCATTAACTTGAGTGGAGATAAAAGCATAAAAGGTAGGATCTCCAATACCAGCAACCTTCTTCTTTGAACTTGCAGTGGTAACAATAGCATTACCAGTGGAAACTGTAGAACTAGCAGTGGCAAAATCATCATCATTGTCATCTTCAGAATCATCACTTTCTACAGAGATTGACAACAATGCCAAGCTGCTAGAGCTTGTACCAAGCTTCCCTGCCTTCTTCAATCTTTGTTCAATGAGTTTGAAGTTATTGTAAAGATCATTGAGCTTCATAGTTTCAATATCTGGTTTATTTTCCCAGACTGTAACATTTGTATGAAACTCAGAAGGCAAACTTCTTAGAAACTTCAAATTGAGGTCTTCCTTTTCTACCTCAATGCCAAACACAGTCAGTTGTGTGACAATCTTCTGGAGTTTGGTGAAGATGCTATCAAGTGAGTCATTGCTTGAAGCAGAGAAGTTTTCATAACTTTGCTTCAACAGTGTCTTTTATGTCTTCTTTGTAGCATCATTGCCACCAAACACTGAGCAAATCTCTTCAAAAAGTTCTTTTGCAGTATTGAACTTGCTGAAAGCAATGATTTGGTCTCTAGGAAGAGACATTAGTAACAAACTTCTGGCCTTTAGATCATTCTTCTTCTTTGCTCTTTCATCATTAGTCTCAGGTACAGTAAATGTTACTACATCTGTGTCACCAACTTTCTCAATCTTCATTACAGACTTGAAGGAATCACCAATTAAGATGATCTCCCATAGAGCATAGTCTTGGAGAAGAGTTGGACTGGTTGTTTTCCATCTCCATTGATTTGAGTGAGTAGGTTAAGCTTATTCCTTGTATCTTCCAAATCAAAATATCAGAACCTTCGCTCTGATACCACTTAATGGATCTAAACACACTCCTTGTGTTGATGATACTTTGAGTTATATTAATAAGCACGCGGAATATACTTAGTAATACTTCAAAGATGGTTAATATGATGTAATGTAAGTGAGAACAGAATAACACCAAGCTCCAATATTATTAAGAAATAATAAGAGTGATCTTGCTTATCACTAGGGTTACACCTTGAAGCTTATATGAATAATACGTACTCTAAGCAATGACCAAGGATCTCCTTTAATAGCACAAGGAGTCCTTTACAAGATAAGTATAAACCTAAAAATATAGAATATACACAAGATCTTTTCTATATTTATCACTACACGGATACATAACAATTATCCTAATAGCAGTGGTAATAATGTACTGGCAGTGGTAATGAGTTTCCACTGCTAGTGTAATCTTTAGTAGTGCTAACCACAAGCGTATTAGTGATAACTGTTAGCTTTATTCCCAACAACTTGGTTATGCCATAGTTGAGAGACAACTCATCCTTTGGGCTTGAAAATGTCCAATTACTGCTTCCTTGCATAAAATAGGTCCTGAAATGAAATAATAAGGAATAAGGATGTTTTCACTAGCATTTTACTCAAAATGTGATGATAAAGGGGGGAAATTAACGCTTAGAATATCTAGACTATTTGATGTTATCAGATATCCCCCCACTTGAACTCTACTTGCCCTCAATTAGACCAATTTAGACTGCAAAAGATACATCCCTAAGGAATGCGCAGTTAAGATTTCCATACAAGAATATTTATAAGAGTTGAACACCTCACGAAATGGGAACGAAAACACTCTCACACTCATCCTAATCTAAGTGTTAATTTCGGATTGATCACTCAATTGCACGGACATAGCAAGTATTCTATCATAAGCTTGGCAATTACACATAACTCCACCACTAGAGCTAAGGTTAAGACAGATTTTAGAAAGCAATGTTGGGTGATAGTGATTCAAAGGCTTTTGGTAGTGTCATTACTAACGTGTCACGGCGAAGTGGACAAAATCAATGATACATGACCAAATCCATGGCCAAGACATCAAGGATTGCTTGCTGCATCACCTAGACACGCTTCACGACAAAAAGGGTAAGGTAAGGCATGAGATATTTTAATGGGTGAAAAGAAAAAGAAAACAAATAGTCTTAGCTTAAAACCAAGTTGCCATTGCCCCACCGTTCATTCGAGGTTCCCTCTTTATGGTACGGAATTATACGTCACGGGAATACACCATTTTTCTTTCTTGAACTATCTTCCAACCTTCGAATGAGAAGTTTATTCTCAATGCCAACTTCTTTTATTCATACAGTGCTTATAATTTACCGCCACTTTTTTTTTTTAACAATCACAAATAATATATCTCCCACTTGAACTGAGCATAAGGAGATAATTTTGGGGGAATTCAACGATCTTCAATAAGATGTAGCTGATTTGGTACGCCTTCCGAAACTTTTATTCAAACCTCGAACTAGGGCGAACAATTACTTCAAGATAAAAGTTAAGACTACACGGTAGGCTAAGGTGTAAGGGTGTAACGAAAATAAGGGTTAGAAAATGAAAGGATAGGCTAAAAAAGGTGTAACTAGGGGTATCTTGCACTAAAGGAGAGTGCAACAAAAAAGGTTAACACGGAGGTCGAAAAGTCAATGTGACTAATCGATAAACACACACAAGTAAACACATATGGGCTATTTGGGTTTAATCCTAAAACATTTACTTTTTTAAACCGCCTTTTCCAAATGCACCAAGCTAACTTGATACACTACTCGCCTATGGTCTCGAAGTGATGTAAAAGCCAAGTTCTAAAGTTTACAATACTATCGGCACACTCAATATTTGGTAGATTTGGGTAAAATGGGAAAACGGAAAGGCCAAATCTCACCAATGACAATAAGGGTTATAGTGTGCTTGGCTTTATGTAATTCTAGATTGGTTAAAATTATGACAAAAATTTTCAAATGAGCTTAAAATTTTAAAAACCAACTAGAAAATTAGGGCAAGTAGACTAAGTAATCATACACTTCATTTCTATTCCTATCCCCCCACTTGAAGTGTACAAAGTCCCATTTGTACAAAAAAAAAAGAAAAATAAAATAGAAATGAAAAATAACCAAGAAAGAAATAAATTCCCCTCTCGAATGCTTGCCCAAGATGTCTCACTAAAGGTTGAAGGTGGGTCACGAGGTTGCTAATGCGTATCATATCCGGGACTACGCCTTAATTATTATCTTGCCAAAAAAACTTTCCTACTGCTTCACAGGTTACGGCGTAACTGACCTAAAGGGTTACGCTGTAATTCACATCACAGAACCAGAACCTGCACAAAGTACATAGGAAAATTTTGTACCCATGGGTACAATCAATTATCAAGAACACAAATATCCTAATTATTCAGTTATTACAGAAATATGTTTGAAATTGTTTTAACTTGTTCCAACAAACAGGGGAATCAATCATCCCTGTGAAGATCGTGATCCATGGAGTGAAATTGAGTTGGGTCGAACGGGGTGCTTGTGGTGCTGCCAGGAGTGGGCTTGGTCTGCATGAATGCCACTCCTCCTTGGACGCCAATGTCGGGGATGTCGGGCTGGTACACATACCCCGGTCCATGCCATCTAGGGGGGCTCAAGTGAATGCTCTGGAGCATTTGGCTTGTACGATCTGCACTCCAGTTGAAGAAATCCTGCTGGAGTTGCTGCACTTGATCCATTGTACCTGCAAAACCCTCAAATTGGTTACTTAGACCAAATAAACCCACCCCGAGGCTATCAATTTCCTCGTTGAGGTGGGTAGCCATCCCCTCGATCCGCTCATCGATCATTTGTAACTTGTCCCCAATATTAACGTGTGCCCTTCTTCGACCCCTAGTCATACATTCCTCAACATCCTCTTGGGACCACCAGCACCACTACCTTCCCCAACTTCTCTCCTCGGGTCATTACCAGCTAACCCACTCACTCCGTACACGTCTTCGATGCAAATCCCGAACTCAACTAGCTTATTCAACCCAATCAAGCTAGTCTCCCTTCCACAGGATACCCAAGCCAACGCCGCATTAGTCATCAAACTATAGCTCCTTGCCAACCTCCTAATGAAATGAGCCCCCTAAATTGGGCTCCTCGCGGTAAACCCCTTAGCACCACTGCCCATGAACCTCGCCAAATAGTGGTGGACATCAATGTGATTTCCCCCGTCCATCACTTCCATGAGGTACAAATCGTCCATGGTCATCTTCTCCTTAGCAGAGTGCCTTGCCCGAATAGAGAAAGCAAGGAGTCGGTGCACCAAACGGCGAATGGGGTTCCTTACCATTGTGTAGGTTGGTGGGTGCTTCGAATCGTAACCATCCATAACAGAAATCCGGTTGAAATAGGCAGCGGTATCATGAGTTTCAGGCCTATGCCTCCAACAAGTGTTGTAAAACATTTGAAAGGCTTCAGACTCCATTTCGTCCCGAGTATACAAGCCAATTCTCTCATTAAATTGCTTCAAAGTCAAACTCCTTCTCACACCCCCCAATTGGAAAAACAACGAATCCACATTATCATCCTCTATCTCATTTTGGAATTCAACACTAGCAAGAAACTACTGAACATATTATGGGATAACCGGCTCGGTGATCCTGACAAGCCTTATCCAAGCATTGCAAGTGAACTCCCCCTGCGAACATGTGTACTTGATCTTGCAAAATTTCCTCAACTTCCTTCCAGCAGCCCCATTAGCCATACTATCGAACGCCTCGAAATCTAAGGCTTCAGGTTGACTAATGTCTTTCCTCCTCAACTTCTCATACTCATCAAGACATAGTTGCCTAATTCCTTCTACTTGGAATGCCAGAAACCTAACCCACTCAGCGGGGTTGGGAACGGGGTTTGCGCCTGCAAAGAAAACAGATAACAGTTAAATGCAGACCCTAGTGATGTACTAGTTACGGCGTAACCAACATTACAGGTTACGCCGTAACTAGATTATTCAAACAGTTTTGGCGTAACATAACACAAAGGTTACACCGTAATTAAATTACTCAAACAATTACGACGTAACTTATCCCCAGGTTACACCGTAACCTTCCCTAGAAACTCAGCACAACAGATGGTCATATTTAGCAATAGATTACGCTAGAATCATCAATTTTATCCAAGTTGAAAAAAGAATCAATAATTTTTTAACCTATTAGTACTGAGGGACCGCGCCTAAACCACTAGGTTTGTGTTTGACCCAAAACCATTTTAAATTAAGTCAAAACATCCTAAATTACCCATAATGATAGGACACGAATCAAAATAACATGGGAAATTCATCATAATTAAGAATTAATCAAACGAATAGCAATAAAATAATCAAACAACCAAGATCCCCAAAATATTAAAATATAAAGCCTAATTGACTAATCAAAAGAAACGAATCAAAACGAGTAGTAATAGATCTTACCAGCCATGGTTTAAGTGATGGGATGAAGAAATCTTGATGGAAAAATTTTGAGAAAAAATTTTACTGTTTTGGTAGGCGGTGAAAAGTGTTTATGTAAAAACCTAGTTTTTCATCCGTATAATGTTTTATACCGCCAGGAGGTTACGGCGTAATTAGGATAATAGTTACGCCGTAACTAAATTTTCAGATTATATATATATATATATATATATATATATATATATATATATATATATATATATATATATATATATATATATATATATTATATGTAATGTATATATATATATATATATATATATATATATATATATATATATATATATATTTATATATACATTTTGTTAAAATTTTTATAATAATTTAGTGGTTACGTCGTAACTATTCACAGAAGTTACGCCGTAACTAATAGCATCGGAGAATAAATGTGTAATATTGCAATACGAGAGATTGAGATACGTACCTTGGTTTGGAAGTGCTCAAATATCTTATTTAGTTAAATATGATATACCCTAGATCTTTCATTAACTGCTCCCCGGCAGCGGCGCCAAAAAGCTGATGTGTTATTTCATCCTGCTTTTAATATTTATAAAACTTAGATCACTTATGATAAACACATACTAACGGGCAGAGAACCCGATCAGATGTAGTAAAGCCTTAGGTAAAGAGATAGATAAACGAAGCTTAACAAAGAATACAAATATGAATTGATTCTCGATATAAAGGTTCAATATAGAGGTTAATTATCACCAGACTCCTTTGGTCAATTCGTCATGGCCTATGGTTCTTAGATTCCTCACCAAGATGAACAAGTCACCCGGGATCATTCGGCAACCTAATAGCAGTCATTAAGTGCCAAATCTACTAGATCTAGTCTGTGGGAACCCGGCCGTTAGGAACTTAGATTCCCCCTAACCTCTTAAATACCTCCACTTGATAGGTGATCATTTGGTCAGTTCACACACGAAGAGCGGTTGTACTATGGCCAATTCCTCCCATACTACCAAGCTTATGATATTACCAAGACTAGCGATCTATGAAAAGACTAGAGAATGTTATAAAGAATTAAAGAGAATATCAATAGCACAAATGCAAACTTCAATTAATAACATGAATTCATAGAATAAGTCCTAGAAAAATATAAAAGGAATTCAAACTTGAATACAATGGAAATCGTAGACGAGAACTTCGTTATTCGATGCTCCTAAGCCATGCTTATTCTTCTGTGTTTGATCTCCCCAAACCCTAGAAGGTTTGGGAAAGGAGAGATGATTAAAACTGGTGAAATCTTCGACTATTTATAGGCTCCGATACTAGTTACGACATAACATTTATTAAGTAGTTACGCCGTAACTCTTCAATTCTTGTGCTTATCCATGATTACGGCGTAACCTGAGCTGGGGGTTACGCCGTAGCCTTTGTAAATCATATGTATTTCATCATTACATCGTAACCTGAGCTGATGGTTACGCCGTAGTCTTCGTAATTTTGATGTTTATCCGTTGTTACGGCGTAACCTGAGCTGAGGGTTACGCCGTATCTCTTGTTAAGTAGGCTGCATAATGTTCAGTAGCATGTTACGGCGTAAATATATTCTATGGTTACGCCGTAATATTAATAATCTTAGTTATGCCGTAAATTCATCACTTGGTTATGTCGTAGTTGAGAGACAACTCATCCTTTGGGCTTGAAAATGTCCAATTACTGCTTCCTTGCATAAAATAGGTCCTGAAATGAAATAATAAGGAATAAGGATGTTTTCACTAGCATTGTACTCAAAATGTGATGATAAAGGTGGAAATTAACGCTTAGAATATCAGGACTATTTGATGTTATCAGGAACTCACTACTTTCAAATCTAGGAAGTTGTTGAACATAAAATTCTTCCTTAAGTTTACTATTGATAAATGCACTCTTGACATCCATTTGGTACACTTTGAAGTTCATGTAGGTTGCATAGGCAAGGAAGATCCTGATGGCTTCCATTATAGCAACAGGAGAAAATGTCTCTTGATAGCCAATTGCTTCTTGTTGATTGTATCCTTTTGCAACAAGTCTAACTTTGTTCTTAATGACTATTCCATTTTCATCAGTTTTGTTCTTGAAGACCCATTTCATGCCAATGACTAGAACATCTTTTGGGCATTTGACTAAAGTCATGACTTTGTTTCTATCAAATTATTCAAGTTCAACTTGCATGGCTTGTACCAAACTTGGGTATTTAAAGGATTCTTTAACAGATTTTGGGTTCAACATCAGAGAGAAAGTCAACAAATAGGCATTTATTAGCTGATGTTGCAGTCAGTTTTACAGCCATGCTTTTGGTAAGCATGCCTTCAGCTGGTTCTCCAATAATGTTTGCTAGCTCAATATCCTGAGATCTTGTCTATATGTCCTGAGGTCTAAGATGAGGATTAGGAAAAGTTGGAGTCTGAGAGGAGAGTTGAACTTCTGGGAAATTAGTCTCAGTGATTATAACTTGAGGTTCATCTGGGTACTCTGTTTGACCACTACTCTCAGTTTCCTGAACATTTGGTTCAGGGTGAGTATCCCTATCAGGGACTTGATTTGCATCAATGTATTCACTGATGGTTGGTAGAGGAAGTTTATGAGGGATGATGTAGTAGGAGAGTTATGCATCAACTTGATAATGTGTGGAGGGGTTAGTATCAGGATGATATTCATCAAATGGACACCTTGATGAGTCATTAATCCCAATTTCCTCAACTAAGGTATTTGAAAACCTGATTGGATAAGTGCTTTCATCAAACGTGACATGGAAGGTTTCCTCAATCTGTTGCCTCATTTTGTTATAGACCCTGAAGGCTTTAGAGACAAGAGAATATCCAAAGAAGTATCCATCATCTGCCTTAGCATCAAATTTTCCTAGGTAATCCTTGTGATTATGTATAAACACAAGACACCTAAATACATGAAAATAACTGATGTCATGGATTCTTTATTTGAATATCTCTTACAGTGTTCTGTTATGTCTTTTAACAATGATGGACCTGTTTTGTGTATAACAGGAAGTTTTTACAGCTGTAGTCCAGAAGTGCTTAAAGAGTACTGAACCATTCAACATTATTCTTACAGCTTGAATGAGTGTCCTATTCTTCCTTTCAGTGACTCAATTTTGTTTTGGAGTGTAAGGAGAAGAGAAGTTTTGAGATATTCCTTTCTCATCACAAAAACACTCAATGTCCTGATTTTTGAATTCAGTCCCTTTGTCAGTCCTGAATTGTTTGACTTTGATGTCATTTTGGTTTTCAATATTTCTGAAAAAGGACATGATGGTTTCAGCAGCCTGGCTCTTCTTTGTGAGAAAGTAAACCCAAGTGTATCTTGATTATTCGTCAACTATGACTAGGGTATATTTCTCATGATTAATGGACATTGGACTGACAGGTCCAAAGAGGTCCATATGAAGAAGATGAAGGAAACTTCTTATAGAGAAATTTCATTTTGTTTTGAAGGATGCTCTGTGATGCTTTCCTTTTTCACAAGTAGAGAAAGGTTTATCCTAACACAAGAGATGGTAGGTCAAGGACTTTGTTTTGTTTGGCAATATAGTTTATGTTTTTGAAGTTTAAATGGGAGAGTCTTCTGTGCCAAAGTCAATTCATAGTATCAGTGGTTTTAGCAAACAAACAAGTTCTATTTTGAGTCATTGTTGACATGTCCAATACATAAGTATCCTCTCTTCTAGGATCTATAAGAACAATTTCTTTGTTAGCAATGAAGATTGTACCTTGCCTATCATCAAACTGAACTATGTACTTTGCACCACATAGTTGACTGACACTTATCAAATTGTACTTAAAGTAAACTATTCCACTACAGTTCTTGAACCATAACCTTCAGTGGTACATGATGAATTATCAGCAAATACTACCTTTAGGTCACCAGTCATACTCCTTGAGCATCCACTATCTAGATGCCAAACAGGTTCCTTGCCATGTCTTTGCACAAATAGTAAACTGAGTTAGTTTTTCTTGTGAACCCAATTTCTGGTGGGTTTGGCTTTGTAGGTCTTTTTAAATTTTCAACAGATTCATGGTCAATGATTAAGTGGACAGTGCTTCCACATGCTTTGTATTTGGAGTTAGAAGAGGACTCATTTGACTGAGAGGATTTAGTGGCAAATCCTCTTCTGGCATGGATAATGTCATGTCCTGAGGTGTCATGTGTTGGGTCACAACAAATATCACATCATTGATACATTAGATAGTCATCAGTGTGATGGTCATTGAATCCATAGTGTGTGTAGGGTGGAAAAGCCTTAGCCTTTTGTCTGGGTGCTTGCTTGGAAGATAAAGAATAATAAAAGGGTTGAGTCTTGTAGTTTGCTTGTGCACTCAGGGATGAAATGTTAGATTTGTGATTCGTGGTTCTTTGATCTTCTTTTTTGCAAATCATGCAAAACAGAATCCTATAGCAATCATCAGTAGTGTGATTTGTGTAATTGCATAGTTCACATTTCATTAAGGGTTTTGGTGTTGTTTTAGGTTTGGTGTTGCTTGACGAAGCTGGTTTGGACTCTTAATTTTAGATTGAGGAGGCTTTTCAGAAGATTCTATTTTCTCACTCAGCTTTCTAACAAGTTCAGCCAACTGATCAACTTTATAATCAGTGTCATTGGTCCTTTTATCAGTAAGGATCGAAGGTTTGGTAGATTCAATAGAAATTGAGTCTTTGTTTTAGTTAGTGGAAGGTCTTTTCAGGATGGTTCTTCCTAGTCCTGATCTCTCTTTTGGAGAGTGTTGGGAATACGATAAGGGTGTGAGGTCTGAACTGGGTGAAGCTCCCTGAAGTACTTTCAGTGGAGGTAAAAGTGTGTAGGTTTCTGATTCAGATGGACTCAATGTAACTGGGCTCATCAGTGAGTCCAAGCATTTCTTTGATATCCTGACTTTCAGGTTCCAAGATTTTTTCAGTGTTAAAGTTAGGTAACTCATTGTATGGGTTGACTCTCTCTCAATCCAGTCACTGGACTTTGGTTTTAATTCTTGTTCAAAGGAAATGACAGGAGGAGTGAAAGCTTTTTCAATTTGATTGTTATTTGTGGACTCAGTGAGTTGATCGTTTCCTAGTACTCTCTTTTTAGTGCTAGGAATAAGATTGTGGACAGACTCAAAAAACTCTAGGTTTTTTAGTTGTCCAACTTTCAATAATGAGTTTTTCTTTCTAAATTTCTTCTTGAAGAGCATGATTTTGTTTAACAAGTTTAGTGTTTTTAATTTGAAGTGTGACACCTTCAAGTTTAGCTTGTTTTAAAGCAAGAAGTTCATCTCTACACTTGTTCAATTCAAAAGTAAGTTTGTTATATTTTGAAAATAGATTTAATCTTTGCTCTTCAACAAACTTAAGATCCACATTAATGTAACTTAAATAAGAATTCAAATCAAAATCATCATCCATAGATAGTAAGATATTTACCTTTCTCATGGTGATGTTGACCCATTCTCCATTCCTTGCATGACTTTTTCCAACAATCAACTTTTCTCCCTCGGCAAGTACAATCAGTGCACTAACTCTTAATTCATCATTAGAGGAGACATCCTCCTCATCCCAATAAAAGGTTTCAGCTACAAGTCCTTTATTCTTTTCTTGAGAAAGTTTAGAGGTCTGTGTAGCCTGAAGATTAGATGGTGCAGCCTCAAGGAGTGCAAGTTTAGCTTTATCTTTTCTATACTTGGCTTCAAAATCTATTTGATCCTTTTGATCAGTTTTGTTTTGAAAATGTTGAGAAGACTAAAGCATTTTTGGTTGAAACTTGATAGTTCCTGAAGAACAATTTCCTGAAAATTTGTATGAGGGTTCTGAAGCGGTTTATGAAAAACAGACTTTCACAAAATGACCCTTTTTACGACATTTAAAACAATTAGTGCTATCACTTGATTTAGAACCAGAAAAATTTGACTTATTTCTTTTGATAAAACGTTTTGAGTTTGCAAGGAGTGCCCGTTCTTGAAATTCAATTTGCAAATCCTTTAGGTATTCTTCGCTGGTTCTTTCTCAGCCTCATCATCAGAGTTTTCTTGAAAATCTTGCACAACACCATTAGAAAAGAATACAATTGGTATGGGTGCAATCGTCAGGGCCTTTTTGGTCTTTTGAGCCTTTTTTGAATCAGGGTATCTCCTAGATATCAAGTTGTCTTTATAGACAAACTTCCCAAAGATTTCAGGGAGCTCAAGATTTTGAATGTGATTGGCATTTCTAAGACCTTGAGAGAAGTTTAACCACTTCTCAGGGAGACTGTTGATAGAGCCACATTAATCTCATGCTTAGACATGGTGACACCATCATTGGATAACTCATTGAGCAACGTCTTATAATGGGTATAGGTCTCTAAGAGACTTTTAGAATATTTTGCTCAGAAAGTGTTATACTCAAGTTTCAGGGCCATTATCTTGTTTTCCTTGGTATTTGAGGGCCCCTGAAAGCTATGAACCAAGTCAGTCCAAGTTTATTTGGATGTTTTATAGTATATGATTGATTTCATTATATCGTCAGGGAGACAAGGTATAATGATGCTTTCGAGGTGTTGGTCCTGATTGACCACCCTTCTCTCATCAGGAGTCCATTGGGCTTCAGGCTTGGGTAAACCTTCAACAGTCTTAGGGACAAATGGACCATCATTAATACACTTGATGTAGCATGGTTCCATTCCAGTTAAGTAGCAAATCATGCGCTTTTTTCACTTATTGAATTTCCTAACTTCAATTCCGGGAGCAACAGCTGAATAGCTTCCTCCCTTTTTGTTGACTAGTTGGGGCACTGATAAGGATTTAAAATTTTAGGGGGTCATTTAAAATCGTTCTTTTCACATTTTAGGTCTTTTGGAAGAAAAATGCTGGAATGAAGCATATTTGGATGAAAAGGAGTGAAAACATGAAGAAAATGGCAAAGTCAAGATCAAAGGCCCTCCAGAAGACCTAACGGCGTCCCAAACAAAGGGCGACGCCATCCCTATATAAGAGTTTTGATCAAAATAGACATGATGTCTCAGAATAAATTTTGGTTCTACAACCTGACGGCGTCACGCCTAAACTCTGGAAGGCGTCACTCTCAATTTCCACACCAGACGCCCAAGAACCAATCTCAGACGACGTCCTTCATGAAGACTGACGGTATCACGCTTCTCAACTGACGTTGTCCCAACGATGACTTGGCCCAGACGAAATGTAACATATTGGTTATCATAAACACACATACACAAACCTTTGTGGATCGAATATAAATGAGTTTTAGAGAGAGAAAGTGAGAGAGAATGGGAACTTAGTGAAAGAAAAGTAAATTTATATTATGAAACTCCAACCTTCTACCTTGGGAGGTAGAAGGTATTTATAGTTTTTACAATATATGCCACCTACGGGCTATGGATCAGGTATACAGTGGGTAAAGACCCGTCGGTCCTCCACGGTGTTACTTAACTAACTACTTATAATAACTAAATGACTAAGACTACAAGCTTTCTAATGCTTACAAATACTTGAGGTGACAGAGTCTTTAACTTACGGAGTTACTAAATCCAAACAATCTCCCCCTAAGGGAGGTCACCTTAATAACATATAAATAATACATTTTGAGTTCTAGCATTCTATGGCACGTTCTTTGCTTTGTAGCTCGTAATCTTTGATTCTTCAAAATTTGATACTTTGTACTTTCAGTGGAGGTCTTTAACTGATCCATGACTTGGTGATCTTTGTGCTTTATTCGAGATCATCAGCTCCAGTAAATCTCTGAATCATCCTTTGTTGTATCGCCTCCATGTGATATTTGTGACTTCTGAACCAACATGCTCATACGTTGTTGGGTCATGATATTTTGCATCAGCGTAGCGGAAGCATTGGTTAATGGTATCAAAGTTTACCAATTGTTATATTTGTATCAGAGTATATATCAGAACTTATCATGATTTTCTTGAAATGTAAGTGTGATGTGTGAGCATGTGGTTATGGATTGACTTCTCAATTTCGATCAGCTGCAACTGTCAGATGTTCATGCAAACAATAATTAGCAATAAAACACATGAAAGTGTCTTTGTTCACTTTCGTTGAATATGGTTGCAAGAACCACGCTTCCATGTTGATCAGTATAAATACTGCCTGTAATCAGGTAGAATTCCTAAGAATCTCCTTGACTTGGGTTTCGCAGCTTGATCTAGCCGTTCTCAAACCGGAGCATCCCAAAGTAGACAACACGGAGTGAGTGAACCAGCGAACTGAGATTCACTGGTTGGTGAAAAATTGATTTGAAAACCAATTGCGTATTGCTTAAGAGAAAGGTTTTTGCAATACGGCGAAGGTTTTATGAGAAAAATCAAGTTTTAATCATAAATACTTTTGTTTGAGAAATTAACGCGCAATGATGTGCTAAGAGAAAAGAATTGTAGAGCACATCAAAAGGTTTTTCAAAAGTATCCGTCAATCCATTTCCTGGACCAAGGTTGATTCAAGAGTGAATCGCCCCATCATTTCTATCCAGTTATCACAAGTTTGATTCTTGAAGAATCTTACATGTCACCCACCAACAGCTTGTTTTATGTTGGCTCTAGAATGATTTCCATCTTCATCATGAATACTTTACATATCACTCGGATGTTCTGGCAATACCACAAGGATAATGCGTAGGACTCTCAATATATATTCTTACTTTCCACATTGTGTGTTACAGCAAGTCTTGATGAATTGTGTCCTAATGAGATTTATTGTGATGATCTCTTGGCTCTAGAATCAATAGTGCATTTTGGTTTCCTATTCGGAGACTAGGAAGAGGGTCTCATTCCTCAATATCAACCATCTCTAAGTGAAAGTCGATAGATTATGTAGGTTCCCCGTGAGAATGAAACAAGTCCTTTAAGAGAACTTGAGTAGCTTGGGAAGTTTGGTGTAGTGCGTCACTTGGTCCATGACGTCTTGTCTTCAATACCGGCGTTATCTTAGTAACTACTAGTAGCATATGTATTGAACCTGGTTTCTGCCCTAAGGTTGAATTATTGGAGGGCTATTTCTTTTCACCCTTTCACTTTTCATTTCTTTTTCATTCTTCAACCCCTTCAGTGCTTACCAAGACTTCATTACTAGAACCTTCTTGGGTTTGTTCCAGTTCTAGCTCTATCTCAGTCGGCACTCTTCCCTTATTCTTACTTTTCTCATTTTTTCATCATACCTAAGGACTTCTACACTATCTAGTGGATTTTCCCTTGGTAGATCCCTCCGGCTCTGGCGGGATCATGGGAACTAATACCTAACCTTACCATCCTTATAACTCCAATGCATAAAGTAAAATGGTCGGTCTTGTGGTACAGTTCTTTCCGCCTTGAAACCAAATGAAAAACAATTTGAAAAACCAATCAACGTACTTGTGATATCAAATCAAAGCATTGTGTACCTCAATTATTTTTTAGCTTTTATAAATGCTCTCCCTCAACATGTTCGTTGGTTTGTCAAACAATTCAGATTCAGTCATAACCGAAATACTCAAATTGTACGACGCGAAAAACGTTTTAGCACATAGAGGAAGGAGTGCTTCTTTGAGTCTTTAAACGATCACCTTTTTATCAGAGTTTTATTTTAAGACTTTGGTGTTATTGTTTACTTCTGGTTTTAGATAAATGCTCCCCGTTAACATGTACATCTTATATTTGAAATCGTTTGGCACATGGAGGAAGGAGTGTTTTTTATTTTCTAAAACAATCACCATTTAAATCACAATCTCTCCCCCGATCAAAAATTTCAAGCCTTTTGAGATTTGTGATCCCAATTGATTTAAATGATTTAGAAAAAATTTGGAGAAAGATGTGGCTTTATTTAAACACATCAGTTCAAGCCTCGGTCCTCAATGTCAACATAGTATCAGGTATGCTAATTTTGAGAGATCTTTAAGTTAAAGAAAGTTTTCATTCTGAAAGATCTTTGAGTTATAACGAAAAATCATACACTGACACACAACACCGAAACTTTATCACCACTTTATTAATGTAGAAATGGACTTATTTGATGATACCAATTGTTTTGAAAATGTGAAATAATTTGAAATCACTCTCCCCCTCAATCAATAACCGTAGTTGTTGATTGAGTGACAAATGTTTTAACAAAATATAGTCCAGTTGATTTTCAAAAAATTTGAATCCAAATTATTTTCAAACAATTTTATCAGTATGAGAAAATAAATATTTTTCTGAAGAATCTTAGAATGAAAAACATTTGAATAGGAACAATCGTCTTTTTGGCAACGAACTTTCCTGATTTTGTTTTAGGATAAGTGCTCGATACTTAATAAAAACGATTTGGCGAAGCACTTTCCTTTCTTTAAAAGTGGGTTACAGTCTGAAAATAACTGCAAGCCATAATTTTAAGCCCGGGTCACAACCTGAAATGACTGTGAACCATTAATTTAGGCATGCTTTGAAAAACATTTGAACTTCTGCTCGAACTTCATCTAAAACCCCGTGTTATTATTGAATGACATTTCGAGGATTGTAGATATTATTGATATCAGAAGACATGTTTGGAATTTTCTGATTTTTCAAATTTTTATGGGTTTTTTGTTGGTTTTATAATTTTGTATTTTGCTTTTTTGAAAAATATTCACAAAGAATTGGTGAAGAAAGTCGTGAGTCTGTTTATAGTCACGACTGTTGTCATAGTCAACAAGGTTGAAACTTTCAGGAAAAACTTCGAATTGGGAGGGCGATCCTCCCGGTTAACTGACCGTACCCCAAGTCTCCGCTAACATTAAAGCATACTTTTACTGTGTACATCATATTTGATATAATATGTACAATGGCGTGATAAAGTTTTTAATAAGACTCGATTCAACAAGTTTTATAGACTAATGTGAAATTACTATTCTAAGTTTTATGTTTTTGACAAGGCAAACTATCTTATAAACTGTATACGATAGATATCACACGTTAGACTCGAACTCACAACCATTTAATTTGACTATTCATATACCTAAAGGCTAAATTCATCTTTGAATTATTATATGAAAGTAAAATTCGACTTTAAGTTGTTTCCTCCATACGCTAAGGTTTAGTTAATTTTATATGAATGGGTTTCTATTTACAATATTTTGTCTGTACGATAAAGAAGAATATTTCTAGGTGAAATATGGTTAGAATTTAGGAAGATCGTCTTTATATTGAGCTCATATGATTATGATTGACTCATATATACGAGGGAAAGAGAAATGGGGTATTTTAAGCATTGGCTCCTAATCTTACATTGTGTTGTTGTCTTTGTCTTCTTAATTGAGATCAATGGCAATCCTCTTGTTCCTGCATTATGCATCTTCGGTGACTCTGCAATGGATGTTGGGAACAACAATCGCCTCCCCACTTTGCTTAGAGCAAACTTTCTTCCTTACGGGAGAGATTTCATATCTCATAAGCCTACTGGCCGGTTCTGCAATGGAAAACTAGCGGCTGACTACGTTGGTAATTATATCACGGTCTCAAATAATTTTTATTTTTAGGACCATACAAACTAAATGATTGTATACATGTCATTTAATTAATAACCAGTGATGGCCTTTTTTTCATTTCATTGTTACTAAAAAATTTCCATAGCCACAAAGATGTAAGTATTGTTTTGTTACATTTGATTTGATCGATCACAGGGGTGTCTTAGGGTAAAGTTGGTAAAGCAACCGCTTTGCCTCCGATTTCTATATCGTTTAATACATTTAGGCCTCTGGTATTATAAAGCTTACAATTTTCGAAACTCGTATATATAATTATAAGATCTTGTAGCTTATAGGCTTCACATTTTTGTTTGTCAAGTCCTGTATGCAATAAGATAAGAGCGCTCTTGAATAGATCATCAATTGGACTTGTATGAAAGTATCTTGAATAGATCGACTGCTCTATCCAATAAAAAGAATTATTATACGGTTTATAGTTTTATACCAAACCGATTAAGAAAACATTTAAAGATCTTTAGTCAAAAAAAGTTCGAATAATAATTCTTATATTAAAAATAAAGTAGCGGAAAGAAAAACTTTTTAAGTGAAAAGGACTCATCTCCGACTGTCACTTTAGATCTCGAAAGCTTAAGACACTCCTTGTCGATCATTCATATGGTTTCTTTTATCATCACATATTGGAAACTTTTTGAAAATTAAAATATACTCAGTAAATTTTTTAATTTTTCCTTGATCTGTTATCAAAATTAAGCAAGCACGTTTGTATAAAAAATAGCAACAGTTGTTTCAATATTCTAGCTACCTAATATTGGTTTCATTATAAACGAAATAACAACCAACATCTACTAGATTGCTTATATTGATAGAAATTAGAAGTTAATATGTTGACTAAAACTAGAATTAACAAAACACAACATGATTGTTGTTTAATTTTTAATTTATTTTTTCACATTACTTTGTGTGAACAGCTGAATACCTAGGCTTCAATACATATCCACCACCCTACCTGAATACGGCCAATGAAACTCTCCTCCTAAAAGGAGCCAACTTTGCCTCTGCTGGTTCTGGTTATTATGAAAGGACATCAAACTTATACGTAATAATTCTTTCAAATTTTCTCCCTTATAGACGTTTTTGTGATAATTCCTAGTTATTAACTTATGTGTTAGTCTAATCATGCTTACTTTTTATCTGTAAGTGATACTGGTAACATTCGAAAATCAACTTAAATAGAAGAATGTCTAAAGGCTCGGATGAGTGAGCATGAGTCAAGGTGGCCGAAATTAGCAAGAAAAGTGTAATTTCAAGTTTCAATGCATAAAACCTTCTATTTTTTTTTTTTTTTTTTATTGTTGACGACTTGTCATTTGTTAGTTGTCGAGGTCTAATAGTGACATCCAATTGGGCGGTATGGTGACTCAGAGACCCGCTAGTTACTCCTTTATCGCCTCAAAATGTAAAAGTCCCGAGTGGGACTCGAACTTGAGACCTCCTCTAGCTAAATATCCCCAACCCAAAACACCTTAAGGAAACCTTGTTGGCCAATTGCGCTAGCCTAGTTGGTCAATATTTTCAAACCCGGGTCGACCCACCCGGTTCAACCAGTCGGACCGGTGCCTAGCCACAAAAACGGGTAAAAAAACCCGGGTTTCTAAAAACGGGTTAACTGGTTAAACCCGCAGGGTTTTGAGTGACCCGGGTCTTGAAACCCACTCGGGTTTGGGTTTATTCAATTTTTTTTATAAAAACCGGGTTGACCCGACGGTCGAACCGATTAACCCGGTCAAAAAAATAATAATAACAATAAATGGAAAGGCATATTGACCCCGCGGTCAAACCGGTGCCCGATGACTCGACCGGATCGATAAAAAAACTCAATTTTTAAAACATTATACATAAAACCTTCTTATATGTTCTTTTAATAAAAAGGGAACTTAAAAACTTGCATTATCTAATGTTTTAAAACCCGGTTCGACTCGGCCGGTTCAACCGGTTGAACTGGGAACCGGAGGGATGAACGATCCGTTGTGAGCTGGGTTTTGCTAAAACAAGAACCGGATTGAACTGCCGGGTTTTGGTCGACCCGGGTTGAACCGCTGGACCGGAAACCGGCCGGTTCAACACCTAGTGAAGGAAAGAAAAAGAATGATGTGACAATGAATGATGTAATCTCACATTTTTCTGTGTAATTGAGCTATACGTTTACTAATTTTGATATAGATCAACATATTTCAGCTTCAGTTTCTTGTTTGTTTGCGTATAGTAACATGTTGCCGTGATGGTGGTTGAAAATGGAGATCTGCTATTGTGGGGGATAAGGGAATTTATGTTTTATCAATTTTTATTTTGTTACTTTGTATACAAAGGGTCAAGGGTAGTTTGGGAGGATGGGTGATTGAGAGACGAGTCAAGCGTGTTCATCTAGGCTGATGATTTAGTGCTTGATAGGATACACTAAAACAAATTTTTTCTTTATAATATACAAAAACAATTGTTACAATACTACATTTGATATTATGCATACCTATATTTTCTATAAACTAATACGAGTCATGGTTTTCTATATATACGCTTCAAATATGGGTAAGTTTCTCCTTGGGTACAAAACCGGTTTGACCCGGCGGTTCAACCGGTTGAACCGGTGACCCGGCGACCCGACGACTTAACCGGGTCAATTAAAAACCCGGGTTTTAAAACATTGGCATTATCTTTACCGTAATAGAACTTCGTAATCATTGACATTGATTATCGATTATAAATATCATATGTATTTAGAAATAAATATTTCAATGTGACCCGTTTTAAATGTAGCAAGCGATTTCAATACCACAACAAGTATCGAATTACAAAATCTGGCAAAAGCGAGTGGTGAGATTGGTTGGAAACGAGACAGCCAAGGCCATATTTTCTGGTGGAATTCATATGTTAAGTGCAGGAAACAGTGATTTCCTCCAGTATTACTACATCAATCCCATACTGAGAGGACTATATACACCTTCAGAATTTTCAGATATGCTTTTGAAAACATACTCCGAATTCGTGCAGGTATGAGGTATCAGTAGCCAGGAAATTATATGTTATCATACATAATATATATAAAACCAATATTTGTTTCAAGTGAAGTTCATTAATAGCTACTACAATAAGTACATATTTCTTGTACCAAAATTTAATACAAATTTGCAATACACAACCTTTGAAAAAAACTTTTACAAAATAACTTGTCACCAATAAAATGTATCTTAATCAATTCTCTCTCTTCTTTTAAAATTCACATCTTCTTATCAATGCATGCCACATCGTTTTGTGAAAAATTCTTTTTGTAAAAGTTTTGTGGATGTAGTGTCCCTCGTTTTCTTTGGTAAAATTAGCTTTCTTCAAATATCTGCTCCGACTCCGGGCTATCTAAAAAGGATAGTCGCTCTGAGATTAGTCGGCTTACAATGTCTAGAAACCCAAGTGTATTAAAAAAAAAAAAAAAAAAAATCACTTACTTGACCAAATTTGACCGTTTTGTCGAAAGAAAACATATCTCATGAAAAAAAGATTATACTACAGAAAATGGTAGTTTGCAAAGTTAGCGGTCATTTGGGTACAAACACACATATGTTTACTAGTTTTGTAACCGGCAAGATGCAATGGCATCCAAAAGGCCATTTCTATGTACCTTATTATATTTAGTATTACAATTTTAAGTGGCAAAATGAATGGACAGAACAGTGAACCATAGAATGAGATCACCCGCAATGGGATCTTGGTGGGATAAAACTGAGTGTGATGGGAACTGGCCACCATTGTGCAAGCTTGTGGTGGGCTCTTGGTCGGCACACTACAATGTTAATCAATTACAATTTCAGTAGGTACATAAAGGACTTTTGAGAAAGTTTTTCATTTTTTCGCGTTGGAGCAAGCTTATTGAAGTTTTTGATTTATGAAAACATAAAACCTAAGAATTTAGGATCATGTGTCATGTGAGATTGTGTAACATGTTTTCACAGTACACCATTCGTCATGTGCAGAATCTTTACAGTTTAGGGGTAAGAAAGATTGGAGTATCAACACTTCCACCAACAGGATGTTTACCTGCTGTCATCACTCTTTTTGGTATGGGAAGCAACAACTGTATCTCAAGGATGAATAATGATGCCGTGGTGTTTAACAAGAAGTTAAACGCCACATCTAGTAAATTAATTGCAAGATTTCCGGACCTCAAACTTGTGGTTTTTGATGTCTACCATCCTCTTCTTGATATGATCACAAAACCGGCTGAGATGGGTAAAATTTTGTCATTTAAACTTTCTTTGGAATTTTAACTTTCTATATATGGCAAGATGTCCATCTTAGGCGCGCAGTTTGTTAAAACGTTTCACAACTGGTCACTCTAGTATAGTTGAACGAGTCCAATCAGGTTTAACTGTTAACACTTTATATCTATATTTTATGAAGAAATTATATGGTATACCGGCCGCCTTGATTATGATTAAAAAATAAAGATTTTTGCATATTTAAATAAAACAATTAGGATGATTTTCCGAAACTAGAAATACGCTTCAGGCCACTTTTATCATTTGACCAATTTGGCATGCTCTCCTTGTAGCTAAAATTATATTTAAAGATTATAAGACATTGAGTGTTGGCCCATTGTATTATATCAAACGCAAAGGGCTTATTTTTTCCCTTTTACATTGGATGGTTCATTCGAATCTTTCTCTCATTCCACCGTGCCAACGCTACCTCAATTTTGCACAAGAATAACGAATTCAATATTGTGTAGGATTTTTTGAATCAAGAAGGGGATGTTGCGGAACTGGGATACTTGAGACATCCATACTTTGCAATGCAAGATCTATTGGTACATGCTCAAATGCTACAGAATATGTGTTTTGGGATGGCTTTCATACCTCAGATGCAGCAAATCAAATCTTGGCAAAAATTCTACTACACCAAGGCCTAGCTTTAATTTCTTAAAGTTGAAGTATTTAGGCTGTAATGATATTGTTAGTCGATATTATGATGATTGTATTGGGTTATTATTTGTATTGGGCTTAAGCCCGAGTTATAGACTCTAATTCATTGTAACTCTATTTATGTACCGAATCTGGGAATGCAATACAAGTCAATTCACATCAATTATATGGTATCGAGCCTAACCCTAAACCTAACCGATCATTAAATTTTCGTTTCTTTTCTGCTATTTCTCATTAATCGTATGTTGTTGATCCATATTTATTGTCGATCGTTGGTTTATAAGGTTAACCAGTCGACGTGTACGTTTATTTGTTGATGATTTAATATTTGTTATTATTCTTCTTAAGTTGATCGTTGGTTTAATAAAGGCCCAGTCAACTTTTTTTACTTGTTGTTTCATATTTGTTACCATTCACCTTGTCACCTTACTGCTACAAAACCCTAAACGTGCATGCTAACTTCATACGAACCCTAATACAACTTTTAAACCACCTACTATTCACAATCCTATACCCTATACCTAAAACCCTACTGCTCTCGTTTAACATTCCTAAACCCTAATCCTTCATCACGACCGGTAATACTCCTCCTCCACCCGTCATCTTACTTTCGGATAAGCTCATGACAATTAACAATCTCCCCAACCTTGTTCCCATTAAGTTGGATGTTGAATCTATGAATTACCGCATCTTGGTTGTAATTTTTCAAGAACCTATGTAAATGTTATGGCATATTGGACCACGTTTTAGGCAGTGGTGAAGCTTTCTCAAGTGATTCGCTACCCCCTGATTCGGAATGGTTAAATATTGACAAGATTGTCCTCTCGTGAATTTTCTTGACGTTATCGACAACCCTTCAAGTGAGGCTTGTCATTGATGATCCTCAAACGGCTAAGGCTGCATGGGGCCTTCTAGCTTCGATTTTTAATGACAATAAACGCACAAGTTCTATTACTTTGAAGGCCGAGTTACGTGCTTTGAAGCTGGCGACATGAGCCTTGATGCTTACTTTTGAAAGATTGAATCGATTGCTACTATCTTGACGAGTCTCGGGTAACCTATTAGTAATGACAAAGTGGTAACTTTTGTTCTCGAAGGCTTACCCGATAAGTATGATAGCATTTCTATTATAATTTCTCATCGGGAGCCTTTCCTGGATCTTAAGACGGTTCGTTTTATGCTCAATACCGAGGAAATACGGTTGAAGTCGAGGGCTCAAAGTTCTTCCATGCTCAATAAAGCTGATGATCTCGAATAAAGCACAAAGATCGCCAAGTCATGGATCAGTTAAAGACCTCCACTGAAAGTACAAAGTATACGGACTTTGAAGAATCAAATATTACGAGCTACAAAGCAAAGAACGTGCCATAGAATGCTAGAACTCAAAATGTATTATTTATATGTTATTAACGTGACCTCCCTTAGGGGGAGATTGTTTGGATTTAGTAACTCCGTAAGTTAAAGACTCTGTCCCTTAGGGTCTTTACCCACTGTATACCTGATCCATAGCCCGTAGGTGGCGTATACTGTAAAAACTATAAATACCTTCTACCTCCCAAGGTAGAAGGTTGGAGCTTCATAATACACATTTACTTTCTCTAACTAGAAGTTCCCATTCTCTCCACTTTCTCTCTCTAAACTCCTCCCAAGTTCAAACCATAACGTGTATGTTTGTGTGATTGTGATAAACAATATGTTACAATTGGTATCAAGAGCCATGGTTTGATCATCTACTTTGTGTGTGCTTGGATTCTTGATTGGTTATTCATAAGTTTATGGTTAGAATGAGTTTAGAGACTTTTTCACTCTTTTGATCTTATTTAGTGGTTAAGTTTGTATTTTGGTTGTACTTTTGTGTTTAGGATCATCATATTAGTTTATTTTTGGGTTTGGAAAGATTGTTTCATCTTTTTTGTGGTGGATTTTGATTGAAAAAGCTAATATTCTCTACTGCGTTTTGACTCTCAGATTCATTTTCTTGAGTGCGATTTGACCCTACTGAGCTGCGTTTTGGTGGTTACCCGATGCGATTTGTTTATTTCTAGCTGTGATTTGATAGATTCTGGCATGCGATTTGATTATTTTATTATTATTGGGCTGTGTTTTGTTAGGAAAGGACAAAAGGACAATAGTGCTTGTACTATTGAAAGCGACCTGCGATTTCTGTATTGCGTTTTTGTATCTTGTGTTTTGACAGCTTGCATTTTGTGAGTGCTGCATTTTGTCAAGTGCTGCGATTTGTCCCTGCGTTTTGTCAAGTCCTGCGATTTGTCTCTGCGTTTTGTCAAGTGCTTCAATTTTTTCCTGCGTTTTGTCAAGTGTTGCGACTTGGTTGTTGCGATTTGTCTCTTGAGATTTGACACTTGTGACTTGAGTTCTACGGTTTCCTCTTGATTTTGTAAAATCCCGCTAAAGATTCTATTTATCGGTTAAATCAAAGAGTAGTAAAATCCCGTGTACTTAGAAATCATGTCTACTGTATTATATGACGTTCAAGCAGCTGGATCCAATACCCGCCCTCTAATGCTGGATAGAACTGATTATGACTCTTGGGCACAGGGAATCAGGTTGTCTTTCTTGGCAAAGAGAATGGTCTTAACATTCTTTAGTCAATTGATGAAGGACCCTTCAAAATGGGCACCACCAGAGATCAACTTGAAGCTGGTGCAGATGGAACTGTTACTCTGAGTATGGATAGACCAAGGACTTATGATGATCTCAATGATAAAGAGAAGAAAAGTACGATGCTGACATTAGCGCTTCAAACATCATACTTCAAGGTCTACCTAAGGATATCTACAAGCTGATTCATCATAACACTCATGCCAAAGCAGTTTGGGACAATGTCAAGATGCTTCTCTCTGGATCATAACTGACTAAGGAAGATCGAGAGTCACAACTTTATGATGACTTTGAGAACTTCAAGATGAACCCAGGGGAGAGCATTACAGAGTATCATGTGAGGTTTCAAAAACTTGTGAATGATATGAGGAATATCAATATGACTATGAAAAATATCCAACTCAGTTCCAAGTTCGTAAACAACATGAACCCTGAATGGCACATATTTGTTACTGAAGTGAAGTTGAACAAAGGATTGAGGAACACTAACTATGAGCAGTTGTATGCCTACTTACTTCAACATGAGAAGCATGCTACATTTGAGCATTTGATCTTGGAAAAATTCAATTCTACTACAGCAACAAACCCAACAAGTGACTCAGTTGCATTTGTGTCAAATGTGAGGCTAAACACTCGAACATCACAAGTCATACCATCTTCTCAGAATCAGAATCAGATTACCATACCAGACTCAGGGTTTTACCCGAACAAAAATGTTGATTGAAAACCTCTCAAATCAAGTTGCTCTATTGGTTCAACAGTCCAGAACCTCACTTCCCCAAACCAACAACCAACTTAAGACCTCATCTAACCCACACAATCAAGCTACAATGGAAGATAGAAGGGTTGTGGTACAGAATATGCAAGGAAGGCAAAATTTGAATCCACGAAATGTTGCACGGGGGAATGTTGAAGCTGGTTATATGGGTGCTCAGAACAGAGAAAGGATTGTAGTTCAGGGTCAAGGCAAACCAATTAAGTGTTACAATTGTGGAGGAGAGGGACATATTGCTAGGACCTACACTCAATCTGTAACACCCCCCAAAATCACAATTTGACAGCGGAAGACTACTTGGGGTATTACTTAGAGGATCACAGACATAAGTCATAGAAAACGACTCTAAAGAGACGTTTTTAATAAAAGATTGTTATCGTTTCATAAAAACTCAATGTTTTGGATCACAAGAGAAAATACCACAAGTTTTGAAGTTACACAAAAGATAAAATCAAAGTTTGAGAAATGATAACTTTATTTAAAACACCACTTCCAGCATTCCATTCCGTACACTCCGCACCTTCAAGCTTTTCCTAGTTAGTACCTGAGATAAACATACTTAAAAAGATCAACAAAAATGTTGAGTGATGTTCATAGGTTTAATTAAATGGTTGAACACAAGTAAGAGATGATAATTTCTTCGAAGACAATTACCATGGAAAAATAATCATTATTATGCAATAAACTCATGACACCAAACTAACTGCATACACCTAATTACTGGTGTACGTAATAAAATTGCCCCCAGATGTAATAGCCAATTACATAGAGATCATCAAATATGGTGCGCCCCGGTTATTTACGATAACCGAGTCGGGGTCGTTAATTCCCATAGTACTATTCACAATATTCGCGTTCACTCGCAAGTGATTAATGGTTCATGATGTAGGGGACTTTTGGCAGGCAACTTAAGCAATAATAATGATAATCATGCAAGCATACAATTTAAGAAAAGACTTGTGTTATAGTTTATAGCATGCATCTCCCTCGCGGGGGTTGAAAAATAAGTAAAAGCGAGGGTATGAACTCACCTTTGCAAAGTAGTATCCGAGTAGTGAAAAAGTCAAGTAGTAGATGCACGAAGTACCATCACGCTACCTATAGTTAATATAACCATACTTTAGTTACTATCTTTATATTTTGACTTGATAATATTTATATACATCAAAAGTTTAAGTCATTTAAGGTTTGTGTGACATTCATTTATAGTATGGAACATTGGCTCATGGAAGTGTTTAAGTATACGTGTACAAATAAAATGGATGAGTCTTTGGTTTTTCGTAACCAAAAGATGATGTACGGAAAATATCGTATATAAATAGTAAACGTATTTACGTTATAAAGACGTCGCTTAAAATATAAGTATATATAAGAAAATTAACAATTTTATTATAAAAGTTAAAATAAAATATATTTCGTTTATAAGTTGTAATGGTCTTTTAGAAAAAAGGGTATAACTTGTTTATATGCCTAAAATATATTTGGCGACTAAGTGTAGAAGATTATTATTGTGTTACAATAAATCTTGTTTTAGTATACGAATGTTTACATATGAGTGTATGTTGATTAATAGAAGTTATATGTCATTTATAAAAGTATAGTTACGATATAAACATGATGGTGTTATGTTATAAGGAAAATCAACATGATGTCGTTTATACATTTTAAATATAGTTTTTAAAATAACGTATTATTATAAAGAAACTAAAAGTTTTGTTTATGTAAAACTCGTGCAATTTATTGTTTGAAGACTTCGTTTTATTTATAGCGATAATAGTGAATTTAATTTATAAAGTTGTCGTTGAGAATGTAAACATAAGTCCTTCGCAAAATCATTGTTAAAATTTACAAAATGTAGTTTACCATATAAAAGTCTTCATTTCAAAAATAGCGATTATTTATTAATAATAACAAAAGTATAAGTCATGTTTTATTATTTACAAGAATGTTTTGTATATATATATATATATATTCACGATTATAAGTTGCTAGCTTAAAAATCTAGTTTATTATTTTAACATGTTGGTTCTATTCGAAGGTTCTTTGTAGCCGTGGTAAGTGGTAACGAGGGGGGGGATTGCTTAGGCTCGGTGTGGGCTGAATGAGTAGCCAAAGGAGATGGGCTTCGGCCTAGTGTTTAAAGGGGTCAAACATGCCCAATTTCAAATCCAAACTTTCTACTATGATGATGTATTAGTCGTATATACCAGGAAAGAAAAAAAGGTTTTGATACTCATTTCCAAGCTACCCAAACTAACAATTTCAACAAAAAGCCTCTTGACCAATTTCAGTTTATTAGCATCATTTCTACCTTCGCTAGGTTGTTTCGACAAGGCGAGAAAGAAAATAAAACGCAACAAGCAACTCAATCCTAAACACTTCGATTTATTAAGCCAATGTATTCCAACATATTCAAACATAAGTACTTATTTCTTTTACCATTTTATAGGACAATAACCCATTATTTTAACAAATGTTTATGACTTTCGACCACATGAATCAAAAGCAGAAATGGGTTTTTTCCAATTATTAGGTACAAATCGATTAACATGAAACAAGTAAATCAATTTCCCCAAGATATTTATGGGTCGACAATGGTTTCACCACTTTTGACCCAAAACCAGTTTAAACCAAAACAAATAATAATACAACAAGAATCAAAATCAAACTTAAAATGAGAGGAGACATAGGAACCTTATGATGCCGACGAAGACCTTTCTTTAGGGGATTCACACAACCTTCACCCAAGCCAAATCGAGCACTCCAAGAAACCTTTTTTATGGTGAGAGTGAGTGGGATATGTGTGAAAACCCAGGTCCTTCGTGGCCCTTATAAAGGTGTAGATGGGAAAGTCTTTGCCTTGACCTTCGAAAGTGGGGATGGGGTAAGAGTCCTCTTTGAGTAATATTACCAGGCCTTCACGTGGCTCTTTCTGAGCTTTGTATTCAACCGCAACCCCTAGGGACAAGGAAATCAGATGGGGGACCTTGCTTTTGTCGATTTGTTTCCATGGAAAAGCCAAGAGTGGATCAATATTCGGTTATGTTGACTTTGTGAGGTGAGGAAAATTGTTTGGGAGGTTAGCTATTTTGGGGAAAGAGAGAGGCGCGTATGGTGTAGGTAGGGTGAGAGAGAGAGCGAATTGGAGGGGAAAAAGAGTAGCAGGTGGGATGCAGATAAACAGAAAAGATAAAGAGAAGTGGGGGCGTGGGTTTGCACATGGGTTAGGGTAAAGTTAATTTTATTTTTATTTTGAAAAATGTAATAGTATTTGTTACTTTGTGTATTTTATTTAGTACTAAGAGTATTTTGCGTTCCGCTTTGAACTCGTAAATGTATAACTCCAAACAGAAAAATTATATTACTTATACTTTTGGACACGTTTTAAGTAAACTGTTACGATGATGTAATTTTCGATTTTTTTATTAGTTCGTTTTTATTTTTCATGTTTTCTTTTATTATATTAGTACGCGTGCGGCTTCGCAAGACAAGATAATTTCTTGTGAGGCTGATTGAGTTATCAGTAAATACTAGGCATAGTTAAATAAGACTACTCTGATATGCATAAATTTTTATGCAAGAAAAATGAAATGTACATGCTAAATGCTCAACTTAGTTCAAATAAGTTTTGATAAACAGTCTAGTTAATTAATATGAAGATTAAAATAGTGAAATTTTACAGGTGGCTACAGTACCTACCCCTTAAGAGGATTCCGTCCTCGGAATTTTAGTTTACGGTGGTTGTCGGAGTTGGATTAGCAAACATATGTGGGTACTTAACACGCATGGTGTCTTCGCGCTCCCACGTGTACTCCGGTCCTCTCTTGGAGTTCCATCTAACCTTGACGATAGGAATGCGACTTTGCTTAAGTCGCTTGACTTCCCTATCCATGATTTCAATTGGTTCTTCGACAAAGTTGAGCTTGTCATCGAGCTTAATCTCTTTTAGCGAAACAACAAGAGATTCATACGACAAGCATTTCTTTAGGTTTGAGACGTGGAAAGTAGGGTGTATTCTACTAAGTGCTTCCGGGAGTTCAAGTTTGTAAGCAACCGGGCCGATTATCTCCAGAATCTTGAAAGGGCCAATGTATCGAGGATGTAACTTTCCTCGTTTTCCAAATCGAGCCTTTCCTTTCCAAAGTGATACTTTCAACATAACTCGATCACCAACTTGAAATTCCATGGGCTTCCTTCTAACATCGACGTAACTCTTTTGTCGATCTCTAGCAAAGTTGAAGTGGTTGGCTAATTTGCACAATCTTCTCGGTTGTTTCTTGGACAAGCTCAGTCCATGAGTTGGACATCTCCAACCTCGGCCCAACAAACGGGCGATCGATACTTTCGACCATAAAGTGCCTCGAATGGAGCTGCCTTGATGCTAGCGTGGTAACTATTGTTGTAGGAGAATTCCGCCAAAGGCAAGTGTTTATCCCAACCTTTTCCAAAATCGATCACACATGCTCGAAGCATGTCTTCCAAGGTTTGGATAGTCCTTTCGCTTTGGCCATCGGTTTGAGGATGATATGCGGTACTCATATCCAAACGAGTTCCTAAAGCATTTTGAAGAGATTTCCAGAATGAGAAGTAAAACGACAGTTACGATCAGAAATGATGGAAATTGGCACTCCATGGCGGGAAACAATTTCCTTTAGGTATAGTTGAGCAAGGGTTTCCATTTCGTCATTTTCCTTGATGGGTAAGAAATGAGCGGATTTGGTAAGGCGGTCGATGATAACCCAAATGGTGTCGTAACCTCTAGCAGTTTTTGGCAGTTTGGTTATGAAATCCATAGTGGTTCTCTCCCATTTCCAAACCGGGAGTTCAGGTTGAGTTAATAATCCGGAGGGTTTTTGACATTTGGCTTTTACTCGAGAGCAGGTGAGACATTTCCCAACATACGTTGCAATCTCAGCCTTCATGTTTGGCTACCAATAAAGTTTCTTGAGATCTTGGTACATTTTGTCGGATCCCGGGTGGATGGAATATTTAGACTTGTGAGACTCATGCATATTGAGTTCCCGTATTCCTCCATAAAGTGGTATCCAACTTCTATCGCCAAAACATAAGGTTCCATCCGATTTTGCGCAGCCGTTCTCGCTTTTCCGGCATTCCAAAGATTTTCTCGTTGGGACGGTTTTCAGTTTTGAGAGCTTCGAGCTTCAAGGATTTTTTATGGAAGGGGTGACTTAATTGTCATTCCTAAAGATCTTACTCGAAGAGGTTTAGGTCGATCCTTTCACTAAGAGCATCGGTACCACCGACATTACATTCGTTTTCCCGGTGATAACGGATTTCACAGTGTCTTTAATCACTAAGCAATTCTAGCCATCTGCGTTGTCGCATGTTTAACTCCTTTTGATCGAGATGTGTTGGAGACTTTTATGGTCGGTAAACACCGTACACTTGGTTCTATATAGGTAATGTCTCCATATTTTGAGAGCGAAAACCACACCCCAATTCCAAGTCATGGGTAGTGTAGTTCTTTCATGAGTTTTGAGTTTCGAAGCATGTTTATCAACTTGTTTCTTTGCATCAATACCGCACCTAACCCTAGTGTGATGCATCACAGTAGACCACAAAATATTCAACTCCGTCGGGGTAGAGCTAAGATAGGAGCTTCACAAAGCTTTTGTTTCAAGAGTTGAAAGGCTAACTTTGTTCTTCACCCTACCACAAAAATTTTTATGGGTTAACTCCTTGAGGTTTAGCGATTTTCGAGAATCCCTCAATAAATCTTCGATAATAACCCGCAAGACCCAAAAATTGGCGTATCTCGGTAGGAGTAGTAGGGGATGACCAATCCTTAACTGCTTCGATTTTTGAAGGATCGACATGAAGACCATTACTATTGTTAGGAATTAGAAATTCCCGGTATTAAAGAGTCGGTCACCTCAAGTATATGTAATCGTTAGAATGCTCGTAGTCGTAGTTATTTTAAGTTAAGTAGTATTTAGTTAAGTAACACCGTGGAGGACGGACGGGTAGAGAGTTGGAGCTCATAATAATATCTTTCACTTTCTCTCACTAAGTTCCCTAAACCTCTAACTTTCTCTATCTAGAATTCCATCTATATGCTACTTTGTGTTATGGTTTTGATGTGTATGTGAAAAGTTATATCTTACAATTGTTATCAAGAGCCATGGTTAGATCATATCTTGCATTGATCTTGGATTTCTAGTGGCTTTTAGGTGGTTTTTGAGTTTGAAAAAGTTTAGTGGTTTTGCATCATTTGATTGATTTCTAGTGTTAAAGTTTCGATTTTGGTTGTACTTTTATGTTTAGAATCATCACAAGTGTTTAGGTTTTGATCTAGAAGGTTTGAATCATAGTGGTTGGGTTGTTTTGGATTGAAAAGTGGTGTTTATGTGTTTTTCATGCTACGACTCGAGCCACGGAAAAGTTTCGCAGTTTACTTTGCTTCACATTTTGTAGCGAGTTACAGGCTTTGGAGCTAGCTTCGACACGAGGACACAAGACAAGTAGTGGACTCTCCACTACGTGTAGCCACTTGGTGGTAAATACTGTCTCAGAGGAAAGGCTCTTTAGCGACTTGTATTTCGCCAATACTGAGTAGCGAATTGTCGCAAAATTTCGCTAGCGACTTGAGGTTAGCGAGTTACTACTTAGCGACTTGCATTTGTCTAGCTACTTGGGACTCTAGCGACTTAGTGGTGTAGCTAATTAAGCTGCTAGCTTTACAGTGCATTATCTTCTAGCGACTTAGTGCATTATCTTCTAGCGACTTAGTGCATTATCTTAGCTACTTGAGTGATTGTTTACTGTTTTCTCTTGATTTAGTAAAATCCCGTGAAAGAATCTATTTCCCGCTTTAATCATAGAGTTATAAAATCCCGTGATAAATCGTAAACATGTCTACCAACGCTCCTACATTATCTCCACTGCTGTCGTAGGATGTTCAAGCAGCTGGCTCGTATATCTCCACCCATGCTTGACAGAACTCGACTACGATTCTGGGCTCAACTAATCGGATTGTACCGGCCTGGGAAGGAAAATGGTGTCAACATTCTCAAATCCATCGATGAAGGACCATATCGAGTTGAGACGACTAGAGACATACTTGATACTAATGAAGATGGTACCTGCTTACGGAATGGACGTAATTCCAAAATGTATGATGAGCTTGAGGATAAGGAGAAAAAGAGATTCATGCGATATCGTGGCTTCAAACATTGTTCTTCAGGTCTTCCTAAAGACATCTACAAGTCGATCAATCATAACACCGATGCAAAGGCAAGATGGGATAATGTAAGATGCTTCTCTGTTCGTAATTAACTATAAGACAGAGAATCCCAACTCTATGACCTAATTTGAACACTTCCAAGATGAAACCAGATGAGAGTGTCTATGAGTACTATGTGAGATTTCTAAGTTGTTAATGATATGTAGGAACATCAGAATGACTATGCCTAACATTCACTGAACTCAAAATCAGAACAAATACGAATCCCTTTAATGGCAA